>CAHIKZ030000157.1:287500-410000 GCA_903632075.3 Acanthosepion pharaonis
ATCATCAATCACAGATTCCCAATTTAAATGCTTAATTTTTATCTGGGGCTTGCATTCACCAAGTGATGCAGAAGTTTGTACTCAGATCCTGTTAAAAATTGAGCAGAATCCCAACATGACACTGTAACAAGTGGCAGTTGAATGCCAGCATCTTATAAACTTGAAACATGACTCCTCCATAGTTCAATATTCAGCCCCTTCCACTGCTATTATAGTCCACATGGTCCAACTACAAGACCAAGCAGAAAGTCCGGCATTGGACAAGAGGGCTGGCTAGCCCCCATCCACATGTTGGAACTGTGCTGGATGACATTTTTCATGTAACTGTCTGTTCAAGACACATTGCTGCCAAAGATGTAGCAAAACAGGACACAATGGGTTCTGTCAGTTACCTCAATGCAAACCAACATCTCATACATGGCAGCCCTCCAAAAGTTCATAATCTAACAGTCTGGTAGCAACTTTTGTACCCAATTCCAAGTTGAGACATAAATATGTCTCTGTTAACTTAAATAACCATGACACATGACTGCAAATTGACACTGCCTCAGATATAACTCTAATTTAATTTATGGAACACCATAAGCAAACCTAAATTAGAGCTAACATCGTATATTGCATGGAGTGCATCCAGAGATAGTGTTCATATTACTGGCGAATTCACAACCACTGTCACTCTAAATGGGACTAGCACGTCTGGTGTTGTTTATGTAGCAAACACCGACCATAACCTTTTGGGGATAGATTTTATGGAGTCACTGGGCCTCTTCAACACCCCTCTCAACTCTGTGTGCAATTTTTTAGCCAGGTCACCATTCTCACAATATGACACCACTAGCTCAACTTCAGTCAAAATTAAAACCCTTGCAAGTAAACAATATCTAAAAAAAGATACAATACCTAAAAAAAGGGAAGGTGCTAGGATGGAGCCAACTAAGGGAGATAACTGTACAGGGTTTTTGGCCTGAATCAGTGAGTTTGGTCTGGGAGGACAACAACAATGGTGAACGTGTAAAACACGGCTTTATTCAATCCGCCCCCATCCCCATGTTAGTATTACCAAAAATAAATGTTTTAAAGAATAACAATACCTAATCCTCAACATGTTTATTTCATTATAACAGCAGTTATAATAGTTCTGAAACATGAAAGTTTTTGTGTAGCAATGTAAAATGTTTTAATTGTAATCTATTATAATTAACTTGTGTAGATTGTTCCCAAAATTAATTTAAATTTTATTTACCTTACGAATGGTAAAATTTTAAAATAAAATCAACCTTGAAAGAGTTAGTTTCAAGAAAATTTACATGGAGTATTCATATTAAGTTCGATATCCAAACCCATCTCAAATAACATCTTTTTGTTACAAAATCACATATATCTAAACAGTATAACAAAATAGTCAAACCAAATGTGATATTATATCTTCAATTAAATGTACACCAAAATTCAAATGCATATGATTATATATTTATATGTGCTAAATATCATTGTTGAACAGGTGATATTATGTAACACATAATCATAAGCATGTCAATGTTTAACAAGTTGAATTTACTTATTGAGTTTTATTATAGAGAAGACTGAAAACATTTGGAAAGGTTTTTATATATCAAACTTACTGAATTCAAATATGTAGTCTGTGAGTTCCAATGTTATAATCTCAAGTACCAAATTCAAAAACATATAATAACACAAATATAATTTTCTGTCAAATGCAACAGAACACTGCTGGGTCATGAGCTTTTTTGATTGATTTAAATTTTTTTTTTTTTACATCTTATCAACCCTTTGTGTCATAAAACCAAAACCTATTTCTTTTATATTTTTGTCAGTGAATATTGCATTAAGAATTTTTGAGAGTGAACAATGATTTTTCCAGGTACAAGTTCTACTATTTAACTCAGGGTATTTGCATGCAAGTGAATAAAATGAAGTTAACTGGAATTCAAATTTGGCCCTCTGATTTCTCATTTCAAGCTGCAGTTACATCATTTGCACATCTTGGGTCACTGCATAGTAATTTTATGTAATGCTTGACCGATATTAAAAATGACATCATCTGCCTGTGGTAGAGGTCAAAAAGTCTAATATAATGTTACTGATTAAATTAGCCACACTGTGATCCCATTTTAGTTTTCAACAGTGGCTTTAATACATTTCACATCATTGATCTCTTGCATGTTCAAACCACTCTTTCCTTTGTGAAAAGGGATTTGAAATCATGACTCAATCAGAAAAATAAAGTCTGAGTGATGAACATTTGATTAAATAAGGAACAAATAGGAAAACATTTATAGATTTAACAGGTTTTGCTTTTATTTTGGCTTTATCAGAAATTTTGGGAAATGAATTATGCAAGAGAGCATTTCAATATTTAAAATTCTATACTGTTTGGTTTCCCTGCTCAGGTACATCAAACATGTTTATATATCTTGTGGCATGTGTCTGATGTTGTTTTTTTTATAAGACTTGAATAGATCAGCACTAACCCTTAGAAATTAAAGATATTGTCGCATCAATTTAAAGCCAAGTACGCCATTAATTTTAATGTTAATAAAAACTTCATATTGTATTGTAGCTTTTTTTTTAATACTATATCATTCTTTCTGATGTAAGTCAATTTACAATTTCGGGGAAAATCCTTTCACTCCATGCAAGATGATAATGCCATTAAGACACAAAGGGTTACAGGGAGTGGAAGAAAATGGGAAAACTTTAGTGGGGTGAAAGACAGTAAAAGAACAGAATTCAGCAAGATGATGATTAATCTTGCATAAATTTTTAAACATTGTATGCGGCAGGGCAGCAAGAAACTGGAAGAGAGTTCAACAGGTGAGAAGTGCAAGAAAAGAAACTATCAGAATAGAACTTACAGTTACATCTAGTTATTTCAATGTGACCTAGCAACCAATCTACTAGTACACTTAAATTCATGTGTCAAGTTATCAAGGAATAGAGCTCATTAGAACAACTGTGATGAAAATATTTATAGAAAAGACAGAGGGAAGTCATGTCATGGCATTGGGAAAGTGACTGAAGATGTCAGGTCAGAAATGATAACATGACAGACCCATTGAAATTTGTTGAAAATCTTGAGATATACAGTAGGAGCACCAGACCAGATATGGCAGCAATATTTAATGCACAGTTGAATGGTAGATTTATAAATGTGCAAGATGGATTCTGGCAAGAAAAATTGTCTGGCATAACTCAGTGAACTAATCTTCTTAGCAGCAGATCTAGCAACTTATTCAATATAATCTCTCCACTTCATGTGAGACAAAAAGGCATAATGACTTGCTTTCTGGGAGATTAGCATCAGCCATGATGATGTAAAGTAAAATTGGTTCTCTATGATGATTAAAGGATAGCAGTTTTGGGGAGGTGTTAAAATTTACAAGTTACTTCTTACCCCAGTTAAGAACTGACAGTCCTTTTCTTTAGAGTAGTTGCCAATTTTATTTTGTATGATCGATTGGACTTACTATTAAGACAAAAGTAAATAGTTGTGTCATCAGCATAAATACTTAGTTGCGAAGTGATGACATTGAGAAGGTCAATGAAGATAAGAAACAATATAGGTCTAAAGATATAGCCCTGGGGGAGGACTTACACATTAATGTGAAATGATCTAGAAACATATCTGTTTAACACACCCTTTATTACCCAATTTCTTAAGAATGATTGGATTAAGTCAAATATCTAGCCAATGACACCATAGCCCTTGAGCTTGTAGAGAAGGCTAGCATGCCAAACCCTGTCAAAAGCTTTAGAGATAGCTTATGCCACTGTCCAAGTCTTGCCGTTCTTATCTAAAGCCTGATACATAAATTCACTAATAACCATTAACACATCGTGGTTGACTGAGAAAAATGAAAGCTCTGTAATACAATAAAAACAAACTGGGTTCTTTTCAGTTGAAACACAAGAGATATAAAACAAAATTAAATCTTAAAATTATCATCTCATAAAATGTAGAAATTGCAGCCAATGGACAACTAAGTGTTGAACAGTACTGCAAAAGAGGAAATTATTATGACTATAGAAATATGATTAGTTATGTAGCTGTTTGACTAGGTATAAAAAGAGACACTGCAGCATGAAAACAATCAATGAAAAGATTCTTTGTTGGTGGCTTGTCTTTAAATCATACAAAGATAAAATAAATTGGAAAAGAACAGATTTTACTTTGACTGACTCAGAGTAAACCAATACTAGTTTTATGATACAGACTTAAGCTTCCAATTCATTTTGGTGTTATCTCAAAGCACCAAGGAATTTATAAACATATCAATAAAAACAAAGAAATATTCTTATAGCTCTACCAATGCTATGCTCTTCTGCATATGAAAAGACTTCCAAAAATAATTGTAGTTATTACTTTTTTTAAATGTTCACAAGTTTGGAAATAACCAAATGGGTCATTTTGGATTTGTTTTGTGACTACATCACTTCTTACATCTGGCCATCTAAGTCCTCAGACTGCAACAGAGAAATTTTCAGTTAAGAACATTATCTCAAGAAAAACTCAAAATCATTTCATTATACAGAATTATCTTTTTGAGGAAATCAGTAGCAGAAAGCTTTTGATTGATTCATTTTGTACAGTTTATCAACCCTTTGTGAGTTATTTAAAGCTAGAAAATATTTTTAGATTGGAAGATTTTTTTAAAGATAATAATGGCTTAATGATACAGGTTTTACTAATTAACCTATAGCTGGGGAAGAAGAGCTGTATTCATATATTTCCCAAGGATGTACGTAAGTGAATATAAGAAACTCAACAGGAATTGGAACTTGGCTTTTAAATTATCAATTCCGAGTTATTATCCATTACACCACTTGCACATCCAAACTTACAGCACCTTGTATTCCCAAGTGGTTACCCATCTAGGTACTGACCAGGCTCGCTGTTGCTTAACTTTGGTGACCATACAGTAACCAGTGTTTCAACGTGTTAGGGCCATAAGCCTTAGTAGCAGAAAGTATTACTGACAATATGATTAGAGCAGAAAATGCTGACATTTCTTTAAAACCTTTGGGAAAAATAATCATCAACAGCAACAGTCTGTTAATAACGATGATCTTGAAGGAATTTCCATCAAAATTAAAGCCATTTGTCACTGTCATTACTCAAAAAGATTCAGCAAATTTACCAATAAGTTACCAATAAGAAGTTTTAAGGAAATGGAAAAAAAACAACTATAAGAAGATGATTTAAAAAATAGTGTAGTGAGAATGGGAACCAAATGACAGAATTTGAAATTAAGAAACAATAGCACAGTGTTTTCTGCATGTGGCAAATAAGAACATATTACTGCAAACTGCAGATACAGAAGGAATGACTTTGTAAAAATAATTGACTCTTTTTTAAAACAGTCCTTTTAATTTTCACTTGGAATGAATACCCACATTAAAATGCTATGTTTGTTGATTATCAGGTGACAGTTGGGATGATTACTGGGTCATATGAAATGAATTAATATTTATATTTCTATAATTTTAATGCTGGAAACAATTTTACTAATTAGAAGAAAGACAATGTGCCTGTTTCTTTGAGGAATTCATACCTGAATATATAGAGTTATATCCTGGAAGATTAGATTTAAACAGAATATTTTTCTATCCAAGCAGTCGACTACAAAATTGCTTCTGTACTTTCACAACAAGGCAATTTTAGCAAAATTTGTTTCATGTAAGTTAAAAGAGATCCATGAATTATACTATGAAAGCTATAATAAGATATAAAAATTACAGAGAAACAATTTTTAGTGTGTAATTTATAGAGAGGGAAAAATGACGGTTCGGAAACAGAAAACCTGATAAATGCCCAAATTCAATATTGGAACTGATACATGGTAATTTAGCTTGTCTTATTGCTAAACATGGTTTCAGACAAGCATTTAGTTTCATGGATAATTATTTGCATTTGGTCATGATAAAAGAATTATAGTCTATGTGTCAAATTTAGATGAATTAGCGCCATATACACTGCGTGCCAAATTATTATTGAGATAACTCTTTTTCTAATATTTCAAATACTGTCCAATCAATTCACACAAAATTTTCACACAATGTTGGCAACACTGACCTGCACAATCACTGAAATTTTTGTACTGATCTGCGCAATGTAAACAAACTGGCACCATATTTGTTATCAGCACGATGATTTGAGTGTGCCAAATTATTAAAAAAGTGTAAGAATTTAGTGAAAAGATGTGCCGTAAAAGCAGTTTAAGTGATGCTGAAAAGAAAACTATCACCTCAGAACTCTCAAAAGATAAATCTACCCTAGAAATTTCTAAAATGATAGGGAGGTGTCATCAAACAGTGAAAAAGTTCATCGCCGACCCTACACAAGTACGCAAAAGGGCAGATAAAGGCAAGTCGAGGGTTATTTCATGTTGTCTCATGTTACGACTTAAACGAGAGGCTATGAAGAACCCTGGACTTACTGGTCAAGAGCTTTTCAGTCGCATTGCGGATCCTACTGTGTCTAAAAGTACTCGGTGTCGGTATCTGAGGGAAATAGCAACCACAGTCAACCCTGTATCAAAGTCTCCGTTGATGAGAAATCACATTCAAAATCGATTGAAATGGGCCGAGGACAATATGAAGATTGACTTCTCTAAAGTTTTGTTCACAGACAAAACTCGAGCAACACTTGATGGGCCAGATAGATGGTGCAAAGACTGGGTAATGAACAGACAGAATCGCCATCAGCGTTTGAGACACCAACAAGGCGGTGGAGGCATAATGATCTGGGGTGATATTATTGGAAAGACATTAGTGGGCCCATGGAGAGTACCAGATGGCGTCAAAATGACTGCTGATGCATACATATCGTTTATGAAGGAGAATCTTGAACCGTGGTTGAAAAGGCAAAGATTTGCCTTCAGAAGGGCCATTGTTTTTATGCAAGATAATGCTCCCTCACATGCTGCTCACAAGACTACTGGATATTTGAAACAGTTAGGCTTCGATGGACCTTGAAAAATGAAGTGGCCAGCAAATTCTCCGGATTTGAACCCAATCGAAAACCTTTAGAACATCATGAAGCGAAGACTGTACGCCAACGAACGACAATTCAGGAGTGACACTGAGTTGTGGGAAGCAATTCTTGACATATCTCACGGCATTACAGCAGATGACATCCTACAATTAACTAATTCTATAGATCGTTGATTTCTTCAAGTAATTTTAAAACAGGGAAAGCACATTCCCTATTAATTTGTTTAAAACTGTGTTTTGTTTGTATCTGTTATTATTTGTTTGAGTATCTTATTTATTAGCTTCTTTTGATCATAAACATTCACGTGCAACATTAATAAACGTTTTGTTTGCTCAATTCTGGGAATTTTACTAAACCTTTCTAATAATTTGGCACACTCAAATCACCGTGCTGATAACAAATATGGCGCCAGTTTGTTTACATTGCGCAGATCAGTATGAAAATTTCAGTGATCTCGCAGGTTAATGTGGCCAACATTGTGTGAAAATTTTGTGTGAATTGATTGGACGGTTTTTGAAATATTAGAAAAAAAGTTATCTTGATAATAATTTGGCACACAGTGTAGATTAGTGAGGCATGAAAAAGAGTTACAGTACAGAAATTACATATAAAGATTTTCAAACATTTCTTATTAATAAGCATATTAAACATAAAAAACTTGTTTCCTAACTGCCATACCAAAATGGCACTATGGAATAAACATGATCATTTCTGAAAAATGTCTATTACTCAGGTTAAGATTACTAAAAATGCAGTGGATGTATGCTTTCATAGCTGTAACATATTATAGTGAAAAGATGAATGTAGATTTAACTTATCTAAAGCTTTAATCTCTGAGCTGGACTAATTTAAATACCAAATATGTATAAGGGGAGATAATCCCTACCATAGATATAGTAGTAATAGGTGTTATAATTCCAGAACTGGAAAAATGGTATTTGAACTGTTCACTAGTACCAAAGCATATATTAATAACATACATATTTTAGGTATGATTTCTTATGACATTGTACAGAACAAAAATATATATGTAAACAACAAACAGAAATACATCGAGGGGGACAGGAGATACCAATCTGTCACCATAACTCAGAATAACTGTTTTTAGTCAGTGTCTCGAGATGTATTTCTGGTTGTTGCTTAACATGGCTCTGTCTTGGTTCGGTTTCCATTTTGGGTTTCTTAATTCTGTAGCCACAGAACATGGTTCCTTTTTGGTAATGTATGATTGTGTTTAATTTTTCCCAGCTTAGACTAGGTAGGGTTTGTTTCTCTAGTTTCCATTTGCCCATTCATTAGTTTATTCTGATTGTAGTTCCCACTAGAATGGTAATAGAGCACTGTTAACTTTACATTAATCTACGAGATCCCATTAGAGTGGAAACTGGGATTATAATCAGTTGATGATCACAGTTGGCATGAAACTTACAGTAACAGTTATATGTTGGCAATACTAGGAGAATTTATTTTGAGTTTATTCCAGCCACGATCAACATGTGAAGACCAGAGTAAATGATCCTACTAGTATTCAAAACAATACAAAAACGCATCTTTTACAGTCAAACATGAAGAGAAATTAACACCCAAAAACAAACCCTCTTGAAAATGGTTAAAGAAGTTACTGAAAGCACTTCGGACAATGGACAATACAAACAATTTTTGCACTTACTCACTCCCACCAAATGGAAAAAAAAGTAAGAATGCTGGAAAATTTATATATATTAGTAAAAATACATAGTACCTTATGCCACCAGTGGTGATGTATTTTACTTATTTATATATATATATATATATATGTGTGTGTGTGTGTGTGTATTTTTTACTAATATATACTTAATAGCTTTGTTATTTAGCACTGAGCACTGTTTTTCTTACACCAAAGGATATATGTATGTAATTGTATATGAACACTTACACATACATTTAAATTTATTCATTTGATAATATATATATATATATATATATATATATATATATATACACACACACACCTATGATGCCTTGAAAGTGGAAGAAGAATAACACCAGCACTCAAAACTAGTTGCCTATATTGACAGTAGTGTAAATCACAGATTAATATTGTAAAGTAATTCAAGAGAACCAATATGGGGGAAGATATTATAGTAGACAAAATTCTTTTGTTGCTATTCATTTCAGATTAGATAAGACAGAACTCAATGTTGACTTTCAAACAAAAGTTTGTTCACTGCTCAGCATCTTGAAACCACCATCTGGTCATTTAATTTAAATCTCCCATCATTGAATTAACATTCCATTTCTAGGCTCCTGACCATTGATTAGAAAGTTGTAAAAAGAACAAGAAAATTATGATGGGGTTGCATTTTCATCTGACATTTCCCTACTTATACAAAACAGACAAAGTTTGGTGGCATCACGAAGTATCTCTGGGTTGTATTGGGTTATTGGTAACAAGGCTTCAGTCTTGAAACCATGCCTGAAGCCAAAGTGATAATCTGATGGAGGCACAGTTGTCAAGACAGCTGCTCTTTTAAAAGCATCATGTGTATGAAATTATATAATGTCAGAGACTGCAAAACAAACTTTTAAGATAGAGTTCTATCTCTACTGGAATTCCCTCAGAAACCAACAATACCCACATTATATATAAATATATGTGAGGAGAGAGAGAGGCGAGAAGGTGTGCTATATATTAAGAACATAATAAAAACTGTTTTAATACAATGACTAAAAGTTTCATATGGTAAGCAGTTGGACACTGAGGTCAACACTGCTTTTATATATAGATTCGACGTATGAGGGTCAAGCAGATCAGTTTCCAGGAAACCGACAGCCCGACACATGAGATTTGATTATAGTGGTGAAGGCCTCGTGCAGGACCATCCACACTTTACATATATATATATTAATATAAAAGTGAACATTGAAGTCAACACTCAGAGGTGACAGGCTATTTCATGTTACATGCAATTGTCAGGCCACAAGTGTTGGATTTTTCCCAACTATTTATATATATGAGTCAGAGGTGCATTGTGGGTAATCCATTCTGGTGGTTATTTTGGTGGGAGTAGCTTACTTCATTTATTTATTTGGTTAATTTATTTTACTCGTTTTTTATTTTCATTTTCTCTTTCTTTTTGATGTTTTAACATAGTAAAAAATTGCTTAGGTCGTTTATTTAATAGCTTGTCTTGGAAGATAATTAAAGCTATCTATTCATCCAATTTTTGGATTGATTGCCGTAGTCTATTTTGTTATTTTGGCAAGGGACAGTTTTAATTTTATTCATTTATTTATTTGGATTGATTATTTGTTTTTACTTATGTTTGTTTTTATTAGTTCCAGCGGTTATTTAAGCGGAAGCATTTTGTTCATTTATTTGGATTAATTTTTACTTGTTTTTTCTTATTTATTTACTTATTTTTTATTTTGTATATTTTTATTTACTCTATTCAGTTTTTGATTTTTGAGCAATGTAGTGATTATTTTTATTGTTATTATATCTGTTATAGGTATTTTTTTGTTTGATTTTTGGATTGATTGTTGTAGTCTATTCTAACAGTTATTTTCGTGGGATTGTTTTGTTAATTTGTTTATTATTTATTTTATTTACTTACTTGAGTTGATCATTTTTACTTGTTTTTTATGTATTTATTTATTCTATTTTGCCTATTCTAACAGGAGCAGTTTGTTAGTTTGCTTATTATTTGTTTGGGTTAATTTATTTTACTTGTATTTTATATTATTTTATTTATTTATTTGTTTTTCAGTTTTCAATTTTTAAGTAATGTAGTAATATCTGAATTTTGAGATGAGCTCAGATCGTTTATTTAGTAATTTATTTTGGTCCGGGAAGGTAATAATAACTATTTTTTCCTCCAAGCAAAGTTTGCAGGTTTTTGATTGGTTGTTGTAGGCTGATGATCTTTTCCTTATTTTCCATGATATTTTTGGTGTGATTTGTGTTTTGCATACATATATATATATATATATATATATATATATAATTATATATTAATTAATTTAATGAAAAAACAGACCACTTTAAGGTACCATTACAATAATTTATTTCACCAAAATCCCCATTCGGTTTACCAAGTTCTTCGTAACTTAAAATATATATATATATATATATATATATATATATATATATATATATATATATTATATATATATATATATATATATATATATATATATATATATATAACATTTTTAAATAGAGCACTGCTTTCTCAAAGAGTTAACTATTTTTTTTTTAAATTTTCTTTGTTAATTGTTTAGTATTTTCCTTCCATATTTTTTTTCTCTCCTGTTTGTATCAAATTTTTTCAACTCAGGATTGCGGTCTCATGGGTGTATTGTTTTCCTTCTTGTTATTTTACACGCTTCATCTAATGAAGATATCATGTCATTTGATTCCTCTATGTTGTTTTGATCAAGATTTATTGACATCAATTTGGATTCTAGTTTATTAGTGAATTATGAATTTACCCATAACTTTTTAAGGGCTGGGATGTTATAGCTAGGTATCTTTCATGGTTTATATGGGTGAAAGCAAGTGATTTTATTGGCTGGTATTGTCAGTTTAGTTAAAAGTAGACTGTGCTCAGATTCAAAGCAGGAGTTGTATACTGCCTCTGTCTGTGCTGCTGAAATCAATAATCTTTTTTATATTATCTGGGCTATGCCATGTGATGCAGTGTTTCAGGAGATGGTCAAACTATGAATATCTTTTTGAGTAACTATGAATATATAGTGAGTAACAAAAGTTCAACAAGAGTTCTCCATTGCTGTTTGAAGCTTCCATTTCAAAGAGTGATGTTTTCTTATCAAAGGAAATGATATTACAAAATACTTGAGGTAGCATTAAAATCCCCATTAATTTAGTTTTCTGTTTTTTTTCTTCATCATCATAGGTGTATTTTTTTTGTTGAGGCAGGACCAGGATTAATCTTGCACAAACAAGTGGATCCTGCCTGACAAAGAATTTATTATAATGATTTGCAGCAAGGTTTTATAAGGATGAAAGTCCAAGTACACCGAGTGTTTTTATAGAGACACCATCTCTAGGAAGGTTGCCATTCAAAGCTTGAGACTCCATCCTAGCCTTATATATATATATATATATATATATATATATATATATATATATTTGTATGCTACAATAATAAGCTGTGTGTAAGTACTTTTGTGGGCAGCATGAACAAAAATATTTTGTCAGTCTTGTTCAATTTATTAGAAAGACTGCTGCCAAAAGACACATGCACATATATTTTATGTGCGTGTGTATGTATTTTTTATCATTTCACCCCAGGCAAAGCAGTAAAGCTACTAAAACATAAGGGGTTACTGAGTGTGAAAGAATTAGAAAATAAAAATTATTAAGGAGCGAGAACAACAGAAGTTTAATCAGGAAGACAGTAGATAATGATTAACATTGCATTTAAATTTTTGAAAATCAAAATGAACTGGAAGGGAGTTCTACAAGCGAGAAGTGCAAGAAAAGAAACTGTTCACATAGAACTTATGGTTACATCTAGCCAGTTCAACTGTAAATTATTAATTGCTAATTTAGTATTGTGGCAAAATTCATATAGCTAGGTGTCATAGTGAAGAGCTCATCTGAACCATGAAAGTATTTATAAAAATGGCACAGGGAGGCAACTTTACAGTAGTGGGGAAGTCATTGAAGATGAGACGCCAGATCAGGACCAATAATATTGCTGATTCTTCTTTGGATTTTATCAAAAATCTCTACATATATAGCAGGAGCACCAGATCATATGTGATAGCAGTATTCAAAACATGGATGAATAATAGATATAGATATGTAAGTTCTCCAGTGACAATCATGAAAGGATGATAACAACTATGATAGTGTGAGGATAGCAGTGATAGGGCTGCGCAACATGAGCTGCTCACCCCGATTTTTCATGAGAAGCAGCACCTATGTGCGATCGGGTTGTACAACAGTTCTTTATGGCAGCTGAGGACTGGCCTGCACATGTAGGGATCTTGGGATAGGTTACCTTTTGGAGATTGTGCATGCCTGAAGTCAGGCAAACCCAGACCTGTAGGTAATCTTCCAGTCTATCCGTGATTCAGGTAGAGTCACCTGTTTCATGTCTGATGTAAAACCATGAAAAGTCATCAGTGGAAAATCATCCGGTCATTGAGGAAAGAGCTGTGAAGATTACGAATAGCAATGCATGCTGATTAGCAGAAAGGAGAGAAAATCAAGCCAATCCTGGAGGTTATAAGAAAGTGCATTAGCAAGTTGAGTGGAGTAGAATGGCTTGCTAAAAAGAGAAGGCAGGCTGCAGGGGCCTAAAAGTCCTTCATGTAAAGCCCTTTCCTCTTCACAAAGCAGTTGTTTAGGGAGAAGGGTAGTGGAATGCTGAGCACTGAGTGGATACAGCTGGAGAGACACCTTATGAGTACGTACTCTGATGCCAATGTGGAGGGGGGGTGCAGCCCAAGCTGAGTTAGTATCAAGTTTATTCATACCTGGCCTCCCTGAAGCAGCTTTTGATGAGTCCCCAGTGACTTGGAAGGAGGTCCAAGGAGTTGTACAGAAATTGAGAGTGTATTCTGCAGGTTGTCCTAATAGTATGACATATGCTCTCTATAAGAGGTGTCCTTGGCTGCTGAGGTGTGAGTGGAGGCTTCTTGTAAAGATTTTGGAAGTTAGTGATGTTCTGGAGTGTTGGTGTCAAGCTGATGGTGTATATATACCAAAAGAGGAGAATTCATTGACTCTTGGTCAGTTTCATCCAATCTCTTTCATGAACATCAAAGGAAAGGTGTTCTTCAACTTGTTTGCCAGGAGGCTTATGAGCTACTTACTCAGGAATAACTCGGACACTAATATCCAAAAGGTAAGACTCCCAGGTTTTCCAGGGGGGTGCTGGGAGCATGTGTCAATGATTTGGGCAAAGATCCGCAAGATTAAAACTGGGAAGAAAATATTCTCATCATCTGGCTGGATCTTACTAAAACGTACGGTTCAATTCCTCATAACATGATAGAGCTGACAGTGAAGTTCTTCTATATTCTGCAGAGACTTAGTGATTGACTGGGTATGTATGTTGATCAGTTCATGCTGTGTTTTTCAACGATGAAGTACACCACAAGGTATGTGGATCTGCAGAAGGGGATTGGTTTGGTTTTACAGGATATCAACCTCAATAGGTTATTTAATGCTGACAAAATTTTTATTGCTGGTAATATTTTTTCAAGAATGTACTGCTGGTAATATTTTTATTTTTTTATTTTTTTTTTAAATATATTGCTGGTAATATTTTTTTTCTTCAAAAATGTATTATTGGTAATATTTTTTTTTCATTAATGTATTGCTGGTAATGATGTATTGCTAGTAATAATATTTTACAAAAATGTATTGCTAGCATTAAAACCTATTTTTAAACTTTCATAGTGTTTTGACCCCAGTTTGGGAATTAACTATTTGCCCATAGCTGGGCCCCTAACAAGAGCTACCACCCTGCGTCAGGGTGGACCTGGGAACACCAGCAATTAAGAGGCAGTTTCATGCTCCTCAAAACATCCTGATCAGAGGCCTTGCTGTTTATCATCATACCCAGGATGGTTGATTGTTATGAGATGTGCCTTCTCTCCAGTACTGTTTGTAATGGTGATGGAGGTGATCCTGACAGGTCTGAAGCCAGAGCACTGCTTCCTGCAGAATGAAGTCAAAATCTGGGCATTTATGGATGACTTAACAGTAATTCAAGACAATGGAAAAGTAGCATGATTGGTTCTGAAGAGACTTGCAGAGTTGGTAGAGTAGGGTCAGATGGCTTTCAAACCAAAGAAGGGATCTTCTGTTATTAATGAAGTGTTCCCTATTGCACTTGTAAAGATACCAACAGTGTGGAAGCAAGGTGTGAAGAATTTTGGGAGGTGGTATAACTTCCCTGTGATGGATAGTCAACACTGTGTTGAAATCCAGTGATAAGCAGTGGCAGGTTTGCGAAGAATAAACCAAAGTGGGCTTCCTGGGAAATTTAAAATCTGGTATATGCACTTCTGTTTGTTGCCAAGACTTATGTGACCACTGACTATATATGAGGTGGCACTGACTTGAGTTGAGATAATTGAGAGAAAGATTAGTAAATATGTACAGAAGTGGCTTGATGTTGTGAGGGTTCTGTTGCCAGTTGCTTTGTATGGCAGCTTGGAGGGTGGGGATCAGTAACCTGCTACTTCTTTGATGGAATACAATGTGAGATTGCAGTCCATGCTGTGTGAGTCTAAAGATGCTGTAATCTGGGAAAATGCACTGAAGGTGAAGATAGAAAGGAAGTGGAAGTGTCAGATGTGATGTCTGCAGTGAAAGGAATAGGGGATATATATATATATATATATATATAATTATTCACTACTAATTATTGAAATAAAATTGAATTAAAGTATCAAGCCCTGTTTTTTTGCTTGAGGATGAAAGAGGGCTTGATACTTTAATGCAATTTAATTTCAATAATTATATTGAGGCTCTTGTTTTTGAAACATGAGAACTCTTATATAGCAAAGGAATCATATTTTTAAAAAAATAATTATAATTATAGCTCTACTTTGTATGGAGCACTGTTTTTTTAAAATAAGAACAAAAATACTAAAGAACCCCGGATTATTTACCTAACGTGTTCTTTCCTATTTTTTTACATATTTGCACACACACACATATATATATATATATATATATATATATATATATATATAAAAATGGATTTTTTTAAGTGAAAATTTTTTCTTATTAATATAAATGTTATTTTTAGTGGGAAAATATATCAGAGTTGACATCCTGGCTTTTAATTTTCTTAAACAATGAAATCACAGTCAACCAGCCAAGATCAAGCAGTCCTACTATTCTGTAGCAGACAGAGATTTGAAAAGTCCCAACAAGACTTAGGTAGGTAATTGAGCCTTGCCTTATAATGATGATCCCCTTGGCCTAATTGGTAATAGGAGTGGTTTTCCTTGATGGAAAAAAAAAATGGAATAAAAGTTTGATTCCTGGCGGGAAGCACATTTTTCTTAAGTAGAACTTTCCAGTCTAGGCTGGATATGGTAATTTCATTGTTTAAAAAAAAACAGGGTGTCAACTCAAACATGTGTACACACTAAACATAACACTTAGTGCAGGCATGGCCAATTATGGCCCACGGACATATTTCATATGGCCCCCATCCTCTGTCAAAGAATGTATCCCTTACAGTATTGTCAATCTGAGTATGTAAAGTACACACCTAAGAAATGCAATTTTATGTTTTACCAAAGGATGGCAGCAGCCCTGTATGGCCACCCTCTGACCTTGGCTTTTTCCAGCCAATTTCTAAAATTTCTGGATATGAACCAGACCTGGCCTACATACTGTAGACCAGATCTCAGTATCACACTTCACATTAGTGCAGGAAAGTTATTTGTTTTGGTCATATGAGATTAATAAATTATAAAATCTTAGTGAATTAAATTTGTTTTGCGTTGGTCAAAATCAGTTATAAATATATTTGAACATTTCAACTTGTGTCACTATGTTTTCTACTACTTTATAAGATGGATGCTGGTGTTATGTTTTGATTCATGTTTTTAATTTAAAAGTTGACAGACAACATTAATTACCAATAATAATAATGTTTAACATTAACCTGAGATATAACTTCCTGGAAGTTCTTTTTTCTCAGACATATTTTACTTCATCTTATGTGGGCTTCAAATATGACAGACTGAGTGATTTTAGTAAGACCTATTTAAATTTATTTGTCATCCATGTGAAGAAATAAAAATATGATATCTCCAATAAAATTTTCATAAGATAGTTCTTTTGCATTTAATTTTAATGGTTCAAAGAATACGAAGCCGAATGGTTAGCCCTCACGTATATTCACCTCATCAAATCTAGCCTGCTTTGAAAAATGTTTGGACACCCCTGAGTAATAAGAAATATATATTACACACATACATAATTACACCAAAGCATATATTCAAGTAAACATATGAAGTTTTTTTTTTACTGACCAAGTTAACCTTGCAATAGAAATTTCTGATGTTTGATCATTTGGCTAAATTTGGGATACAGATGAGTTTACCTCCTTGCCTTCATCAACAACTCTACCTACAAATAAACACATATGAAGTGTATGTGTGTGTGTCTCTCTCTCTCTCTATATATATATATATATATATATATATATATATATATATATATGTATGTATGTATGTGTTTGCAGTAGAAATACCTTCCACATAAGGGTAAGACATTAGTCAGATTATTCCCACTAATCTCTTACCATTATGTGGAAGGTATTTCTTCCACACCCTGTATAAATACCTGCACATACAAAAAAAAAAAAAAAAAAAAAAAAAGATCATATATTGAATCATATGTCTTTATATATCTGTGTATGTGTATCTCATACCTACATGGTAGACTAATTGTGCAATGACAGCAGGTGGCTTTTTCATCAATAAATATATCTTTACAAATATTTAAATTTTTTCACTGAATTAAGTTGCAGGTTTACAAAAAGAAAAAGGTTTCCAGTTTTCCACACTATATATGTTATATATATAGTCTAGATGACTGGAAATCATATATTTCTGTTTTATAGTATGATTAGCTGGAAACTGCAAACACACACACACACACACATATATATATATATAAACACACACAAATAAAGCATTGTATTTACACAATGCTAACATTTCAATAATTTTTACACTGTGTTTTTTCCTTTGTTTTTTTTTTTAACCCATATCATTCAATATAATTTTATCACAGTGTGAAAAACCCTACTAAAAGAAAAAATAATAATAAAGTGAGGAGAGAGAGAAAGCAGATATGTTTTTTCTTTACCTAACATACAAATAAACAGTGACACATATATCAAGTCAATTTTAACTTCCACCTGAACACTAATTAATAGTTAAAAAAAAAAAGATTTAACATATTCTGCTTTGTATGAAAAAGCATCTTAATGAATGAAAACTTACAGAGCTGGCATCATGTCACTGAAACTGAACTTTTTACTTTTTTGAATAATCTATTAGGTCGAGTCAAATATTCTCCGTTTGTGTTGATCAACTTTATTCTTAAAAAATAAACCATAATTACATTTTATTCCATTATATATTGACCATTATTTGCATTGACTTGCCGCCACTTGTCAGGCAGCTCTTCTAGCCCTTCGAGTAAAATTCTGCATGTCTTGATTTGAAAAAGTTTTCAACAAACTCTTGAATCTAGTTTTCATTAGAGAAAGTCCCCCACCTCTAATTTTGCATCAATTGAAAAAAGGTAATAATTGGTTGGTTTAAGGTCAAGTGACTATGGTAGAGGGAGTAAAACAGACCAACTTAAATTGAAAATATGTTATTCTTGCAGTGTATGAAGAACAACATTTTCGTCACAGACCAGATTTGACCACTTATGACTTCTGGCCTTTCCAATGCTAAAATAACCATTGTTAAAAGTGAGGAAATTAGAAACCATGTATGAGATTAAGGAGAATTTAACAAGGTACCTGATGGCAAAACTGAAAAAGGACTTTGTAAACTTTTGAAACAAGGATGAGATATTGGGATAAATACATCTGGTACCAATTTATATACCTTGAATGAAACTAAAGCAATATTTTCTTTTTATTTAATAAAAAAAAAAAAAAGTGACCACAAATTAGAATATGGACCAAAATAATGAAAAAACAACTTATAATTCTTTTAATTTTTTTTAATACTGCAGACGATAAAGGTTTTCAATTATAATAAATTTTTCAGTGAGTTTCTTTCATCTTTATTTTAGCTGCATTTTATCTTAACTCTCAAACTATCACTCAACAGTTATATGTTCATATTCATGTTGATTAGAAAAATTTCTGGTGAGATTTACTGCTGACTGTAGAAAAATTGTCTGAAAGTTGTGATAAAAAGCCACTGAAATTAAGAGGAAAGAAATACTACCTGAAAAATTAATATCAATTAACAAGTACAGCATGAATTTCATCAATCTAAAATTAATTAGTCTGCTAGATTTGCTGGTTTGAAACAATTATTTGAATCTGGCTGTCATTCAGTTACAAACACAAAATTTTAGCAGGAAATCAATACCTGAGTGGAAAAAAAAAACAAACTTATATAAAAGTAGATTCTAATCATCAAAATCTTTGTGCTCTTAGCAAGAAGAATGAATGGATGGATGAAATTTTGATATAAAAAAAAATAGTGTACATGTAATAGAACCTGAATTTTTTTAAAAACTGACAGCATGAAATACTGTTTACCTGTAAGTAAAAAATAATCGCAATAAGTTGTATAAGAAAATTTCTCGGCAAAAATACCTTGACTATAAAAATTCTACCAAAAACAAATTTACTTTTTAATGAAATTTTCAAAGCTTATCTAATAAAAGACTAAAGTTATTTTAAAGCAATTTCCTTGTTTGTTTTTTCTTGCCTGTGATTACACTCCACTGTATTTAGTTATATATTTAGAGATTCTTGATAAAATCCAAAGAAGAATCTGCAATGTTAATGGTCCTGACCTGATATCTTGGCTTCAGTTACTCTCTCAACAACATAATGTAGCTTCACAGTGCCTTTTCTAAAAATATTTTCTTGATAATTGTTCTGATGAGCTTTCTTCTTTGGTACCTCAACTTGATGAATTTAAGTGCAGTACTAGTTTGGCAGCTAGGTCTCATCATTTTACTGTTAAAATTGCTAGATGTCACCATAAATTCTATGCTAGCAATTTCTTCTCTAACACTTCTCACTTGCAGAACTCTCTTCTGGCTTCTTCCTTCATAATTTTAAATGCAATATCAGTTATCTTCTGTCTTATTAAATATAGCTCTTTTATTGTTCACTCTCCTTAATAATGTTTTTCTTTTCTTCATTATTTTACACTATTGTATCTTAATGGCTTTATTGTCTTACTTAAAAAATTACCTAAATAAGTTGTATCCGTAAGACAGCATTATGGGAGCTTTTAGTTTGTAATGGCATTAGGTTGGCATTAAAGAGTAAATGTTTCTTGTGTTGAATGGCCGGATATGTAATTTTATGCGACAGGTTTGTAGTGCAGTTATTATTATGGCTGCATGAGATTTTTTTTTAAAACAGTGTAGTGATAGTATTGTGTTATATGCCATGTGACATGATTTGCTGCATGTTTGAGAAGTCTCCCAGAAATTTCTTCCTACAGTATCGGGTGGATGGAAAGTGAGAGATGAGAGAGTTTTTGCCTTTATCTTTCACAATGTTTAATGCAACACCACCTAGCAGGCATTAGAAGTGCTCTGGCAGACAATATGGAGTAATCCCACAAATAGTACAGAAGATGCATTATTTTGTCATTTTTTTATTGTCAGCTTCACTAGTTTAGAAAATCTTTAACTTCAGCATTCATTGCCCAAGCTGTTTCCTGTTGAAATTTATAAAAGCTTTCTCTTAAAACAATTTTTCAGGAAAACAGGTTTCTCAAGTCTAGTAGCTGTTAATGCTCTTTCCAGTAGTGATGGGTGTTTCCTTCCATGCTTTTTTGTTTGGAATAGTGTGGAACATCAGTATCTTGATGATGTCATTATTCTTTCTTACTTACATGTGCTACTCATTTTAGTTGTTGCTGCTGTTGAAAGTCCTCAAGCAATGTGGTTTCTGTTATTGAGCACATTTCTTTTTGTAATTCTGTAGCATCAGTCCACAAGGTTCAAGGATAATCTGTTTTTATTGTAAATATTCACAATAACATATCTGACTGCATGCAGGTTATGAGTTACTAATTGTAAATAAATATTAGTTATTAATATTTATTTTTAATTTCAACTATATGAATGGTCCATAAAAATATGACCACTAAAATGAAACAAGATATTGTAAATTTATTGACTGGTCAGAACACACATTAAAAACTGTTAAAAAAAATAAAGTTGAACAGAGATCACAGAATTAAAAAAAAAAAAAAAGGAAAGAAAACTGGATTTCAGAATATCAAAAAAAGAAAAACACTTGAGACAAATTAAAAGAAGTAGACTAACTAGCAAGAAAATATAAACATGTGGGTGTTGCAAATGTAAAAAGAAATTGAAAACATTGTCTAAAGATTTGAAAAATAACCCAAGTACACCTTTATTATCACAAAGAAACATTTATTAGTTTGGTAAGGAGGAAAACAAACTGATTTTTCAGCAGGGGAGGTGGAGTAATGTTTTGGGCTAGTATTGTAGGCAGTAAAATTATAGGTCCTTTCAAATTTGATGATAGGGTAAAGATAAATGCAGAGAATTATGTTAAGTTCCAGAAGATGTCTTTTGAGCAATACACATCATAACAAAGAAGTTTTAAACTGGAGCGTATTTTCATGCAAGTCAATGCTACTTCACATTGTGCAAAGCTCATTATTGCCGACTTTGCTTAACATCAAAAAAAGAAAAAAAAAAGAAGCTTTCAAAGAAAGCTTGTAATGGGTTGGTTATCAGCCTCACCAGATATTAATCCAACAATATTTCAACATGAAGATCTCTGGGAAACAGTAAAAATTGCTGCAAGGCTAAAGTCAAAACAGTAATAAAGTTAACAAAATAAATGAATAAAAGGCTAATGTGTTAACAAGCCCCTATTAACATGTAAAATAATATAAAAAATTATTCAAGTATATAGACTCTTGTATTAATCAAATATAGCCTATGTATTTTGGATACATTGGTAATGAAAATTTATATTGTACTTTGTTAGTATAATAAAATGTCACACAACAAACAAGTAATTATCAATATTTTTTAATGAGGATACATTTTTATATATATATATATATATATATATATATATATATATATATATATGTGTGTGTGTGTGTGTGTGAGAGAGAATAGATTTTCATTTATTAATCTGACATATTTTACTTTATTGCTTAAACATTATTTTTTAGCCTGTTAGATGGCAATAAATAAATATACTGTTTAATAAATAAATAAAAACAGGCCATCTACTCAAATGTGGGTACCCATCAAAAAATAACCTTTAAGCAATATATATATATATATATATATATATGAATTAGATAAAGAACAAATAGGAAACATTTATAAATCTAACATGTTTCACTTTTATTAATGTCAACAAAGAATGAAATAAAGAGGGGAAAATAAAAATTCTGCTATTTTTAATTTTTGTATTGTTCATTTTTCATTGGTTAAGCAAACCTCACATGCCTCTGTCATGTCAAGAAGTGTTCATGTGTGTATGTTTTTTTCTTCCATTTTTCACCCTTTACAAGGCCCATGGGCCACTTGAGGTAGATGGTTATGTTTGGGGGTTATTTGTGTGTATAGGAGTGGAAGATAATGGTTAACCCTGGCCTTGAACAGGTTGATTGAAATAATCAGGAAAACTTCCTGTTGGGAGTCAGTTCCACAGGGCAGTGGTTTGCAGGAAAGAAGCTGCTTGAGTGAAACTTACTTCTCACCAATGGAATATGAAGAGAATGTGAATGATTTGCTACTATATAAGTGCTATGGTGTGTTCTTACTATGAAGGTTTGCCTCGGCGGGATCAGGGAATGTAGTTTGTCCCAGCACCTTCCATGGAAGTAGAGGTAAAACAGCAGGAGGTATGCCACATCCCATCTGTGGGAGAGAAGTTGAAAGGTGGAAAATAATTCATCACCCACAAGGGCTCAGAGACACTTTTGAACTCTATCAAGGCTGGAGAGTGAGGCCTAAGCAGCACCTGCCCAAATATGATAACAATACTCCATTTTTTGCCTGATCAGGCTCTTGTAAAGGTAGAGGAGAGCAGGAGGAGTCAGGTACTTACTGGAATGGTACAGAGATTTGACCATTTTACCTGCATCCTTATCAATAGATTGTATGTAAGAGTTCCATTTGCTAGGATTGGGGATAATTCTGGGTTGATGTTCTTAAGGAAAACCACTGGAATGTTGTCTGGATCAGTGGCTTTCTTAGGGTCAAGGACTTTGATAAATCTGGAGACTTCATGTGCTGTGATAGTAATATTACTGATATTGTACTCAATAAGATATGGGAATTTGGGGAGGAGATGGTCTTTGTTATCTAATGTTGAGTTGGAGGTGAAGGAGTATATGACCTTGGGGCCCATTTATAATTGTGGATACAGCTGTTTTACCTTTGTTCATGATTTAGTTGGTAATCTTCCAGAATTTATGGGATCCAATTTGTTTCTTTTCAACCTTAGTCTGGACTGCTCATGTGTAACTGCACTTGGCATTTTCTAGAACATTTTTTGCAGTGATTGTGGGCAGTTCTGAATGCTGTGAGGGCTGAACTACATTGCTCTTTGCAATAGATATTATAATTAAAGTAATGGTTTCAGTTAGTTATGGCTGCAGCGCATTCAAGGGTGAACCAAGGTTGACTGTTTGGTTTTTGCTGGAATTTTTGGTGGGGGTATAAAACTCTCCATTCCAGAAAGGATCCAATCAGAAACAAAGGCAGCATGCTTCAAGAATGTTGGGAGGGGAGCTTCCATCATGTAGAATTGAAAGCTGTCTCAGTCTGCTTTCGCATAGCGAAAAATTGTTCTATGGAACGGTACGTCAGGGGATGTCTTAGGTTTGCATCAGTCTAGACACTGATTAGGGAATGGTCTGATGTGCCTAGTGAAAGTAGAACTTTTGATAAGCATTTATCAGATCAGGAGGTTGGAAGATTTTGAGGAGGTTTGTCCAGCTGTGTCCAGGACCTGATGATCTGGATTAGCTCATAGGCAATGGAGAAGTTTTTGCAATATCTGCCTTCAACATCAGTTTTGTTGGAGTGGACTAGCCATTATTTATGATAAAATTACCACAGATATGAAAGCTGGCCAAGAGGAACCGAGTGACGATATTATCAATATTTTCAGATATTCAGTTGAAAATTACTGTCCCTTCATCCTGAGAATGGGTTCCTCATTTTTTTGTGTCCCTGGTACAGGGAAATTTGTCTTTGATATAGGCTCTGAGTCCATAGCTGTGGCAATTTAGGTGGTCATGTTTGGCTATAAGAGGCGACTAGCCCAGGACTGTGAACTCTCCTAGTGCGCATGAAGCATTGATACTGGTTTCAGAGAGTAACAGATGGTTTGGTTTTGATTGGAGCATATGGTGTTCCACTTCTGGAAAGTTGTAACATAGACACCTCACGTTGATGTAGGAGATGGTATACTTTTTTTTTTTTAGGTTGGGTTTGATAAATTTTGTTCATTTGAATTTTAATTGGATTCATGTGTACATTGGTTGGTGGAAGACTAGCAAGCAGAGAGACAGACATTGTGTATGTACCTTGGAGAGAATCATCTAGATATACAGCCATAGTAGTACCCTTCATCAGGCATGTGTACTATAATTCTAGTTTATCTATTCGTGATTCAGATAAAATATATATATTAATATATGACCTCATAATATATTAAGCTCATATAAATGTTACATCCTGAAAATATTAATCAATACCAATTTTATTGAGAAAAATTTGACTTGCTCAATAAAATCTGACATTAGCATAATCTTAACTAGAAGCATTGTCCCCATAATTCAATACCATTACAATCAAAAAGTCCATTTAAAAATGTTTCCTATTTACACGATACAAATTGTATTCTATTTGAAAAAAAAAATATATTCTGCGAGAGAAAAGACTTAGTTGATATTGCTTTTATTTGATACAGTTTAGATGAGATTAACTGATCTTGATACCACCTCTCATAAGCACAGCTTATAAGAGATTAACATGTGGATATTATCACCTGAAAGTGCAACTCATAACGTATTATCTCACGTGAATGCATTCACTCTTAAGTGAAGTCTTTGAAGGATTAACTCATGTAAATGCCATCACTCCTCAGCAAAGACTATGAAGTTTTAACATGTGGATGTCATGAAGGATTAACTCATGTGGCCATTATTTATTCTAAGTGAAACCTATGAAGGATTAACTCATGTGGACATAACCTTTCTGAATTTGATAGCTGCGTCTGAAATAGCTCCAAAGCAGATATTTGTCATGTAAATATTCTGGTTGATGAAAAGAATAAAGTAACAAAATAATAAACTAACCCTGTCTACTCATCTTGAATTGACAGCTACAGATAAAAGATAATATGATTCTATTCTAAGATCAATTAGGTTTGTATTTCTCTATAACACTGGCCTTTCTACACTTAAAAATGGATGAAACATTGACAGCTTAAATTTTCTTTTTTCTTTTCACTTAATATAAGCCTTTATCATTTATTCATCTATTAACATCTACATATGTGTATCTGTGCAAGCAAGTCTCATACTTCATTGAAATTTATTTCTCATGGGGTCCACTATGATTGTGATATGAAGTCTAATAAAACAGGATCTTGTTCAATAAACTGAGTGATAGTACTTCACTGAACAATAAAAAAATATTCACCGATGAGAAATTTCACTAAATTTAAATAATGCCGAAAGGTTAAATCCACTTTGGCAGGAAGGGAGACAAGCCTGCTACTGCCATTGCTTAGAACACATCCACTAAGCTGAGGAGTGGGTGTCTAATAACTTGAGAAATTTGTTAGCCAAGGATGATGAGTTCGATCCTTGGTAGGACCACAAGAGCCAGCATAGTTAACAAGTCTGTCTAGAATATATCCAGAATATATACGTACCTTGGCAAACAATCAAGGGGAATCTAATTGCACATGTTTAAACAGACAGACTACCATGATTCAGTAGTGAGATGTCATTGAATAAACTTGTGTACTGTGTAACCATTGAATTCGCAAGGATCAATTGAGTAGACTTTTCACATCTTGAGTAGGGTTTCTTTTTTGAAAATATATTACTCTTGTCAGATGTACAATGATTTGGTGAGCTGAATTCAAATTCTAATTGTTTTTTTTGTTTTTTTTCATTCACTTTTCTGCAAATACTCTTGGGGAAAGGTTTCAATCACATCTTTCCCCAGCCATGGCTGAAATAGTAGGACTGACTGGTAATCAGTCTAGAACAGTGGTTCCCAAGCAGTGTGGCATGCCTCATAGGTGTAGCGGAAGAGGATAGAAGGCAAGGCAGAATGATTGAAAGACAGTAAAGATTTAGAAACAGTTTAAAATATTCATATGCCAAAAATAAATATGATTTCAAAATTTCAAAAATATTATTATGTATTACTTATAATTGCATGCATGAATACCAGTATAAATAGTTCAAAAATAATTATTGACCACTTTTGTCATTGTGATATGTTTGCATTATATCAAGTATTAAGAATATGGTAACTAGGGTCTGCAAATTGGAAGAGAGAGTTATCAATGATAACGTTCCAAATTGAATCGGAGGTTATCTCCCTTTAACCCTCTCTCTGTTTTTTATTTTTAAATGTACTTTTTATCACATACCCAGAAAAGAAAAGTTTGGGAATCACTGGTCTTGAAGAACAACTTTGAACTCAAAACTGCTTGTTTATGGAGCTAACAACTCCAGCCCACAAAAGCTTACTATAGAATCCACAGAAGCAATGTTGAGCTTGTTGAGAGTTGTGATCCCATAATCTTCCATAGTGTCTATTGAATGAGTATTACCCTTGTCAGTCAGCTCCCTGGTGTTTGAAATTTGGCTCTTAGTAGCTTCTGGCTTTTCTCAAAGCTAAGAAAGTTTTGGGTGTGATTAAAGAGAATGTAACAAAGTAGCTGATGGCAGTTTGAAAGAGGCCTTCAGAGACTCTTTTGTAAAGAGGAAAGGATGCTGGGATAAGCATTTGAGATTTCAAGAAGATTATTCTCAAGAGGTCTAAGGCTCTAGGTTGGATGTTTTATTTCATTAATATGAAACTGATGAATGCTTTTCAGACACATCTTGAACTCCCCCATTTTAGTTTTAAGCTGCAAAATCAATTATATTATCAGACACTCCCAAACAGCATAACATCAATTCTAACTTGAGAAATAAAGCAACATATTATCTTTTAATTTGAACACCCTAAAAATCAAGATCATTTTCCCTGCTTTCTTGCAGCTGAACTAAAATGAAAACATAGCTCAAGACAGACAGCAGATCAAATTAGACATTTGAACTCTGTACAAGAAAACACTTAAAACTCTAATTTCTTTGTATTTCATATGAAAGAACAAGCTGTGCAATGTAATTAGAGAAAGTCACTCATTAGATGCATAATAAATAATAAATGATAGTTTAGTATGCAGTAAGATAAGGAAACTGCAGATCGTTTAACTTGAAATTTTACCAACTTTACAGGTGATTCTTAGTACACATTACAAACAAGTTAAAAAAAAGTATTGCTCATAAATAAATGTCTTGCTGAATCATTAATCATCTAAGTTTACAAGCATGTATTTTACACACACACACAAAGAATGAATTTGTATGTTGGTGTTTATATATTTTTGCAGAATATGCCAGTGTGTACCTTTGATTTGCACTGCTGCAAAGTAATAGGATTTTCCCAAATAACTTTCATAAAGTTTAATTATATGCATCTTCAATATTTTAAACAGATCAATAAATTATTAGACTATTTCTCATTTGAAACTTTCATTGTATAATGTTCAATCTATGGGATTAATGGAAAATTTAGATATATGAAAAGGCAGAGATAGGGAGATACAAAGAGGCAGAGACAGATTCTGGTTGTAAGGGAAAAATGCCAATCTTCCTCTAACACCAACTTGAACCAAGTGTATACACACACACACACACACTGGATGAGACTGGGGAAGTGAACCCGGTGTGTGGTAACTTTGGAAAGTGCAAGAAAATAAAGCCACAGATTGATTCCAGCCTTGTGAGTGAAATTGTGCAAAACAGAACTGTTCAGAAGCCATCAATGCTTATACTCTCATATAAATCACTGAGTGTTTGTGTGCATTATATATAATCATATAAATGATATACCTTAATGTATATGACATGAAGCTAAAGGCATTTCAATCTCAGTTGATTTACAACTAAATCTATCTCCTCCCCTGATTTCTTGATTCCTGACTACTTCCCTCTCCTTAGAAAGGACTCTAATATCAACATGCATGGCCTGGGAGTTTATGTCCATGAACATCTCCCATTGGTTAGGGAACTTTCTCTTGAATCTCCAGACCATTCTTACATATGTCTCCGTCTCTCTCTACTTAATTCAGCTATCTTTTCTTTCTCTACTATTCTCCTTCCTTTCAATAGACTGTTGCATGCTAGATAGTATTTCTGATAATATAGATAAGGCCATCTCTCTACACCGATTTGCAAATATATGTGTGTTCAGTGACTTTAATGCCCACCATAATATGTGGCTTAAACACATTGTCACTGACCTCGCTGGCATCCAAACCATTAACTTCTCAATCTCTCACACAAGTGCTAGACTTCCCCATGCATTTCCCTAGTAACCCTAATAGATCTGCTTCTCATCTGTAGTTTCTGTTTTTAAGAACTCTGGAGAACCTTTTGACTCCTCTAACACATTATCAATCTCCTAGCACTTTTCAGCAAAGTATTTGAGTCTTTAATCAATGCTGAAGTGGTTAAACATCTTACCTCTCATGACCTCTGACAAACAATACAGCTTCTGTTTTGCCTGGTCTACCACTGAGATGCTCACGGCCATCACTGAATATATATATATCGAGCTCGATAATAACGACAAAGCTCGAGCTGTGGCCCTAGATGTCTTAATGGCAGTTGACAGGGTTTGGCATGCTGGTCTTCGATGTAAGCTTCAAGGCTACAGTATTACTGGACAGTGGTTTGATTTATATCCAATCATTCCTATTAAATTGGGAAATGAAGTTTGTTCTGAATGGGCTTGCTTTCAGATGCTTTCACACAAATGAAGGTGTCCCCCAAGGCTTTATCTTGGGCCCTACAACATTTCTGATTTTCTTCAATGATCTTCCTGGTGCCATCAGCTCCCAAGTAGACATTTATGCATATGACACTACCATTTACTCAATAATTGAAAAGCACCTCCAATCAGTGGTTAACTGGGGCAGGAAATGGCTTGTAAATTTGAATGCCTCCAAAACTAAACTGCTCTCAATTAACCACCATAGAGAAACTTCCCTGCCTGCCATAAGCCTGGCTGATGCTCAACTCCTGGAGAGCATCCCACTGCATCTTTTTGGCCTCACATTTTCAACTACACTGAATCAATAGCTGTATCTACTGCAAGGAAAGTTGTTTCATTGTGTCGTGCCAGAAGGTTTTTCTTATCAGAGTCTGTCTTGCATATTTACAAATGTACCATTTGGCCATGCATTGAATACTGCTGCCATAGCTGGTTTGATGTGCCTGCTATTCATCTTGAGGTACTTGACAAAATCCAAAGAAGGATCTGCAATGTAATTGATCCTGACTTTGGATCTTGACTTCAATCTCTTTCCTCCAGACATAATGTGGCTTTCCTGTCTTTTCTACAAATATTTTCATGACAACTACTCTGATGAGCTTTTTTCCCTGGTGTCTCAACTACATGAATTTAAGCATGCTATGAGATTGGCATCTAGGTCCCACCCTTTTACTGTTGAAATAGTTAAATGTAACTGCCACTTCTACTCCAACAGTTTTTCTTGCACTTTCTGACAGTGAAACTCCTTTTCCTGAACACTACAATCTTCAAAAATTTAAATGCAACATCAATTGACATCTTCTGTCTTCTTGAACCCTGTTCATCTTTCGTCCTTTCCTCGTTCCCCCTTATATGCAGTCTTTTCTCTCACTTTCACTCTCTGTAACCTCCTGTATACTAGTGACAAAAGAATTAAAACATAATTTATTTTTAAATTTATGAAAACCTGAACAAATAAGTTTTAATAACTTAAAATAAAATTAATACTGACCAGTTTGTGGCAGTTTTTACAGATGTAGATACGAATGCACATTCATCAGTAATATATAAAAGAAAGGAGATAAAACAAGTGAAAAGAACTAGATGCACTTCAAAGCAAAGATAAGAAAATATTTGCAGAAAATACAAACTAAATTTTGTAAGATCCTTTAATTTTGTAGGAAGAATTTACTGGCATAAAAATTATAATTCATTCTAAATTCCACCAGAAAAAATAATTTCCCGTTACATCCTTATCTACTCTGCCATTTACTTAACTGGTGCAGATTTATATACAAAATCAAGTGTTCAGTTTTCCATGAATCTTTCAAGGGAGGTAACTGTTTTGATACTGATACTATACACCAATATAAATAAAAAAAAAACCTATGTAAATTTAGCAGATACTCATACATACCATTATTTTCAGCGAGATGAGGTTTGATTGTAAATTCTATCTCATGAAATATCTATTTCTGGTCATCATTTTTCTGACAGTTGTTGGTATGGCACTAGATTGAAAAGAGCTTATTTAGTAAGTAAAATAAAAATTATGAATATTTCATTGAAGTAGACATCTGCCAATACTTGTATAAGAAAATAAAAAGTGCCTTTGTTTTTTGAGTTAATAGATAGATAACTTATCTTTTCAAGACTGGGTTGGTGATGTTATTTAAACCCACCAAACAGAAAAAAAAAACTTGAGATAGGTAGATACTCATGAGCTCTTTTGCTAACAATAGCATAAATCATATCTGATTCTGTAGATTTAAAGTTCTGCTCACAAGCACAGTTATTGCTGAACAAATAGATTAATTTTAGAAGCAAAATGCAAATAAATGTTATTCTGACTATGTCCCCACGAGTTTTACATTAACATATTTTTGTTTTGATTGTTAGCAACACTTGCTAAAGTTATAAGAATACATTTAAAAATTTCTGTTGAAAAATTAAAATAACTATTTGATATAAAAGGTTTTTACTAAATAGAACATTTAAAAGATCTCCTTGTTCTATATTCTGTTAAAAGATGATCACCAGTAACTTATAAGGAAATAGGTACCAAATATTTGTGCAGAAGATTAATGACCAAATCCTTTTGTATTCTCAATTTTCTTTTGGGTAATCAAAATTAAAATCTTACAGTCATCAAAACTTTAATTTGTAATCCTTGGTGTGCCCAGAAATTAACTTCTGGATAAATTTTTGTGCAAAACCTCGAAGCCTTCCCTCTCTTCCTAAGTACAACTCAGTTGTTGAAGGCCTTCTCCAGCAGTGTAATGACCAGGAAGCTTTAGTTCAATAAAAGGGGCAACTATCTTAAAAAAAAAATTGTTGTTATTCAAGAAGTCACCAATAGTCAATTGATGTATATATTCCTTGAGGGTGTCCCTTTATGAAAATGACAGGACAGCAACCATAATTTTTGTTACCTTATCTCCACTGTTCAACATTTTTCAACAACTCCTTCAGAGATATTCAGAAGCACAATTTTAACAACAGCAGACAAATTTTTCAAATTTTGCCTGAAGATAATTTCAAGAAATTCAACCAGCAATATTTGCTTAAAAAGAATTTACTTCAAATTCCCTTGAAGATATTTCTGGGAAACTTTGAGCACATGAATGGTTCAACAAGTCCTCCTTATTGATGCACAGAAGATAATTTTTGCAACCTTCAAATATAATTTTTTTTTAAAATCTCTTCAACTACTAATAGAAGCAGTGAAAGATTTATTCAATCTTGATCTCTTTTCCTTATTTCATATATTTTTATGTATAGAACATTTTTCAAACTTTATACATTGAACACATGGTTTTCCTTTTTCCCATTTCTTACCTTTTGGGGGAAATTGTCTATTTTGGTCAGTTCAGCCATATAAGACATTTTGTCTAAGAAATTAAGTGTCTTGAAGGAAGATAAGTAAAAATTGAAATTTTTAAAATAGTATCAGCTACATTTATAAATTTTAGCAGATAACACATGGAAGAGCTTAGGAGGCAAATACTGAAATGACAAATGATATTTGAAATGTTATGTTACAGTATTTATTACAACATTTTAAAAACATGAAAATCAGTTATCTTCTACTTCTATTAACATGGCACTCCACAACTTCCTATCTTTTGTACCTCTTAGTAAGATTTGTAATTTTGATATCTCTCCTAATCCCTCTTCTGCCAACCATTTACACAAGCTTGTTAAGTAGGTTACTGTTTCCTTGTCTCTCACTTTGCCTTCAACATGTTCTATGAGTGTCAAATTTTCCAAAACCTCTTTCTAAATTTGTGCCCTTAAAATTTCAACTATTTCTTATTGAGTTTAAGCAGAAGTGTCCATTTTGCTTTCATTTTCCTTAAAACCTCATTACTTATATGTTTAAGTCCATGAGATTCTCTGCATCCTCCTGTAGGACCATATTTCTGTTGCCTAAAAACTCTTCATCATCTGTGAAGAGATTGTCCAGCATCCACTGTCATACAGGAGGACTGGTATTGCAAAACAGTTTAGTACTCTTTTCTTTGTTTCTAATTGAATTTTTCTGTTTTTTAATATTTTGTTTAACTTTTGGAAGGCATCTTTCACTACTGTAACACACATTCAGATTTTGATCTCACATTTTCCATCCTCTGTTAAAATACTTATTATGGAACAGATATTTTCACACTTGCTTGATTTTGGTATCTCCAATTCCTAGTTTGTGTCTTGAAGAGTTCTTTTACTGACAACTATATATTCTGCCTTTTTACAATTAATATTTAGGTCATTTCTTCTTGATTTCCTTTACTACCTTCTGGAGGAGTTTCTGTAGTTTCCTTTCTGTGTCTGATAGCAATAGTGTGTCATCTGCATATATTATGTTGTTAAGATTATGGTTGCTAATAATGAATCCTGGCAGGACTTCTACTTCTTTCATCATCAGCTCATTTTAAATATGGTAAGAAGACAAATCCTTATCTCATGCCTCTTTCTATCTTACATCTATTTACTGTATGTGGGCAGTTTGGTATCAAATAGCATTAAATGTAACCATGATGATATTTAAGTGATATTAAAATGCCAAAAAAGCCTAAAAGTAACTTTAAATGTTTCTCAAAATTAATTGTTCCAAACTCTGAATTAAATATTTAATTTTTATTGATTTTAAACTTTATTTTTAATTATTAATTCAAACATGATTATAGTGGACACAACCTTTTATTTATTAAACAATGTGTATTATGTCTATTGGCCTGATATTGATATGCTTTCTTAAAAAAAGGAAAAAATAGAACCTTGCTTACTGTGATGTTCTCCATAGCTGAGCAGTAAAGCACACTTGATCAAATAGTGGTTTTCCCTGCAAATTTCAATCCCTGCTGGGGACTGCATTTTTCTTTACTCGATTTCTCAAATGTGCAGACCAGTAGACAATGTAAAAAAAAAACACTGATAAATAAAAACAGGCATCTATTTCAAAGACAAATATCCACTATAATAGCATTTGAAGTAATAAAAATGTTGGATTAAAAATAAGTCCATTAATTCTTTAGTTTAAACTTTGTAAGCACAATATAAGGACTATAATAGGGCACATTTATATAAAAAGGTGAAATATCAGATAATGTATAGCAAAATATCTGCAGCCTGACTAATATATTATATTATTGCAACACCATTAAGTCAATATAATTAAACAAGATACATCTTAAAATTAAAAAATGTCTGTTCTCCAAATCTGACCATTTCTAAAATCATTTTATGAATGAAGATTCATTATTCAGAAGCTACTGTCTAAACCAAAATGTATTCATAATATTATAACATTCTCCTCTCATAACACTAGCTGAGTGCACAATGAAAAGAACAGGTCTTTTTTTTTTCTTTTTTCCTTCTCCTATCTATTGATCGTTTTCCCTATAAGCCAGGCCTCAAGAAAAACAACAATTTTAACTTGCAAAACTTTGAAAAGTAATAAAAAAATCTTTGGTCTTTAGAACACAAGGTAAATTTTGAGGATTTATTCCAATTGAAAAAAGTAAGGCAGAAAATATGTAACTCAAAACTTCTTTATTACAGTATTTTATCAAAAATCTGTAATTTAGACGAAATGTTTTTAACATTATTTTTTTATTATTAATACAAGCTACCACACACACAGATTTGCTACTATCACAATCAGTATCTGCTACTTTTAATATAAACTTGCTTGCGGTCATACATACAAGATACAAAAGATGTAAATAAAAGTCAATATTCATGTTTGTACTAGAAAAGTTAATCACCTGTGAATAAAATTAAGATAAGAAAATTGCTTAATTGAAGAACAACAACACGACATAGAAGAATACAAGACAAACATTTGTATTAGGGAAGAGAGACCTAAAAAATGTTAAAAAAAATGGGAAACAAGAGAAGGAATATATATGCACACACACACACATGTATTTTATATATAAGTGGACACTGACCAAGATCAACACTAAAAGGCAACCATCAATTTCATGCATGAGCACAATCTTCAGGCTATATGAGTTTGCTCAAGTATTTATATATGCTGGTAGGTAGCAAGTTCAGATATTTATGGTTTGTTGTACTATCCTAATAGTTATTGGGTGGGCAGTAATGATTAGGTTTTAAATTATTCTTAAGGTTGAGTAAAAATAATTATGGCTTCAAATGTGGTTATTTGTAGCTATTTTGCTGTTTGTTAATTTTTTACTCATTATTCATTATTGATTACTTAGTATATTTTGTATTTATTAATTATTTTTTTGTTGATTATATTTACTTGTTTATATATGCATTCATAGTTTGTTAATTTGTTTATTATATCTATCTATCTATCTATATACATATATATATAGATAGATAGATAGATATTTATATTTATTTCAAAACTGAAGAGACATATGAATTTATTCTGACTGACAGTTTCACAAGGAATCTCAGATAGGCCGATCGAACAAAAGATTCAGTCAGAATAAATAACTGAACCACTCCCCCATCATATTTTAGGTATTTATTCTGACTAAACTTTGCCTTCTTTTGTTGCTTCAAACAATTTGTTTAAAAAACGTTTTGTACATGAAACTGTCACTCACAGGGAAGTAGTATGTAGTTTTGGAATGTCTTCCTGCATTTTTTTTCTGTTCTGGAGTAGGCAGCTCAGGCATGATTTATTTGTTTTTTGGTCATATATATATATATATATATATATATATATATATATGTGTATGTATGTATGTATGTATTCAGTTTATATGTTATTTTTATAGATACAAATATTTAAATAAGTGCTCTGTTTATAATAAACAGTATTAACTACATTTACCAGCTTGAACGTCCAAGAATACTATTATTATAAACAGAGCATTTACTTAAATATTTGTATCTATAAAAATAAGACATAAACAGAAAATATAGTAAAATAATTGTCGGACTTAGTCCATTTCATTAAATACATATATATGTGTGTGTATGCTTACTAGTTCTTAAATATATATGAACAAATCCTCTTTAATACAAATTTTCTAATCAGCCAATGATGTGGTAGATTTAATGTATACAGACATTTAACCACAGTCATGGCAACATGCTGAATTTCATTTCATGCATTAGTATGAAAAAGGTAATTTACGTGAGTGAGAACACTGCATAGTTGTTGGTGACAGACAGGTCTGAATATTCCAGAAACTGTTGATCTACTAAGACTTTCAAGCACAACCACCTTTAGTATTTACACAGAATACCCAGAAGTATAAAAAATTCCATTGAGTAGCAATTCTGTAGGTGGTAATCCTTTGTTGATGAAAGATTGTTGGTGTGAGAATGGCCAAATCAGTTCAGATTGATAGGAAGGCAACAGTAGCTCAAATAACCACTCTTTATAATAGAGGTATATAAGAAAGGCATGTCTTAATGCATAATACATTGAGCCTTAAAGCAGATAGGCTTCAGCAGCAGAAGTCCACATCAAGTGCCACTCTTGTCAGATAAAAACAAGAAACTGAGGCTACAGTACACTGAGGATTACAAAAGTTGGACAATAAAAAATTAGAAAAACCACCCTTGGTCTGATGAGCTTCGATTTTTAGCTGTGACATTCAGATGGTAGGGCCAGAATTTGGTATAAACAACATGAAAGGTATGGATCCATACGGCCTTATATCAATGCTTCAGGCTAGTGATGATGTAATGGTCTTGGACCCTCTGTTTCAATAAAAGATTGTTTAATTGCCACAGCTTATCTAGGCAATTTGGCTGACCATATGCTTCAATTTATGACTATGCTACACCTATTCTTTGGTGACCTCTTCCAAAGCAGGACAATGCACTGTGTCACAAATAAAAAATAATAGCAGAGTGGTTCATAGAAGACAGTGTTTTTTTTTTTGTGTTAAAGTGGCTTCCACAATGAACCAATCTCAATCCCATAGAGCAGGCATGTCAAACATGTGACTCACGGGATGCATACGGCCCTTTACAAGAAAACCTGTGACCTAGACAAAGGATACTAATTTGGTCATTTAACAGCCAAAATTGCAGTTTTTATAACTTAGAAATTACAGTATTTAAGAAAATAAATCACGTTTTTTACATTTAGATTTATTTTAATAGAATACCAAATAAGAATACTATTTACTGCATAAATTTACTTAAAATAATTTTAATATTATGGATAAACTTTAAGTTAGTACAGTACTAAGGTATTATTTTAAAAATTCTAGCAAATATTCAATATTCTTGATGGCTGAGAAAATAATGCAGGAACAAATTCTCTCTAGTTGCCATGCCAGCAGCCATTACACCAGAAAACAATATGGCAGCTCATTAACAGTTGTAAACAGAAAACTTTCTTTCAAAATTTTAAAAGTTTTTGCTTTTAAAGGTGAAATGTCAGTCAAAAAATGTTTTAGAGACATTATCAAAATTGCCTTATCTCTTTTAACTGTTAGCTGTATCTTAAATGTACCAGTAATATTTCAGATTCTTTTTTGATTTGTTGTAGTCTTTGTACAATGTATTGGTTGCTGTTGCAAACAGCAAGTATATGTTGTTTAAATTTCTTTTTTATCATGCTACTTCAGTAGGCATGAATCCTGTTAAAAATTTGTATGCACATTGCATTCCTCAAAATCTAAGTAACGAAAATATTTTGCTATAAATTTTATTAAATGACTCCAATGAGTTGCAATGTACACAATTGGTTGTCATGTGTGGCTCTCATGACAACACATATGAGACCATGTCACTATCAGGGGACCTTCAGTTTGACATGCCACAGAGAACCTTTGGGATGTAGTGGAAATGGAGATGCAAATCCTAGATGTGAAGATAATCAATCTCAAAAAATAGTGGGATGCCATAGCAACAATATGGACCCAAATTTTGAAATAGTGCTTCCAGAACACTGTTGAATCCATTCCCCTGACACCTCCAAAAAAAATTGAGGTATTTATAGAGGCAAAAGGGGTTCCAAACCAGTACTAGAAGAGTATGCTTAATAAAGTGACTGGTGAGTGTGTATATAATGCATTCAAAGGATGGCTGAAAGATTTTTGGATCTCCCTGCTTTACAAAGTTTGACCAAAGAACAAAATTTGTATTCTGCTTAGAAGAGTTTTGTGGTCAGGCTGAGAACTTTTTAGTACTATTTTTTGTATATGTGTATACAGATTTATAACAAAACTGGAATATATGAAATGAATATTAAAATTCTAAAAGAAATATTTGGGAGTATCTAAATAAATAAAATTAAATATAAGTATAACAGGTGAAGAAAATAATAGATTATAGAAATATATTTGTGATATAGGAATAAAGTGTCACTGCCAACACTTGAGTTTGAACATAGATTGTCATTGAGCAACCACAGGCAATCCCATTATTGGATCACGTGACCATAGAGGAAACACATATATAGGAAGTCATGTGACATCTAGATTGATCTCCAATTCTAGCTTATCCTCTATTAATATTCAGATCACCATTTCTACTCTATCCTCTATTACTATATGGACCATTATTCTCTACTTTATTCACTATACTATTTTTCTATTCAGATCATGATACGGGTTACTGTTCAAGCTAGTATTATCGAGCAAGAACTACTAGTGCAAGTTATTCAAAGGTGTCTGACACCAGTATTGTTCAACTGTGTACTATAGTTGTATCTGCGATTACAAAGTCTCTACTACAACAAGCATTATGAAAGTGACAATGAGTATTTGTTGACATCACAAAAGTGGCAAGGAGTGTTCATTGACATCACAAAAATATTAATCCAAAAATCCAATACAAGAAATTTCAGTACAGTGAGCAATTTGATAAGAATTGGACATGAAGTTTCACATCCTTCAGTCTTGCCACCTATCATCAGATAAATTTAATAGTTTGTCTGACAGAACTTATTCTTAGTTTGGCAATCATATAGCTATATATATTATTTAGGTATGGGTAGATGAGTAACTGAAAAAGAGAGACAAATGCAGAAAGAAAAGAGATATCAGTTCCTTTACCTCCACGGGCACAAGATTTCAGGAGCATTGAATTAAAATCAGATCCTTTCATTTTCTGCATTTTTTCTTAATACTCGCATCAAAATAGTACATTATATTAAACTTCATTAAAAAAATTCAAATAAATCATGGCTTGGGATTGAAGATTTAGGAGAGTGCCACTGTCACATATCAGTTGCAAAAACATGAGATAATTTTTTCACTATTGAAGTTTTAGGTGGAGTACAGTGCACAGGGCATGTAGCTGACTCTACTCTTCAATCTCTTTGGTACTACTGATTATGAAATATGGTTTTGGAAATCTACAAATTTGCAAAAGTTTTAGATTTCCAGTACTTCTAGTTGATTATGTAACAGGTGTTAACCCTGTGTATTGAAATACAGTGCATTCAGGCACACCCAGACTATAAGCATATGAAATATATAGGTTCATTTGAGCACTTTTAGTCATAAATGGTTGACAGGCCATGGCCAATTAAGGTAGAGCAATGAGAGTTAGGACTTCAGATTGTAGGTTTTCTCTAACTGTAGAGGTGTGTCACTCCTGAAGAAAACATTGAAGTAGTATAGCTTGGTTAAATTAAATCTCAAACCCTGAAGTAAAATATCCACATCAGATTTACAACTTAGAATAAAAAAAAATCACTTCAAATTGAATCAGCAGTTCAAATACTTAGCTACCTCCAATATCAACAAATCTAGATTTACTAATTCATTTTTATGATCTTTACTAATGGCATGGTCTTAGAAACCTAAAATCATAATGGTCTGAAAATACTTAGAAGATTTAAAAAAAATGTGCTTGAAAATTTTAAATAAAAATTTAATTAAAATTTTTATTTTTTACTTTATATGAAAAATGATTGAAAAATTAAAATAAAGTATTTTATTTGAAAGATATTTTTTAAAATAGAATATTTAAAAACTTCAACTTGTAGATGCTGATATGAATGTATCATCAGCAAATTGAATGGAAATGGGTGTTAAATATTTGTGCCGAAATCTAACAATGAAAACCATTTGTTTCAGAATTGCCTTTTGGGCAAGAACTGGAAAAAGGAGGAGAACCAAAATGAAGTCAAGGTCATAATCTGAAAAAATAAAATTTTGCAAAACTCAACCTGACCACTTCTACTAAAATTTTGACTTATGAAAGTAGGACACTTTGGAGTTATGAGAGGTCAACCATCTCAAAGAGTAGTTTTGTTCAGTAATGGATCATCAACAATACAACTGATTTTTACTTAACATTGTTGACACCAACTCTTACACTCACAGAAAAAACAGTTTCAACAAAACCAGCAGAAATTCCTATTTTCCAGATGTATCTGGAAACACAATATGAATAGTTCAACAAATCCTCATATCTGAGCAACCTACACAAAAATTAACAACTTCTGCAACCTTTATATACAATTTAAAATATATCTTATTAACCTCTAAAAAGGCAAGAGCTCCTTTTTTAGAAGTATTATCCTTTTACAACTCTTATTTATTTGCTTAATATGTAATTTGTAAAAATAGAAAATAAATTTTTCTAATATATTGAGCACATAGTTTTCCTTTCAGCATTTCTTTCCCTTTTTGCAGTTATCTATATTGGCCAGTTCACTTATGTAAGAAATATAACTGCTTAATTTTAACTGTTTCATTGGAGGCAAATATCATATTTTTGCCAAATTTGCATAATATTGTTTAAAAATTTCCAATTTTCCTTATATTTGACAAAACTTCTTTTCATACAAACTTTCAGTGGAATAAAGCCAATATAAGTTTTATCCAAAAATATGAAATATTTTAACATATAAGATTATTAGCATTTCTCCCTCACATTCAGGGAAAGCTTACATACACACACATAAATGGAGAGTTAGATTAAAATACAATTATTTATTGGGTTTGAAACAGGCTTATGCATACATCTTTCTGAAAACACTTTGACTGCCACTCTACAGCTGTTGGAACTTTTCATGAAAAGTAAATGAAATTAAAAGAAATACTTATCAACATTTATTAACAGTTAACAATGCTTCAGTTAATAAAACTGAAACTGTTTCCCATCATATTTTTGTTGGTTCCAAATCCTGTAAATGTTAAACAAGCAGCATAGATTGAAAATTAAAAAAAACAGCCAAGGTTCTAATGTGAGTTGAACTCTCATTCTCGACACTTGGGAACATGTCTGACAGGACCAGTGCCTAACCAATTAGGCAACAAAAGCCAAACAGCAGATGTCAGTATAATGTAGTTATATTGCAGTCTTCTTCATTGCCTAATTTTAAGTCTATGGAAAACTGTTGAAACCTTCAGACATAATATTCTTCAGTTGTCTGAAGATCAAAAATGAATCTTCAGTTTCTTGATGAGTTTTTCTTCTTTTGGTTTTAGTTTTGTTGTGATAGAAAGCAACAATAATAAGAGGAAAAGTATTCATAATAATAATGCTCCAGCTGACAACTATTCAGACAACTATTTACTACTTCCAATGAGTGTCTATGTTTCAACTTGATCCTGATTGGCTCTTGTTATATTTTCTACCTTTTACTTTTATCCTGCAATCTATAAAGCTAAGTTTAACTTTAGCTGCATTCTATTTTTTGTTCTTTATAATTAAGTAATTCACAGCTGAATTAGTTACAACATACCATTAGAAATATGACAAAAATAAATCCAGTCAAGCAGCGAACATTTTTGAATTTGAGTGTAAACAACTAAATTGGTCTTTTCAGATAGAATAATAATAATAGTTGAAGTAATTCCTGTAGTGGTAAGTGCACTTGAAACACTAGCAAGAAACCTAAAAGAACACTTTTTTCTTTAATCATTTCACTCTAAGAAAGGTGGTATAATCTCTAAGGTAGTGAGAGTGAAAGAAGCTGAAAAAAATGTTATTGAGGAGAAAGGAGAATTAAATAACAGGATTCAAGAAGATGATGATGTTGCATTAAGTTTCTCAAGATCATAATTGACAGGAAAGCAAAGAAGCCAAAAGAGAGTTCCACACAGAAGAAGTGTGAGAGAAGAAACTATTAGAATAGAACTTACAGTAATAACCAGCAATTTCAACAGTAAAATGATGAGACTTTGCAACTAATCAAGTACTATGCTTAAATTCATGAGCTCAAGGCACTAAAAGAGGCAAGACCATCAGAACAATTGCCATGGAAATATTTATAGGGAAAGTGGGATTGAAAGCAAAATAGTAGACCTCCAAGAAATTACCACCCATTTTGCAAGAATTCTCAAAAAAAGTTCTGAAGTTTTGACAAGTTTTGTTGACACCATGCCTCAAAAACAGAGTTTTCACTGACGACATCAATATATAATAATAATAATAATAATAATAATGAAACTTACATTTGCAGCCCTTGGAACTGGCATTTGCATTCATGAGACAAGTTAATCCAGTTACCCAGATATTAGCTTCATCAGCTGATGTTGCAATGAGATCCATAGTCTCAAAGTTATCCCCAAATATAATAGAGAAGGCACACTCCTCTGCATAGAATTCCATGATCTCCCGATTCCGTAGTGCTTCAGTTGTCATTCCCAACCGCACTTCCTTCATACAACTGATTGGAACTGGAAAACAAACAAAAAGATACAATCATCAATGTTAATTCAAACTTGAAATATCATGAAATTAGGTTGGCACACATGAAATGACACATTTTTTGATTGGTTTTTGATGCAGCTGTCTAAGTAACCTCCTTAGTAAATAAAAAGATCTTGACTTATTCCTTTCAAGATAATTTTTCTTTTAACATATTGTTACTCATAAGCCCAATGAAAATGATTACAATGAAACAATGTTGAGTAATCTTACTCTACAAACTGTGTCATTCTGTCTCTGAAGCATTTTGGATTATCAAGACAGCCTTTGGTAATGGTACTGTTGAAATCAGAACTGTACAGAGATGTTTCCAGAAGTTTTGCTTGTGAGATTATAGTCTTGAAAATAAACCAAGAGGAAGACAACAATCGGTTATCAAACATGATCAATTGAATGCTTTGGCTGATCAAAATCCAAGAACTACAGTCCAAAAATTTGCATCAGAATTTGAAACATCTAGCACAACTGTTTCTTGGCACTTGAAAAAGTAATGAAACTGGATAGATTTCTTCTGCATGAACTGAATGAGACTCACGCCCCCCCCAAAACCCCATCATTTTAAGTTGTGGTGCCTGTTGCTTTCCTGACTGGTAAAAGAACCATTTCTGCACCAAATCACTACATGCAATGAGAAATAGATACTCTTTGACAACAGTAAGACAGTAGGCCATTGGTTAAATGCAACTGAATCACCAAAACAATACCCAAAATCTCCACTGCACCCTAAAAAGTTAATGGTTACTGTATGGTGGTCTTTCAAATGAGTTATTCATTATTCATTCTTGCCTCAAGTAAACAAAAACAGCAACCTTGTACAGTGGAAAAATTGAGTGTATGTACAAAAAACTGAAGAAAGAAAATCCTAGATTTGTAAATAGGGATGGCCCAATTTTGCTGCATGGCTGCATGATTCTCAATCAATTGTCCAAAAGCTTTACACACACAATAAAATATTCTCAAATAAGGAAGAGGTAATCAAAGCATTTAAACTGTTTATCACATCAAAAGATGGGAATTTTTTTAAAGATGGTTGCAAGAATTTAGAGGTAGGTTGGAGAACAGTCATTCATAAACATGTTGCCTATTTCAACTAAATAAATTAGTTATTTAACATTTTAGAAGCATTTTATTCATTTCCTATTAATTGCATATTTTCATGTGTGATAACCTAATAGATTTAAAAAAAAAAAATGAAAGAAAAGCTGTCATTTAAACATTCTAAAATTTTCAAACCTGATCTGACCTTATGTCAGACAAAATGGATTTTTATATTTAGAAGCATTGCAACATAAAATGGTACCTACGCTAAGGAGTAATTGTTAGAGTTACCTTCTCTGAATAGATAGCTTACTGAGTTTTTGAAGAATTTTTTTTTTCTAATTACTCTTGTAAATCTAAAATTGAACTTACAATTTGGCTTTAAGACAAGTGAAGATATAAAATATGTTTAAAAATAAAAATATGATGCCAATGTTATGCACTTCCCAGATGTTTTAAACGGACAGCTTGAATGAAATGCAGTGAGACATCATCTGCTAAATACACTAGTCCACCAAATATCTTATAGGCTGGCAAATATATTATTTCATATGAAGTGGATATCTACAATATGTGGGTGTATGGGTAGCATAATGTTTAGCAGCTCTGAAGAAATCAGCAAGTTCAAATTCCACATGAGTTCATTACATCGACTTTCATGCAAGATACCTTTTGGAAGGGAATCCACTTTTCTCCTCAGAGCTATGAGTTAAATAGTGGGGCAGAGTGGTTTCTCTAGCTTTGGGGACAACCAGTATTGGAGGATGACAACTGTGAATTAAAAAACAGCTTGAAGAGAGTTGGACTCAGTCCACTGCTACTACAACAGCAGTACACATGGTACAAATGCAAGTAAGATCTTCACAATATAGGTGTGTGGCCAAGTGGTTATAATGTTTGTGTTCTGAGCATGAGAACCAGGTTTGAATCTTACCATGATCAATTTGTCAAGGAGGTAACATCTTGACAATATCAGCCTAGGGAGACAATTCCAGGGTGTGGCATTGTTAAGAGGTACCTTAAAACTATACCACAGGTTGACCCTAAGTAACTGAGTGGCAATGGATACAGGAAAACTGTTTGGAAGCTGTTGATATTAGTGCTAGCAAAAAGTTACAAGTCATTGTGACTGAGTGTTTGTATGTACTAGCCTTCTTGAAACAGGTGGTCATGTCAGATTATGTGCCCTGCATAGCTGTAGTATAAATCACAGGCAGGCTCTGCAGGTGTTGAAGAAACACAAATTTACCTTAGCAGGCACCTGCAGCAGAGATTAGACAACACCCCACCTTGCAGACAGGAAATATTTAGAAATGAGTAGCTCTCCATTATTATTAAATTTTCAAATTTTGTATCATGTAATGCTTGATGCATATTGGGTGAATTATAAAAAAAAATAATCTGTCTGTCCCATAATAGTTGTAACATTTGTCTACATATTTCATATAACACATGACAACAGTTATGAGACAACAGTAGTAAAAAATTTAATTGTTAACATAAGAATTTAAAATTTGCTTTGCTTATTATTGATAGAAAATAACATTTAAATGAGTTGTATTTTATTATTCTTATATGTACCATGTCCCTTTAGGATGTGGGCGATCATGGCTTTCCATGACCTCAAATCCCTTGCGGTTCTTAGCAAAGTTACTTCCTTTAGCAAGATTCCTGCCCAGAGTTCTGTGATTTATTCATACAAGCTCATCAGGTAGGTTGCCTGCTGCCTCCCTTTACCTTTCATGCTCTTGGTAAGTCCTGTGAGAGTTAAGTTTTCCAGGCCCTCCTTCCTCATTATGTGTCCAAGAAATTTCAACTTTTTCTGATTCTGAGTATATGTTCTTTTTGTTGCCATTTAAAGACTACCTTATTGCTTACTCACTCTGTCCATAGAATTCTCAGTATCCTTCTGTAGAACTACTTTTCTGTTGCCTCTTCATCTGTTGTGAGATTTGTCCAGCATTCATTACCATACACAATGATTGATATCATGTAGCAATTCAGCATTCTTTTCTTAATACTTTGCTTAGATTTTTTGTGCAGGAGTTCAGATTTATCATGGTATCACATTACTTATCTTGTTAAAACACTTCTCATATATTTAAACTTGTATACTTGTTTGATGTTACCATCTTCAATTTGTAGTTCTGACCTTAGCCTTTTTCTCTTGCTGATGACCATATTTTTATCTTCTTACAATTGATGGCTAATCATTTTTTCTTGCTCTCCTTTACTACCTTCTCTAGGAGGTCCTTCTGTGTCTTCTATCAAGACAGTGTCATCTACGTATCTTATAATTTTAAGACTACGTCTCCCAATAATAAATCCTAGTAGGGTCTCCAGGTCCCTTAGGATTACCTTGCTGTAGAAGTTGAAGAGAATTGGAGAGAAGACAAATCCTTGCCTTACGACCCCTTTTTATTTTGTGTACATACTCAATTCATTTTCTAACCATATGTAGGCAGTTTGCTCCCAGTATAAGTTCTAGACTATTCTAACATCCTTTCCAAATAGATTTAGAAGATGCTGAAAGAAGAGAAAACTACAAGATTACTACAAATTACTTTCTTTAGACAAGGCAAGTAACCTGAAGAAAAATGCAGTAAATTACTATAAAAGTAAATACAAAATATATACATATATCAACACCTACAACCATGGAAGTTTTAGATACCAAGAAAAAATTAATATCTGATCAGGCAAATCATATATTACTGCAATATGGATGAGTCTTGATTATGCTTTCTTTTGCAGGAAAAAAAGTCCTTCTTATAAGCATAGTATTTGGAAAAAAAATGGGATTGTGAATGATTGGTATTTCTACCTTGGATCAGAGTGTGTGCTGCTGAGGATCAAAGGGTATTATCTGTGCACTGTGAAAATTTTTATTATATGTACAGGTCAAATTGGTAACAAGCCTTGTTGGGTAATTTATGGTTGAAATCAGTTATTTATTATTATTATTGTTGTTTTGATATGCACCTGTTTGGTTCAGGAGTATGTAAATACTAGTTTATATTTGAAACTCAAAAGCTTTTATTTAGTAGGAGATCCACCACTTGTAGGTGTACTACCCGTCTGCAAGGGATGCAGTTAGTGAATTCTAGGTACCCCCTACAAATCAGTTTATATATGATAACACAGGGGCACCTCAACATGGTGTAATGGTTAACAAGTTTGTTTTGCTAGAAGATTTATGACCAAGTTGTAAGTTCAATCCTTACTGGGTGCCCCAGACTTTTGGCTTTGTGTCACATCTAAGCTACACTGAGAAAAACAACATATATATATATATATATATATATATATATATATATATATATATAATGGCAATTTTATAATAAATGCAAAAAATGCCTGTGTGCCAGGCATTTTCAGTCAATGGGACACAACTCTCTAACTTTGAAATATCAGTGTGTCACTTTTTTTCAACTTTACACCTAGAGGCCATAGCCCAACATATACCATTTTGGAATCAGGGTGACTACATGAGCAAATTAAAAACATCCCAGGCTGGATCCGGACATGCAATCCTGAAATTTTGGTTTCCCAAGTTTTCTTTACTGCGATTGTTTTCAGCAAATTTTTAAGTGATTTTTTTAAACCAATTTTTTTTTGCACAATGACAATTTTCATAATTTGGTAATAAATTCAGGAATAATCAGAATTAATTATAAAATCCAGTGGAAGTCACCCATGAAATAAAAGTAATTGTTTATAAGAAAAGTAAGGACCTATGTACATCAAATTGTCTTTAATTTAAAATGGTAGCAGAAAAATTATCATTGAACTTTTAAAAGGTATTCTTAAATATTAATGCAATACTTAAATGCAGCAATCAATTTTGAGTTCATCTGTAGTTTACTGTTGCCTATCACATATGGCAGCAGTATGCCTTGCAAAAAGAAATCTCTGCCAACACAGGACCAGATTGCAATGAAAACAGCTAAGGCTGCAGGGAGAAAAAGGAAGTCCCGTGCAAATGTAAACCCAGATCAAACGACAGCCAGGAGAGCTTTCAATTCTGAGAATATGCAAAGACTTAGGGACTCTCAAACTCCTGAACAAGCTGAGGGCTGAATTAAGAGCCTTCCACAGGAGCTAGCTTAAATGCTGCCTGAAAGGGCAGCTTTTAAGCTAGGATATATATGAGTTTGTTTTATAATTTTAGTATAATGCGAAACTGGATCCTTACTTTCAGTCCATTAAGTTAACTAAACAAAACCTGTCTTTTTGTTATAGGATAAATATATCACTGAAAATTTCTTAGCTAGAAATCAAAATTATCGATAAAACAGGACATTGTTCAATAAACTGAATGATAGCACTTAACTGGACAATAGAGAAATTCAGTAAACTTAAATAATGCCTAAAGGTTAAATCCTTTTTGACATAATGGAAACAAGCCTGCTACTGCCATTGCTTGAGTTGGAGTCTAATATCTTCAGAAATTTGTTAGCCAAGGATGGTGAGTTCAATTCTTGGGAGGAACAGTTATGATCTTTTCCTACTTTTTTTTTTCATGCTGTTGGAAAAATTACGACTGAAACAAAAACATATTTACATTTGTGGTATGAACAATGGCCAACAAGGGTTCACATTGGCCAACATATTGGAAACAGATTAGAATCCTGCCCTATGTACAGTAGCTTTTCAGTCAATAGGATCTAAATTGAATACAGTCTAGCTTCAATTTTAAATTCTTAGTTTTTTCCATAAGATATTTGATAATAGCATTATTTTTATTATTAATTTTGAAAAATATTTTCTTTCACTCTAATTTTTAGTTGCTTGTTGCTCAGATAATAAAAGCAGTTGATATGGTTAACTAAGCTTCACCAAAGCAAATTGGATGTGAATTCTTTATTATTCATGGTCTCAACTGTTTGCTTGCTACTGCTAACACCCTGAGGAAACTCAAATAAAAGGCAACTAAAAATGAAGCTGTAAGAAAATACTAGTCAAAAGTGTTACTAATAACAATGGTCTTCAGACAGACTTGAAAGCTGAGATAAACTCAAAATGAAACAATGGATTTTTTTCAATAGTTTTCACACTGTTTGGACTGTTGTCCTCATCTTTGTTGCCATATTCATGACATTTCGGCTGTTGTACACTCTGGCCTTCTTCAGGTGATTGGAATTTGAAACTGAACCCTTTATTTCATCTATCAGGGTAGATTGTTCTAGTTCCACATGCCATGGTTCTTCCAGATATCTCAGTTATCTCCCTCTAACTCAACTCTCCAAGTTTTTATTCACCACTGGAGTAGTCAGGTATTGAATTCACAACTCTCTCTTTGGATCAAGTCACTGGATTAACCAACGCTTTTATCCACTAGGCTATGGTGAATGAAATAGAAGGTTCACTTTGAAATTCCAATCACCTGAAAAAGGATGGAGTGTACAATGGCCAAAACATTGTGAATATGGCAACAAAGATGAGGACAACAATACCTCATCTCAGAAATATAGATATATAATGTTCACCCTGTACAAGATTTAGATGCTGTGGAAAGAAGAAGACATCTTGGCCAAAACATTTGGCTAATAAAAAAAACACACTTCTTTAAATAATGACCAGCATTCATATTTGCGATTGTTATTGCAATATTTTCTTGAAGTTGTTAAGCTCAAATATTTAATAATGTGATATCAGAATTTTGACTGATATTTTATTGAAATAGAACCAGGGCCGGTACCCTTAACAAATCTCTGATAATGGTCCACTACTCTACATTATCATAAATTTCATAAGGTAGTATTCATATAAAATACAAATGTTATTGTAACTTAATTATGTATGATGATGGATCATATGCAATATAGGTGAACAATTCTACTAAGAAAATTGAAAATAAATACAATGTATCTAACTACAAATTAGAGACATGTTATAATAGATCATTCCATCTTAAATAAATCAACAATGTTTTTTTTTATTTATAGTAATTTTTAACATCAACTTGAAACTTTTCTTGTTAAAATGTTGAAGAATACATTCAATATGATGGATAAAAAATAGTGAATTTTATATAGTTTTTTGAAGATTTAGCATGAACAAGACAAATTCATGGATTTGGACAAAAAAAGACCCCAGAATGGTGTCAAAATCTGAAAATTTTTCATCCTTTAATAGTCTGTTGTGCTTAGTTTAATTTGTATATTGATAACATGGGTCACAATGCACTGGCTGCGGCCCCCCAACCAAACTGAGGCTCACTGTGACCAGTAGGTGTTTGATGGTAGTATACAGAAAACCTAAAAATTTTCATGAGTATTTCTAGTATTCCATATTGTTGATAGAAATAATTATTATAATCTGGATGCAATATCACATTAGGCTGGATTTGGCCTGCAGTGGCAGTTTGCTGAACTCTGAATTAGATTAGTGGTGCCAAACCAATTGAAATATTTGCCAAGTGAAGAGTTTGTACTTGACATTTTATACAAACCTGTACTTTATGGCATTTACTTTCTTGATGGTTTCAAGTGGAGAGAAAAAACAATACTTCATTTCTTCTTCAGTGGCAGCAATTTCAAGATTACTGAAAGATATTAACAAGTAGTCTTTTCCACTTGTGGCCCATTTTTATCCAAGACTATTCACACAGTGATGCTTTCAAGAAAGTAAAGTGAAGATTGCAACGGTTCAGTTAAAATCACAACTCTGGCATTTTTATGTCTTTCGCAAACAGACTTCGAATATGTACAGGTCTTGATATCTTTAAGAAAGTGACGTCTGATATTAATATCTCTTTTGGCTATTTTTTTCATCTTTTAAAAATACTGCAGTGAATTAACAGGCACACACTTGTTAGGTTTGCGGCAGAAGAAAGGGAAAAGAGAAAAACAACAAAAAGTTAAAAATCAGGACAGGTGGAATATGATTTTTTTTTAATGCCAGTGAGACATCCCCATGAACCTGAGTTTTTCTACTTTTCTGATAAAACATTGAAACAATATGAGTTTCTCTTTCTCCTGTCTTCTTGTTTCCATTCTTAAGTAGTTACCTCAGTGCTAGTCAACAGTCCACCAATAAATTCCTAGCCTTTATGTGTAGAATTTGCAGAGCCATCTCTCTAGTTGTATCAGCCATTCCAGTCCATGCATGTGCCTTTGCCAAATTGCAAATATCAGACTAAGCATTGCGGCATTTTCAATCCTGGTAGGTGTGTTGAATGATCATCACAATACTTTCACATACAACCTACGCACATGCTGGTCAAAACACAAATAGAAGCAGTAAGGTACAAGGCTCTGCTCTACTCTACATGTATGGCTGTTCTGGATTGGTCAGAGAACCATCCAATCACTTTCACCTCCAGGACATGAACAAACAACAAGTAGACATCTGTCCCTCTTCTGACACCTCAGGGTGGACTTTAAAAAAAAAAAAAAAAAAAAGAACTTTCATTGCTCTATAACAAAACAAAGACAAAACATTCACAAAAGGTTTCAAGTTCTGTATGTTGTATATTGGTTTTCAGTACAGTTTTATGATGATGTAGAGTAGTGGACAATCATCATAGACTTGTTGGTGGCACCAGCCTTGGTTCTATTTGAATAAAATATCTATCATAATTCTGATATCACATCATTAAATATTTGAGCTTAACAATTTCAAGAAAATATTGCAATAACAATCACAAATATGAATGCTGGTCATTATTTAAAGAAAATTGACAATGTTTTCCATTTCACTGAAACAAATGTTAACCACTTCTATTTTCACTTTTTTCTTTCTTTCATGTTCTCATTGAAACCAAGTAGTGTCTTGGATAAGTTTTTTTAGTCTTTGCATGTGATCAAATAGTCCATTATTTATGATGTATTAGCAGGGCATAAAATATATATGTGCTGAGAGAGGACCAAACAGAATTATAATTTATCTTTATTTAATCTGCTTGTGGCACAGATATCTTGTCTTTCATTACACTATTTATATTTGAACTATTGTCCTCATTTTTTATTAGCCAAACATTTCACCCAAGAGGGCCAGGCAAATTTAACACTCTTAGGACATAGTGAAGGCAAAAGAAGCAAAAGGAAATAGAATATCAGTGAGTGAATGGATGGTGGATTAAAGGCAAAGAGGGATGGTAAAAGGGAAAAGGTTATGTAGAGCCACAAAAGACAGGAAGTTGTGGAAAACCAAATCTTAAAAGGATATGATATAACCCAAGTGAGGAAGAAACTACAACATTTAACTTCCCAAATTGGGGGAAAAAAAATTATGAGAATCCCACTGGAAGCTTTAGTCATTTATAGTCTGTACTGGTTATTAACAGCCATAGAATGATGCAATGAAAAGAAACCAAAATTAAGTGAAGTCAAACATTAATAATGGTGAGACAGTTATGTTCTTATCCAGATTCCTTTGAGTAAATTTGAAAGAAAACTGGAGTAGCTGTTCTGTTTGTTTTTAATTATTCTATATAATTAAAAATCATATTGTCAACAATTATTATGATATTCTCTCTTTAAGGAATTATTAATTTACTAGTTTTAACCTGTGAAAATTTCAGTTTTCCTATTTTAAATTTTTGATGAATTTTAATTCGTCAGTTGATGATTGAATAAGCTCATGGTGAGTTCCATGACAATAAAATATCTGTAGAAATTCCCCTATCATATTGTTAAATATTTGAGTTTAACAAAATATTGCAATAACAATCATAAATATGAAGGCTGGTTGTTATTTTAAGAAGTAAGGGGGTACAAATAAAAAGATTTGAAATTGACAACTTTTTCCATTTTACTGAAACAGACATTAAACACTTCTACCTTCCCTTCTTTTCATTTTCTGATTAAAACCAAGTAGCATCTTTGATATGTCTGTTTATGGATCAAAACAGAATAGTCCATTGTTTATGAGGTATTATCAGAAGAGAAACTTTCTTTTTTTCACTGAAATCAGGTATCGTCTTGTCTTTCCACACAATCAAAATGGAATAGTCCATTATTTATGAGGTACTGGCAGGGTCGTGTGAACGAATGAATGGATAGAAAAGCACAATTATTATATGATTATTAGATAACTTCTTTGGAGGTACCTACAGTATCAGCTCAGTGAATATCCCTGATGTTTCCAATCCTAACCCTTCCACTTAATTATTTGACAGATTAAAAAAAAAAGAAAACAAACAAACAAGTGCAGCAACTTCAAATTGTTGCACTGTATTTATTTAATTTTAACTTTTATCTTTAGTACTCTGAGGAATATAATTAGAAACACTATTTCAAAAGCCCTGATCAAATTAAAATGACTTATGGGACTCTGAAAAGAAATATTAACCATTCCTTCTTTTTCTTGGAATTATACTTTTTCCCCTCAGTAAATCCTTATATCAAATTTGTTTAAGTCAAAACAAAAGAACAAACATTTAGGTTCTTATAGGAAAAAATTTATATAAACTCGTTGATTTGCTTATAAATATTGATTTACTTTTGAGGATTTTCCCTATATGAGGCTATCATGAGAAGAAAAGAATTTTCAAAAACAATTCCTGTTTAAAATCTCTACAGATGGATGAAAAATAACTGTACCATGATTTTCAGGATTTGTGAAATGAACAACAATGGTAACATTTCCTGACTGACCTGATCATATTATGATGATTTAAGTTAGTGGACATTATATATAAGTCTAAGAAAAGAATAACAATAGTCTTTTGTGTTAGTACAGATGCAAAATAGGCCTCGATCATATACTGACATGTTTATCAACACCAGTTACATCTGAGTTTTTCCTGTTAGCAGCAAGACAGTTTGGCCTGTCTAGCTAGATAGATATGGGCCACTCTACAAATCATCAAGATCTGGGTCTTTGTAAGATGCCTCATGCCACTAAAAGCTGGGAGGGGGGATAACAAGTTGGCAATATATGGTGTCTTGTGAAGTCGGTCCAGTTTTGTTCCTCAAGTTGCTGTGCTTTCTGAGACAGTGTTATTTTTTGTTACCTCTCATCTTTTTCCCCTCTCTCTATTAGCCATGTAGTGGTTGGGAGAGTAATTGATTAGGTTTTTCCCCACATCTCAGCAGACTCTTTGCTTACATTTCAACAATATGCAAGCTGGATTCTGGCAAAAAAATTGTCTGGCACAACACAGTGAACAAACAGATCTGGTAATTAATTCAATATAATTATTTCACTTCATGTCTGGAAAACACGAGACCAAGAAGGCACAATTGTTCTCCTGGTGTTAAACATCAGCCATGCTGATAGAAGGCAAACATGATTCTCTATGATGATTAGCTGTTTCATTTCAGAGATGTTAAAATTTACATCTCATTTCTTGTCCCAGATAACTGATTAGAGTTCATTTTCCAGAGCAGGTCTAAGTTTTACTTTGGTGGACATATCAAACTCACTATTAAGAGAGGAATAAATAATTATGTCATCAGCATAATTACCTAGTTAGGTACCGATGACATTGGGAAGATCATTGATGAAAATAAGAACCAACATACATCCAAGGATAGAACTCTACCCAACCCCACCTTAATGTGCAATAATCTAGAATCATGGTTGTACAGCATAACCTTCATTACCTAATTTGTTGAGAACAATTGAATTAAGTCAAATATCCAGCCAGAGAGACCATTGCCCTTGAGGTTGTGGAGGCCAGCTCACTAATGTAATTTTTCTACCATTTCTTTGTTGATCCTATGTGCTTTCACATTTCTTTTTCATTCTTTCAGTCATCTGTTACTGTACGTACCTCCATGAGATAGCTAAAAAAAAAGAGCATAGCATGATGAAAAAGACACCAAACTTGACAAAAAAAAAAAATGTTATCGTCTAAATGTTTGTTATTATGAAGAGTAAAGACCAAAGATTTTTTTTAATTATTTTTAAAGATTTTTCCTTCTTTTTAGAACATTCTAAATTTTGATTAAAAAAACCTTGTTTCTCTTTGTATCACTGGAATTAGTAAAATAACATATACAATTTTTAGCACATTTTTTTTGTATTTACACACATTAATTTGGAAAATATTGTATTAATAAAAATATTTGTCAGATGTTAATGAAACTTTCAAAAACTATTCATAGATGGTGGAAATTATTATAAATATGTTTTTTTTGTTTTTTTTTTATTAAAGTCATGGCAGAAATATTTTTCTATATATTTATTACCCACCCCCCAACTAATTTTATGAAAACTCTAGAAATTTGATCGAATCCAGTTTAGTGATTACAATAGTTAAAAGCACAAGACTTTGAGGAATGCAAATCATTTTTTTTTTGTTTTTAATTGGACCCCCCTACCTGAAAATCAGCTCTGATTTGTAACATACAAAACTCAATAAAACAAAGATATTATTTAATTTCAAATGCTTTTATTTGCTTTTAGTTGTTTTTATGAATATGGACAATATTTTCTGAAAGCAAAAAGTTTTTTCATTGAAAAATGAAATTTTAATACAATTATTTGTTATTTCTTTAATTATAATAGATTTTTACATTTAAGTTGTTAAAATATTATAAAATTAGTTAAAAGCTGCATCTGCTTTCCTAAGTGTCCTTATGAGAGAGATCTTTTTTTTTAGCATGTTGTAAATTGTATCATTTTGACTAATCTAAAGATCCACAGTAATTAAAAAAATGTAATTTTGTATTTATAATCGGGCTGTAATTATAAAGTATGGAAGACCAACCAGAATACAATTAAGTTGCTTTATTTGAGTTAAGCATTGTTATCCGCTGTTAAGGCCTTTACTTTTGTGAAATGTGTGGAGAAGTTAATTTGATTTTTCAATTTCAACTGACAAGTATCAGTATCATCTTATGAAATTTATATGATCTTATTTTTATATTAATCTTAGTTATGACATTTTTCCATAAATGAAATATCAAAATTAATAAAATGAATGGAAATACAAATAACACAGTAAAATGTAATAAATGTACATAAAATTATAGTATTTTATGTACACTTCTGATAAAATTTCATAAGAAAGGTAACTATAAATTAATTAGATACCTTTCTTATGAAATTTAATCTCACTCTTACCAGTCTTATTTTTTAATTCCTTTATATTTTCCATAAAGCATTGTAACCGTAAAGGTGAAAACTAAGTACAAAAAAATAAAATTAGAGCACTGAAAGTTTTCCTTAAAAATAACGAGGTAAATAATTTGTTCACTTAAATCTAAATAACTTCACTTCTCTCCATCTGTAGAAGGAATTATCCTCACATAAGCTATCTAAACTTCATGAAAATGTCTTTCATCACCTGTCAAGTGACGCGAAAGGTTATGATCTGCTTTGTTTTATTTTCAAATTACATCTTTTCGGTGTAGAACCTAAGTTAAGTTTGGTTTAAAATATTTTAAATAAACATCATAATTTCTGATTTTCTTAAAATAAGTTTTGAAAAAATGATAATTGATTTTTAAAAGAATTTCAAAGTGAGATTTTCATTTTTTTTTATAAAAAGGGTTGCCATGATTGATTATCTGCCAATTTTGAGGACTCAAAAAAAAAAACCCTAAGATTTTTAACAAAAATTTCGGACATGCTAGGAACAATTAAAAAATGTAAAAAATTACCCCCAAAATACTTTGATCTTTCCTCTTAATAATAACATGAACATTTAGATGATAAAATTTTGTTTTTGTCAAGTTTGGCATCTTTTTCATCATGCTATGCTCTTTTTTAGCAATCTCATGGAGTTACATATGTTACTACATTACACTACACAATAGTAACATTAGATGTAATATGGACAAAAGGAAAACTTATCTTAGCCAACAAATGGCAAATGCAAGGATTTTATTTTCGTAGACAAAAGCAAAAATGTCATTAGATTTTTGAGATTATTAAAATTAAGAAATGTTCATAAATATTTATCAGGTTAACTGAAAAATCTAGGTAAATTATGGAGGATGCTAAGTGACATAATTTAATGTCTAATAAACGAAAGTGAGTTCTTGAAATTTTTATGCAAGTTAATATTTAAATTATTTTAGTTTTAGATTAGTTTATGTGTTGTATATTTTAAATAACATGAGGTCATAAATTTAAGCATTTTCTTTTAATTTTTTAACATTTTTATAGTCATTTATGTTGGTTTGGAAAAGAAGTAATTCTTTCAGGAATGGAGATATTTGAGAAAATCTGGGGCACAATTTTAGATTTTGATGAGATTTGGTCTTAAATTTTAATGAATCATTTGATGGCAAAACATTATATTTATGATGGTAAAAGCATTTTAATGGGTGAGAAAACAGTTACAATCAATATCTGTCAGTGCATTTTCTGAATCTTTTTCTATTAATTTTTCATTGTATTTTTGTTACATTCCATCCTAATGTTCAGGTTATCTTTTACATTCTATAAACATTAAGAAAGCAGTGACTAGATTTAAAGAACAAGTCTGAAAGAGAAGAAAAAAGAGAGGTAAAATAAAATTGTTTTAATAATAAGAGCTAACTTCTGTTTCTTTATCAAATATTGATTAACTACAACCAAAGATTTCATATTTGCTCTTCTTAATGCATTACTTTCACTTGGAACTGTTTCTAAGCTCAACAACCAAATAATTGGGACTTGAAGTTGGAAACCAAGAGAAGTACAGTTTGAATGCAAGTATAAAGGTAGTTTTTGCTGGTCTAATTTAAAAGGCAAGAAATATATCTACATAGATTCTTAAAAAGTGAACAGACACAGATTAATATTATTACATACAGATATAAGTATCATGAAAAAACTATATGAAGCTGAGATTGATTTCTACATATTGGCTGGAAGGTATATGGAATCAAATATGAATCAGAATCCAATAGTATGATAAAATAAAGAACAAATAGGAAATGTTTATCAATCTGTTTCATTTTTATGAAAGCTTCATCAGAGAATGAGACATGGAAAAAAAGAATGAATATATATATATATATATATATATATATATATATGATTGTGTATTTGGGCAGCAATCCCTCTTTTATGAAAGTTTCATTAAAAATGACTGACAAGGTGTGGTGGTTAAGTTTTTTTATATAATTTCTCGTGATTGTATAATTTCTTTCTTTTCAGATCATAAATTATATAAAAATTGTCCAAATGTTTTTCAAGTACTTTCAGCTATACTTTTAGCCATTATCAAGGATGAATTTTATTTTAATTTTAACTGAATATATGCATTGTTTTATGTATGTATCTAGAGTTAAAGGAATGTTTTTTCCATACACAGTGTTTATAGTGGATATTAAGTATTGTTTTTTTTTTACTAATAATGCTTCCATTATTTTTAGTCATTGTTTTACATGTGGATGATGCTATTATATTTGTATTATCAATGAGCATGTTACAGATAGAATTTGGCAGGTCTTCCTATCAAAGTAAATGTAGGATTTATTTTGTTGTTTACTTTTGCCTTACCAGTTTTTGAATTATGGCAATTTGTGTCCTCCAGATGTTTTGACTGACTTTTCAAACATCTAATGAATATTTATGAATGTTCTCAAATTTAAAAACCTTGTTAAACCAATGACATACTCACTTACATACATACACACACAAGTTTCATTAAAGAAAACTGACTAGATAATGTGATTCAAATACTTTGTTTTTTGTTACATCTCATCTTTTCCCACTCTCCCCCTATTATCCCTGTAGTGGTTGGGAGAGTAATTGGTTAGGTTTTTCCCCACATCTCAGTAGACTCTTTGCTTATATTACAACAATGTGCAAGATGGCAAATACTTTGCTTTGACATTGAACATGTAGTATTTAGAGAAGCTTGCTCTGAGTGGATTTCCCATGCTAGTTTGAGAGTGAATTTTGACATTATGGTCATAGAAGGGAACATTAGTTGTGCAAGTGTGTAATAATTTCTTAAAAATATTAGGTTTGATGGACGGTATTACAGATTATATTAATAATTTTGTTGACTGGTACATTTGCGAATAGATTTTCTACATCAAGTGAAGCTAAAATGCCTTGGTTTGATTCTATTGTTTTAAGGATTATATATACATACTGCTTCTATGTGCTATGTTGGCAATCATAGCCCTCCACAATTTCCTGTCATTTCTAACTTTTTCTTTTTGCGATCTCTCCAAAATTCCATTGTCAACCATTTACACAAGCTCATTAGGTATTTTATGCAATGTTTTCCTTTTCCCTCTTACCATCAATATGTATGAGTATTAGATTTTCTAAGATCTCTTTCCTCATTATGTGTCTTAGAAACTGCAACTATCTCTTTCTGATGTTAAGTATAAGCATCCTTTTATTTTACATTCTCTCTAAAACTTGGTTGTTGCTCATGTTTTCAGTCTTAGCATCCTTCTGTAGAAGCACATTTCTGTTGCCTCAAGTCTTTCCTTAATCTGTAAGGAGATTGTCCAACATTCACAGTCATATAGGAGGGATGATATTACATAAGAGTTTGGTATTCTTTGTTTACTTAGAGCTATAGATAATATCTTTGTACTTGGCTAAACAAAATAGAAATCCACAAATAGAGACTAGTAAAGATAAACATTAAATATTGGTGTGGGCCAATGGCTATCATTATGAAAGGGAAGGTAATAAAAAGATTGCTTATTAGCAGGACATAAATAATTACCAAAAACAAGTGGGCTGCAATAAGTGGACATAGATGGCACCATATAGTCTAGAGGTGAAGTTAACAGAAATGCTCTGTGTGTGTGTGTGTGTGTGTGTATATATATATATATATAATAAATGTAAATGCCAGTGTGTCATACATTTTCAATTAAAGGGACACAACTCTCTAACTTTCAATAGTTCATGTTACAGAAATGTTGGATTCCTAATTTTTTATTACTGCAATTGTTTTATGTGATTTTTTGCAACAATTTTTTCATACGATAACAATTTTTATAACTTGGAAATAAATTTGGGGGTAATCAAAATTAATTGCAAAATCCAGCAAAAGTTACACAGGAAATAAAAATAAATGTTTGTACAGAAAGTAAGGACCTACACACATCAAACTGTCTTTAAATAAAGTGGTGGCAGAAGAATTATCATTGAACTTAAATATTAATGTAATATTTAAATGCAATGATCAATTTTGAGTTCATCTGTAGTTTATTGCTACCTATTGCATCTGGCAGCAGTATGCCTTGCAAAAAGAAATTTCCGCCAACAGAGGACAAGATTGCAAGCAAAGGAGCCAAGGCTGCAGCAAGGAAAAGAAAGAAAGTCCTGTGAAAATGAAAACCCAGATTAAATGGCAGCCAGGAGAGCTTCCATTGCCGAGAATATGCAAAGACTTAAGGACTCTCAAACACTCAAATCAAGACTCCTCTGCAGGAGCTAGCTTAAATGCTGCCAATAGGATGGCTTTTAATTGCCAAGTTTTTTTAAATAACCCCAACAAAGTCTATCTCTTCAATTTTTTATATGCTATTTCCAATTTTTGACTAAGGTGTTTTATATCAGGATTAAAATTGTTAATAAATAAGTTGGCTTGTTGACTGTTTTTGTTAAGCAGCATGAGATATTTAATGCTGAAATCTAAATAGTTTCTACACAATTTTATTTATTTATATTTTTGGTGATAATAATGATTTTAGTGAATCAGTTGTGAACTGGGGCAGGAATTGGCTGGTTAACTTTAAAGCTTCAAAAACAAAACTGCTCTCTATTACTCATCACAAAGAACCATCCCTGCCCCCCATTAGAATGTCTGACGCTCAACTTCTTGAGAGCTCCTCTTTGTGACTGCTCGGTCTCACATTGACTGCTGACCTGAGATTGAACAAATACATCAAGTCAATAGCTTCATCCACCACAAGGAAAATTGGTTCTCTGTGCCGCACCAAGAAATTTTTCTCACCAGAGTCAATCCATCAAATCTACAAATCAACCATTTGTCCTTGCATGGAGTATTGCTGCCATGTATGGTCCGCTGCCCCTTCTGTTTGTCTCAAGGTTCTTGATAAGATCCAGAGACAGATATGCAATGTAACTGGCCCTGATCTGGCATCTCGTCTGCAGTCACTCTCTCACAGACATGTCATCGCCTCCCTCTGTCTTTTTTTTACAAATACTTTCATGGTAACTGCTCCAATGAGCTGCTTTCGCTGGTTCCCAGACTTCATGAATTTAAGTGTTCTATTAGGTTGGTATCTCGCTCACACCCTTTAACTGTCAAAACTGGTAAATGTAGCCATCTCTTCTACCCCAATAGCTTCATGTCTCGCACCTCTCGCCTGTGGAACCCCCACTTTTCCTGTTACCCTGATAGCTATAATCTCCAACTATTCAAATGTAATGTCAATCGACATCTCCAGATGCCTTGAGCTATCCCCTATCCTTCTCTTCATCCTTTCCTCTATCACTCCTATTTGCTCTTGCTCCAACTCTCTGTAATCCTTTGCGTGCTAGTGGCTTCCCGCCTTGCTTGGGATGAAACACTTAAAAAAAAAACAAACAAGCCAGAGTGAAAAATGAATTCATACCTTTGCTCAAAGGTATTTGCACGTAAGTCAATATAATGAATCCAACTGGAATTGGTACTCTATTCTCTGATTAACAATTCCAAGCAATTACATCACCTGCACATCCCAGCTTACAGCATCTGGTATTCCCAAGTGATCACCCATCTAGGTTCTGATGAGGCTTGATGTTACTTAACCTCAGTGTTTCAAACATGATATGGTTGTAAACCAAGATTGTCCAAAGTTGATTTCTTTTTGTTACATTTGAGAACTTTTAACTGTTTCAGTCATAATCAACAATTGTGTGTAATCAGTATGTTAAGCAAGATGTTTCTGACTAAATTCTGGCATTTTTAGATTACTGGAATTAGAATTTAAGTCGTCTGCAACAGTCAAACAGAAAAGCATGTTCCAAGCATTAATATGAGGTCTTTTTTTTTTTTTTAAAGCCTCTGTTAGTTATTAAAAGAAAAAAATAAAAAATATATATATATATATATATTTATATATATACATACACACACAATTGTAAATGTTAAGCATTTCTACCTCATAAATATAGTATACCACAACACGCACACATTTCTTGTGTTCATATGTTTTTTTTCTGGACATAAACTATGTAAAAATTGTCCAAATGTTTTACAAATCTGAGCATTTTGGGCTATTCTTTTAGCTATTATCAAGGGAGACATTTTTATGTATTTTCAACCGAATGTATGGGTTTTTTATATATGTGCCTAGATTTATAAGAATGTTTTATTTTTCAAACATGCTAAGCACATTGTGGCCATGTTCATATTTAATTTTATTGTGTTGGCTTTTTCTTTTATATTATTAGTGCTCCCATTATGTTTAGTCTTTTTTTTTTTTACATGTGGATGAAGCCATTATAATTTTATTTTAGTATGTTGCAAATTGAGTTTGGTAGGGTTATGCATGTGTTTAAATGAGTCCTAATTAAGCTATAGTCAAATAGATGTAATGTGAGTCTTCTAGGTAGGTATGTAGTGAAACACTTTTGAAAGAGGGATTACTGCCAAATACACAATATATATGTGTGTGTGTGTATGTATAAACACTATTATATGCTTTGCTAATCTGAAGGTGCATTGGAATCCTTTCAAAAGCTAAGCAAAGTATTGAGAAAAATTTCATTAGAAACAAAGAGTAGTGAATTGTTATGTAATAACAGTCTTCCTATATGGCAGTGAATGCTGGACAATCTCCTTACAGATGAAGAAGAGACTTGAAGCAACAGAAATGTGGTTCTACAGAACAATGCTGAGAATATCATCAATAAATCAATCAAGGTCAACTTGAGATCACAGAGTCATTGTAAACTCCACAATCTTTTCATTAGCTGCATAGTATGTGATTCACCAGAGCTACAGTTTTGAATTCAGAGTTGTCCTTTTCATAGATTGGTTGCTAACTGAGGCTGAAGAGACCAGTCTACTCTGCTATTTACCCATTGTTGGATGTTTTAAATGGAAACACAGTAGACTTTGAATTTCAGCTGTGTTTGTTACATTCACCTATGTACCTATCTTCTCTCACCACCCAACCATTGTTAATGAAAATGTTTCCTAGTAAGGAAATAGTTAATCTCACCATTATTATTGATAGTCTTTAGATATGTAAATGAAATAAGCTTTGGAGTAAAAGTAACTTTTGATAAACCCTATTAATTTCTTTTTTTTTTTTATTTTTGCTTCTTTCATTACTAATTTTTTTTTTAAACACCCTTGTCATCAATAGACAGAAATATATTTAATTTTACTGTATAAGCAAATATGCCCCCCCAATGATATATCCTTTCAGAACATAGGTGATCATGACTCTCCACAGCTTCCTTTTCTTTATTATCAGTGAATTGCCATGTATGTCATGGGAAAGATAATAGTTTTCTGTTTCCTTCTCTTCAGTTTGAAATTCAGATTTTCTTTCTCTTAAGCTGGTTGCCATCCAAGAGCCAAGTCTATCCTGATATTTAACCCATAGCAGATGGGAGAATAAATGGATTCATGACTTTCCTAAGGACATTTATGCAAAAGTTAATGCAACATACTAGCATGGAATTTGAACTTGTCTCACTGATTTCACTTTCTGTATTGATATGTGTTACCACCCTGTGCATGTTACCTGTATCCATTACTCATCATGTGAATGTTACCTGTCCTGCACAAGTTGTCTGCATGTTTTCTTTGAAATGAATTTGTTTCAAATATAGTGTCCATACATATTTGTTGGGAAACTTTTTTTTATGTTTCCCAACATCTTTATTTTCTTCCTTCAGTACTTCACCCCTTTTTATCATTTTCTTGTGTTGGTTATCTCTTGACAATTTTTTCCCCCATTTCTTGCTTGCTTTAATTCCCAACACATTTTCCCCCTATTTTTTTCTCTGCATCTTTATTCAGTTCCTTCTCTTTCACACACTCCTACTTTACTGTTCTTCACTTTCTTCCTTTCACTCTCTCTCTCTCTCTTCCCATACATTTAATACCTTTCTCTTCACTTTCCTTCAATTTGTTTCTATTTTCCTCCTCACTGCCACTTAGCAATCAACTGTCCAAAGTAAATGATAAATTGTTAATTTCTAGGATAATCCAGCCGAAGTATTCTTGCTAGGATTCTGCTGCTTTTCAATTTGATTTCTGTTTCCAAAGATGTTCATTGACAGCCAATATCAGGTAAATTGTTGGTGAACTAGCATACAGGATTATCCCTTGGGATAAAACTACCTGATGGCTCTCAGTAGAATTGACAGATACAGAACTTATTCTACTTTGTCTGTCTGAATCTGTGAGATGAGTACTTATCATTATTTACATGCATACTATTGTCTTCATCTTTGTTGTTATCATCATATGTCAACTGTTGTGCTCTTTGTTCTTCAACACAGGCTTGTCGATTTGGATAACCTTCAGGGAATTTTGAACTAAATCCCTTATTTAATCTACTGCAGTAGATTGTTCTCGCTCAGCTGACCATGTTTAGGATATTTTGTCTAGTTCATATTTAGCACTGCTCTGTTATTGCTCATCTCGTTTTCATTGAGTCCCAGCCTGAGCCAGGGATTGAATTCACTATTACTGTATCACCAAATTCATGAACCAATAATTTAATGCCATGGAACAATCATAAGTGTAGAACTTGGTACCTTAAACCTACTCTGCTTGCTACCCCTGCAGAATAAATAAGGGTTCAGTTTGAAATTCTCTGCAGGTTACCCAGATTGTCAAACACCTGACAAAAGCTAGAGGGTACAACAGTTGAAATGTTGTGATGAGGACAACAGCCTGCATACAAATAATGTAAATAATAATTATACAATGTTATCAAAGTATATCAAACTTAAAATGTGATAGTTACTGATCTTCTGATGACAATGTTTTATCATTTTAAATTAGTATATTGCAGTACAAAACAGATTTATACCACATATAAAAATATACAAGGGGTGTTGAAAAGTTTTGGACCCAACCAAGAAGAGATTAAGAAAAAAAATCTGATGTTTGGTCATTTGATCTGGATTTGATTATATCAATGTCTTAGACACATAGGTACTAGATAGTGGGATTGTTAAAAAAATTGTTTAAAAACAGTGAAAAATTCACCTAAATCCAGTTCTCACTAATTGTCCCATACTTATAGTCTTGTACCTGTAAACTTAGTCTGATTGCTTGTAAGTAGGTACATCAATAAGATCAATATAATCAAGGGCATCTACGCAACCTTGTAGCTGATAAGTTGTTTTCCACAATACAGCCCCTTTCCCACAGATGAAATGTTGCAAGCATCTTGCTACTTTATTGCTATTTCTATGGAAAATCTTCAAATGAGCTATATTCCTTAGTTCCACCCATTCAGACCTTTGCAGCTAAGACTCACCATACATGGAATTGAAATGCCCCCTTTCCCTTCAAATTCCATTACTAAGAAAGAAGTTCTACACAAACAGCTTCTAACAAAATATAAATGTGTGGCACCATCTCCCAAGAGGATGCTTTCCAAACAACTACAATCTTAACCTTTTTAACTCAAGGGTTAACTGTTATCTCTTATACATATCCTCATAAACTTTACCTTTTACCACTTACGTTTTTTTGCTCACACAACAACCCCCTTCACTAATCCTCTATCTTGAGTGTATCTGAGTCTGGTATAGGAGGAAAAAAGTCCCCTCCATGATAAATTCATGGCAAGATTTGAAGCCAGGTCTCATGGTCAGATTGTTAACACTAACCATTTGGCCAAATATATATATATATATATATATATATATATATATACACACATACATACACACACACACACACACACACATATATACATATATATATATATATATGTGTGTGTGTGTGTATGTTGTGTACATGCATAAAAAGGAGGATGGAAGTTCAATTTCTGTCAGAAGCCACATATTTTTCTTTAATAAGATTTATATATTCATACTGGTAGATGAAAATGAATAAATATACTGTTTAGTAAACAGGGTGTCTACTCAAATATTGGTATTCACTAAAAACAATGTTTAAGTAATAACATAAGAAATGGGAAGTTGAAAATGTAACTGGAGTCATTAAAATATATGTATTTACAGTAACTTTACCAGTCTCACAGTTTTTATTTTCAAAAGTTAAATTGTGATAGAGAAATGTGCGGCTATATATATATATGTGTGTGTGTATGTGTGTGTATTTAGACAGCAATCATTCTTTCATGCACATTTTATTGAATACAACAGACAAGGTGCTTTGATTTAGTTTTTTATACAATCTCATGCAATCTATTAATTTTTTTTCTTTTCAGATGATAAATTATATAAAAACTGTCTGAATGTTCTTTTTTTCTGAGCACTTTCAGCTATACATTCAGCCATTTTCAAGGAGCAATATTTTAATCGTTAAATAAGAAAGAGTTTGTTGCATGTATGTATTTATATAATGTTTTCATTTTTCAAAACATGGTCAAGATATTGTGTCCATGTTCATAGTTGGTATTATTGAATGTTGTTTTTTTTATTAATAAGGCTTCCATTATTTTTAGCCTTTTTTGCATGTAGATTATGCAATGATTCTATATATATATATATGTGAAAAATATATAGAAAATAGGAAAGAACTTGTTAGGTAAATAATCCAATGTTCTTTAGTATTTTTGTTATTATTTTTAAAAAATAGTGCTTGATACAAAAGTAGAGCATAAATATAATTATTTATTTAAAAATATGATTCCAACACGCTACATAAGAGTTCTCATGTTTCAAAACAAGAGCGGAAAACTTCACTATAATTATTTGAATTAAATTGAATTAAAGTACTAAGCTCTGTTCCATCTTCAAGCGAAATTTTTTTTGGAATAACTTATTTCTGAAATTTACGTGTTTTATAAGCATATTCATTATTAAAATCAAAATTTCTATGGTAACGGCTAGAGCAATTGTTTAAAGAAAAAGGGGCGTAAGGTGTTAATAATTTGTATCAATATCTCGGTTACATTCACAGGTGTCAAGTCAGGGTAAGGTTGGGGTGTCTAAATTTAAAGCGGAAGAAGATATTGCCTAGTCTGGTTCAGTGTCTATGGAGATTTATTTTATTTTTTTTATTTTATTTTTTCTGAAAGGGTTTTGTGTATATAAAAACTGTCGTAAATCGCTAACATTTGTTTTTTGATGACTTCATAAAGGGTTATCTTTTTTGGTAGGGCATTTAAACTATTTATTAGGACAATTGATTTTAAAAATTATTTTATTGTTTGTTTGTTTTTATGCTTATTATTCAATGCAAAAATTTGATGATGTCGGCAAAAAAACGTAAACTCATGTCTATTGTTTAATAGATTTTTATTATTTAGAAACTTAATACTGTGTAGTTTTTCATGTAGGCATAAAGGGCATGGGTCATCCCAAGTTTTACAAGTTCTAGTTTTGTTTATAATTTTCCATTTTACTTTTGGTGTTTTATTCATTTCCTTCAAATGCCAAAAATATTTAGATAGAGATGTCTGATTTAATTATATTGTTGAAGGAGCACTTATGCTGCCTCCATCTGGTTTTAAATTCATTCTTCATAGACCCAATATATCATATTAGTATTAGGACTCTCAATGGATGAGATAGTACATTGGTATACCACAGATTTAATGCAGCATTTATTTTCCAATGGGCAGTCTTCTGGGTTTCTACAATCACATAATTTTTCACTATTTTTGTCTAATCTAAGTGTAGGGTTTTTATTAATACTATTCAGGCATGGGGGTTTGTTCAGGATTTTATTATTGTATTTTTTTATTATACTTTCTAGATTTTCAGTGCAGCTGTAACTTAAATTTAGGGTGTTTTTATTAAATATTTTACTAAGTCTACTATTGGTAGGAAAGTGTTTTTCAATTAAAGCTAGGAATTTCTGTCCTAGCTTAATACTAACCATTTGGTTGAATGGAGGGGTATACCAAATGATTTTTCTTTTCCTGTTTTTTTTTTGGTTAGTACAATTGTTTCTATAATTGATGTTAGCATTTTTGTATCCACTATTTTTTAGGACAGCATTATAAAAGTTGCTGTGTTGTTGGAAAATTTCTTTGTTAGCGGAGTTAATGCTGATTCTATTCTCTATTGATGAGGGCATATGTTTAATTATGGATGGAGGGTGGTTTGACTTCGGGTATATATATATAAGGGGTTAGTATTTGGTTTTTTATAAGGTTGGTATGTGTTGTTTGTTAAATCTAGAGTTATGTTGAGGAAGTTTACCCTTTACAATTTAGTACAGACTGTTATTTTTAAGTTTAGATTTTTAAATTCACTAAATATAATCTTTCTAATTTTCTCTATTTTAAAATTAGTAGAACTCCTCACTGCCATGAGCCCGTCATCTCTATACAGTCCGATGTCCTTAATATCTATTTCACGGTGCACAGTCAAGTTGTACAGTATTAAAAGACCAAAAAGGTCAGAAGACTCTGCAGAGTCTAGAGATCCCATGGTGATGTCAAAAAGGTCATTATTGTTTTTTATCCATTGAGAATTATATCTATTTCTTCCTTTGTCAGGTTAGAATACACAGCAGCAAACTCCAGGGCAGTCGTGAATAGATCCTTCGATATTGACGGGTAGTAATCCACGATATTGAACTGTAATAGGGTACAATCAGGTTTATTATCAATATTGGTAAACCAATTGATGACATCTTTGGTATTGATCCATAATTTTAATCCAAGGTGGTTTTTAATTTGGCAAGTAATTCTTTCCAGGATTCTTTTGCTGATCTTACCTATGTCGGGTCGGGTTAATTATTCTTGTGGTAGGGTTTTCCATAAAATCTTGATTGTGGTCTTTAAGAGTTATATATATATATATATATATATATACACACACACACACACATATACAGGAAAAGAGTAAAGTTTACGATTTTTGGGAGCTTATTAAAAACATACCAAGTATGCACATTACTAAAAGGTACATGGTAATAATATAAGTCAGTAATCCATTAATCCCATATATATATATATATATATATATATATATATATATATATATATATATATGATAGATACCCAGGCAGTTGGCTATGACCCTTTGCAATATTATTCACAAAAACAAATATGTATAGAAATATTCATTGACTAAAACAAAATGATATGAAAAAGAATACCAACATATATAATTTATTTATTTTTCCCTCAGTTAGGAGCTAATTGGCTTGAGAAGAACATGTTCATATGCCTACATTTGCTAACAAGCTCATATCTTTTCTCTCTTTATATATATATATATATATATATATATATATATATATATATATATATATATATACACACACACGCATGCATGCATATATATATATATATATACACACACATGCATATACATATGTGTGTATATATATATATATACACACACACACACACACACACACATACATACATACATACACTTGCACAGCATCTTATGAGCTAATCTATTATTTTGCCAGCAAAGGATCTTCAGGCTATAAGTGCTGTTACACCCCATGGAAAAAGATGGAAAAATGAACATTCTCCCATTACAAGAGATATATTCCAAATGGAATTATATATTCAAACTAGGATTTGTTGAAATGGCAAAAATTTTAATGTCATCATATTTCTTTTGTAACTCAGACTCAGAGAAAAATAAAAGAGTAGGACAGAATGATGAAACTATACTCATTTATTCCAAGATTCAAAAGCAACTATGATTATTTTCCACCCTACAACCCCTTTTCCCCACAGATAAAACATTGCAAAACTATCACTATTTCTACGTGTTCCGACAAGCTATATTCCTGGGTCCCAAAAGCACTGATCTTTATAAATGATACCCACTGTGCCACATACACAAAGATGAATCATCCCTATTCCCTTCAATATTTCATTAGTAAAAATTTCCACTCACACAGCTTTCTCCAAAGAACTGCTGCCATATAGAACAGACTCCTATCACTACCACTACAGTCTTGACCTCTTCAGGTCTAGGGTTAACAGTAATCTTTCCTGTATATTCCTATAAGCTTCATTTTTTGACTTTTCTTATACAAACCATTACTTTGAGTGACTCTTGGGCCTTGCATTAGGTGAACATTAGTATATAAAAAAAAAAAATATGGCAGGTGTTTTCAATTTCCCGAGGTACTAGCCATACCTGCATATATATATATATATATATATATATATATATATATATATATATATATATATATATATATATATATATATACCACAGATAGTCTTAAACAGATAAAACTACATCTTTTCCTTTCAAGACACTGATTGTGTCACACTGACATGGATATTTATAAACAACTATTTTGTACGTAGGGCAGACTGTCCTTAGATTCATCTTTGCCCTTCTTGGATGTACAGTGTAACTCAAAAGAGTTTGCAAATACTGATATTATGCATTTTCTATAATAAAATATGCTTTTATGGACAAAAATTGAATATTTTAATTCCTTACTGATCTCCCAGTACCCAAACATTACATCTTAGAATAAATTATGAAAATCAGCATTATTTGTGATTTTATTTTTTTTTTATTAAGGAAATAATACAGACTCAAAAGTTTTTGCAAACTTTAATTTCAATGCAAAAAATTGGTCCTGTTCAAATCAGTTGTACAAAATAATGAAAAGGTGTATTATGTATCATATACCAATGAAAGTCGGTATGGCTTTGTTTAGATATCAATGTATAAAAACAAGGATTAATATTTCATTTTTCGAACATCATTCTTAAGAAGCTCAACAAGTCGTTTATTGACTGATGAAGTGAGTTTTCTAACTTTGCTGACTGTAATTTTAGAACAAACATCCAAAATGCACTTCTGCAGGTGATCCTTGTTAGAAAATTGCCATCCATTTTCATAAACGTGATGCTTTACCCTGGCCCAAAGGTCCTCAATAGGGTTTAAATTGGGACTTTGTGGTGGCCATACAATAATCTTGTCCCCTGTAAAACCTTGATTTGTCAACCGCTCTTTGATAAAGCACAACGCATGACTGGGGGCATTATCTTGCTGATAAACAAGATTACTACAGAACTCATCATTTTGTGAATTCAACCAGAGTATGAAATTTTTTTAAAAAATTGGCAATACTTAGCTGAATTCAGTTTGACTCCTCCTGGCACAAGAAATGGTCCAATTAATGTTGAGCCACAAATTCCAGCCCAGAACATCACTCCACCATCGCCTTATTGACATTTAAAATGCAAGCAAGGAGTTCAACCATGAATGAACCAACCTCTTTTCCAACCATCGGGGGCCGTCTAATGTAGCTCAGGCTTCATCTGTCCAAATTACTCTTTGGAAATCAATTTTTAAGTAATTGTTTGCCCATTCTAACCTCTTCAGGTGATTTATTTCACTCAATGGAGTGCATGAAATTGGAGAACATTGTTTTGCCATACTATGGAGGATGCAATTTTGTGTTGCTTTCGATACTTCTTCAATGCTAGCTTGTGCCGTGAGAGTTCTGCTTGGGGGCTCTTTTAATTTTTCTTAAATCTCTCATTAATTGCACATGGGCAACCACTCTTGTGATTCTTGTGCCCAACTTTACCATCATTGACATATTATTTCACTGAATGATGATCATGTTTAATCATTTTTGCTATTTTCAGTGTGGTTTTATCATTTGAGAGAAATTTTGATATTTTGGCTTTTTCATCAGCAGTAAGCATCTTCCCACAAGCCATTATTTTAAAATTTATGATTTCTGCAAACACTTTTGATTCACCTGAAATATATAGAAATCCTTAAATAAATAATAATATGGAGATTTTCATTAATTAAACCTTTATGTCAAGCTGGACATGTCATTTTAAATATATTTATTCTAATATTTACACAAGCCATTGCAATTGTGTAAGTTTTTATATTCTAGAAATGTTATAGGTGCAAACACTTTTGAGTCACACTGTACTTTTTGGACCAATGAACAGGTATGAGTACCCGTAATTCATGTCTTACGCAGATGGCACAGGATTCTGAGAATGGTCAACACCTCTTGGATAATCCAGAGTGTGCATAAAAATACAGTGACTCGTGGTTTTCCACTTTGGGCAAAGCATGGTTGGCTAAACATCTGCACATCTTAGAAGCAGTATGTATTAAAATTCATCAACTGCTTTTGTGCTAACAGAAGGAGAAATTTATTCTCTTTCTCTACTGGGTGTTTTTGAGTTTATATTTTCCTTTTAGAAATTCAATGAAATTGCTTATTCCTTTTCTCTCCTTTTTAATATTAAATTGTATTTTAATTGTAAGTCCTTGTCTCCTTCCGTGATTACCGTTATATCATACTATTCACCACTGATTCATCTGAGATTGTCAAATAAAAAAGAAAAAAAAAGTCACCTTTTTAAGGGAAAAATATGTGGTTTTATTTGTTTAAAACTTATATATATATATATATATATATATATATATATATATATAAGGTTGTCCCAAAAGTTCGTAAACACTTGCAAAAAATTGAATTTTTATGCAATTGTTTTATGTAATTGTTTTTTTTACTTTATTGTTAATTTTGAAAAAATTTTATTTCATTAAAATTTTTATTTGTTTTTTTGCATTTATATTGTTATAGTGATCTTCATTGTATTCCAGATGGCAATTGATAAAACTGAGCTGCGAGTTTTGATTCGTTACTGCTGGAAGCGAGGTCTTTCAACCAGAAAAGCTGCAGAAGAGATTTGTGCTGCCAAAGGTGAAGGAACAATTGCATATGCGGCGATCTCAAAGTGGTATAAGCGTTTCGATTCTGGTGACATGAGTCTTGAAGATAAGCCTCGTTCGGGACAAGCCGTTAAAGTTGGATGTTGGAGACTTGCAAACCGGGTTGGACATTGCACCTTCATCGAGCACTCGAGAATTGGCTGATGAGCTTGGAGTTGGCAAATCGACAATTCACCGACACTTGAAGCAAGCTGATTTTGTCCACAAAAAGCCGCGCCAAGATCCGCATGAACTCACCGAAGCACAAGCCAACAGAAGAGTTGAAATTTGCTGTTAATTGCTCAGTAATCCATTGGATGAGCGTTTTTGGAAGCACATTGTGACATCGGACGAGAAATGGGTCTATCTGGTCCAGCACAATCGAGACAAGTGATGGGTTCAGAAAGGGCAAGAGACACTCTCGGTTCCAAAACAAGATCGATTCGGCAAGAAAGTCACGCCAGCGTTTGGTGGAACTTTGAAGGAATCGTGCATTTTGAGTTGGTTCGAATGGTCATGCCATCAGTGCGAACTTTACTGTCAGCAACTGGAGCGGGTCTCTGAAATGTTGAAGCAAAAAGTACCCGGCTCTGATCAACCGAAAATGCGCTATGATGCAGCAGGACAATGCCAAGCCACACACCGCCAGGAAGACCAAAGACAAGTTTGAAGAGCTGGACAGCGTTGAGGTTCTGCCACATCCAGCCTACAGTCCTGACTGTGCTCCATCAGATTACAGCCTTTTCGCTCAATGCAACACTTTCTGAAGGGCCGCCGATTTGATTTCGTTTGATGAAGTCGAGGAAGCATGTCAAAATTCTTTGATTCAAAGCGGCTGAATGGTACTTTCACCAGATCCGAAAGCTTGCAGATCGATGGCAGAAAGTCTTGGAAAATGGTGGTCTTTATTTTGAGGAATAATTTTTGCTGTTTTTTGTTATTACTTGGCGAGTAAAATTTCAATTTTTTGCAAGTGTTTACGAACTTTTGGGACAACCTAATATGTATGTATTTAAATAAGTGGACACCAAGCAGTGACAGTCTATTTCATGCTTTTTTTATATATATATATATATATATATATATATATACACACACACACATACATACATACATACACATCTGTAGGAAAGTTTAATTTATATGCTGGCACAATAATTAACCATCATAATCATAGAATGAAAACAATATGCCATAATAAAAGTTATATAATGAATAGAATATTCATTCTTACTATACATCATATTGACCTTATCATACAAGTTTTTTTCTTTCTTTATTAAGACAAGAACTTTCACCTTTACAATTAAAGGAAGCACTTTACAACTTCTCTTTGGAATATCTGAATTACTAACATTGCTGATCTTGCACTTTGATATTAATATTATTAAGTAAGACTGTCTATTTCTGGGATTGAATGAAGGTAAGAGAAAAACTATAGATAAATGTAGCAAGGCACCATACTTTTATCTGAAATACTGTGTTTCTTTAATGTACGATTATAACAAAGTCACATCAGTTACTTTGTCAATGATACATCTAAATCTATTCAATAGAGAAACACAAGAAGCAGTAAGCATAACAATTTACAGTAAATAAAAAAATTTTTTTTTTTTTTGTCTTATCAATGCATTTTTTGAAAAGCCAGAAAATATTTTTAGACTGAAAGAATTTTTTGCAGGGAGATAATAATGGTTTAGTGATTTGAGTCTTAATAGTTAACGGATCCAAACTAAGACAAGAATGGAGTACTGTTGTCATATTTGGGCAAAAGCTACCCAGACCACACTTTACAGCCTCGATAGAGTCCAAAAGCATCTCTGAGTCTATGTGGGTGACAAATTATTTTCCACCCTCCAACTTCTCTCTTATTGGTGTGATGTGGCAAGCCTCTTTCACTGCTCTATCTCTATTTTCACAGATGGTCCTCAGACGAACTATATTGCTTGGTTCCGCCAAGCCTAACCTTTATGGCAAGGACCCACCATGTCATTTATATTATAGTAAACTACCCACATTCCCTCAATATTCCATTAGGGAGAAGTAAGTTCCACTCAAACATCATCTTCCTACAAACCACTAATCTGTGGAACCAAATCCCAAGAGGATGTTTCCCTGATCACAGCAATATTAACCTGTTCAAGTCCAGGGTTAACCATTATCTTCCCCTCCTATTTGTACAAACTGCCCCCTAACATAACCCTCTACCTCAAGTGGCCCCCGGCCTTTGTACAGGGTGAACCTTATTGCAAAAAATAAATAGCTGGGGGGAGAAGACGTAGATTCATATCTTTCCCAAGGGTATTTACACATAAGTGAATATAACAAACCCAATTGGAATTAGAACTCGGCTTTTCTGATTAACAATTTCAAGCTATTATCCATTACACCATCTGCATATCCAAGCTTACAAAAACTGGTATTCATAAACAGTAATATGTCTAGGTACTGACCAGGCTTGACATTGCTTAACTTTGATGATTGTATGCGAACTGCTGTGCCAATGTGATGTGGCCATAAGCCTATATTCTGTCATAAGACAGCATGTATTGTCAGATAGAGATCAAAATATTCATTTTTTTTACCTCCCTTGAAACAACTGGCTATGAGATATGCTTTTGAAAACTTAGAACGTTTATAGATTTTGAAAAGGTCATAGATTTCCAGGACCTCTAGTTGATCAGGTGACTGGAGTTTAGTTGTGTAGTGTTACCTATTAAAGGCACACCTAGGTTCTTTCAGACTGTGAGCACATTAAACTTGTAGATGTGTTTGAGAATTTCTAGCATTAAAGGCAAATAAGAGTCCTTATGTTAGTAGAATAATAACTGGATAAAAGTATTGTTTTGTAAGTTTGGTAGCATAGTAATTCTGAGTTCAATATTCAGAATAGACTCAGAGGAAACAGCATGAGAAATAACTGAGCAGTTTTATCAAGAAAAGATATCCTTAGATACGGACAGCATAATGAGAACATTATCTCCGTATATTAAATAAAAGACTCAGTTCCAAATTGTTGGAAGGTGACAACAGAAAACTGAAGGCTGGAGAGCATTACAGCCAAAATGTTGTGATAATGACAACAAAGATAGGAGGGGAAGATAATGGTTAACCCTGGACTTGAACAGGTTAATATTGCTGTGATCAGGGAAACATCCTCTTGGGATTTGGTTCCACAGATTAGTGGTTTGCAGAAAGAAGATGTTCGAGTGGAACTTACTTCTCCCTAATGGAATATTGAGGGAATGTGGGTAGTTTGCTACAATATAAATGGCATGGTGGGTTCTTGCCATGAAAGTTAGGCCTGGTGGAACCAAGCAATATAGTTTGTCTGAGCACTTTTTGTGAAAGTAGAAATAGAGCAGTGAAATTGCCACATCACACCAATGAGAGAGAAGTTAGAGGGTGGAAAATAATTTGTCACTTGCACGGATATCAATCTGAATGCAAATAATATATAAAATTACGTTAAGCTGATTTAAAAAACTGATTAATAAAAATTAAATTTTGCAAATTATCTTGAAAGGCAGTAATGTTGAAACAATATTCATAACTGTGTCTATTTGAATCCATACATAAAAAACTATAAATTTACAACAAAATGTCAAACAGCTAATAGTTAAAAGTAATAATGGTAGTTCTTATACATTTGCTGCAAGTAATATCCTTTCCTTAGCTAAAGCTTTTAAAGGTAACACTCTAAACTACATTAAATAAAGACATATGGTGATGTTACTGTCTGCTGTGGCCATTAATCCTAATAATCGTAGAAAGCAGATTGGGAGAGAAAGGTAAATCATCCTAGACTGGATACAACCAGTAAATAAGACTGAACCATTCAGTGTGAATTACACAGAAAACAATTTATGACAAACAAATAATAAGAAAGAAATGTATTTGTGTGGTTGGTGTATAAAATGTCCATACCTGAAATATACATTTGTATGAGTCCTTTTTCCTGAATATGAAATATGTCCTGTTCGTGAATACTGCATTTTGGGAGAATTTTTTTTTTTTTTTTAAATGAATTCACCCTAAGCAAAATGATAATGCTGCTAAAATACAAGGGTCTACTGGGTGTCAAAGAGAATGAAAAGAGTTTAGAAGGAACAGGAAACCTAATCCTAAACAGGGAACAAGAGGACCTCTAATCCCATTCAAAAAAACTGGGGTGTGAACAGAGCAATAGACAAACTTATCTGCTCCTATTAACATCTACTTCTATGACGTCTTTCTACACTGATGAACTAATGTAAAAAGGTAATGACTCAAATCCAATGTCCAAAGAGAAAGAAAGGGCTTACTCATTATTTTTATATGCTCCCATGAGTAATTCCTATTGGTTCAAAAATAAGTGTGGTATGCAGATTTTAATCTTGCTTCCAAATTCTTATCATACACTGCTCGGACCATTGACTGAACTCACAATTATCATGTTACTAAATTTATGAACCAACACTTTAATCCACTATGCTATTGTTTTGTGAAACTGTTCTGAGTGGAAATCTAAAAGCCTTAAACCTAACCTGGCTGCTGATGAGTGTTGCTCTTATTACTAACTGATGTTTCACAATAGTCTCTCTCTCTCTCTATATATATATATATAATGTAAGGAATGATAACTCATCATCCCAGAAAGTAGATGAACATTTGACAAATATCTGGACTTGAATTCAATATGTCCAAACATTTTCTAATTTAGTAATAATTTTAACTTAAAGAAAGTTGATTTACTGTGCCATGCTAGAAATTTTTCTCACCAGAATCCATCTTGCACATTTGCACAAACCTATCATTTATCCATGCATTGAATATTGCTGCTACATCTGGTCTGGTGCATATGCTATATATTTTGAAATACTTCATAAAATCCTAAGAAGTGTTTGTAATATTATTGATGTGGCATCTCAACTTCAGTCACTTTCTCACTACCATGACATGGCTTCCTGAGTCTTTTCTATAAATTAAATAAATTCCACAGCATTTGTTCCAGTGGGCTTCCCTCCTGGGCAACTCAAATGCATGAATTTAAATCTAGTACTAGTCTGGCAATGAGATCTCATCATTTCATTGTTGAAATAGTTAAACATAACCCTAAATTCTATTCTAATAGTTTCTTTTCTTGCACTTCTTACTTGTGGAACTCTCTTTTGGCTTCTTGCTTTCTGGTTAACTATGATCTTCAAAGATTTAAAGGCTAACATCAATCACTATCTTCTGTCTTCCTGAATCCCATTTCTTTATTGTCTTTTCTTCTCACTAATGTTTTCTCATCTTCTTTAACTTTTAGTCACCCCTTGCATCTCAGTGGCATTATTACCTTGACTGGGGAGAAAGGATTAAAAAAAAAAAACACTTTAAAAATTATTTAAAAAAAAATAAAGGAGAATATTGTCACCATTATATATATTACTAGTATATTTGAACCATAAAAAACAAAATAATAGTAATATGGAAGATTTTGCAATTTTATAAGTATGAATTATTTACAAAATTAGTTACCATATTTTAGTAATAACATAATATTAAAAAAAATTCAATTATAATGTCTTTATTAAGTTAAAAATAACAGAAAAATCCCTTTTTACTAAACATCAGAATAGTACAATAAAAAGAGACGAACAATTCCTTCATCTTTATAGTGTGAACTCATTTAGAGATGTAAAAAAAGGATTACATCAGCCATAGCACTCCTCTGATGAACAATGGCTCTTCACATCTCCTTCCATGATGACCTTGACTACTAATGCCTGCTATGAATTTTCAACAAAACCTTATTTCTTCATCATCTATCTGATGGATACACATTGCTTTTTCTATACAGGTAGATACAAGAATGCCAATTTAATAAACTTTCAACATATTTAACACTACATTATACATATACATTTTGTGGCATATTGTGTAATGTCAGATACATATACATTCCACGATACACATGTAAAAACAACATGATACACATTTCTAATGATAACTGGGAAAAAGATAGAAGGCATTATGTAAGGGTTCAAATATTCATCGCAGCAGTGAATGTGTTAATAAATATAATTTACCAAAATTAAAGTAGTCATATATAACTATGTTTTGGTAACTGTTAAAAAAAGAGTATTACGTCAGGGTTCAAATATCTGAATTAGCAGTGAATATGTTAATAAGCTTGCTTTTATTTACCGAAATCAAACATAACTAGTCTTATATAGTAATTTGGAATGGTAAGTAACAAAAACATATATGGCATTATGTAAGTATTCAAATATTCCACACACAAAGCATGACTACTCAATTCATCAGCCTCTGCTGCCCTTCTGGGGTTCTCATGCTCATTTCATCAAGTGGCTGAAGCTTGAAAATTTGCATAAGCCACAAATTCATCTTGAAAAATCTGTTGTTCTTAAATTGTAGCTTTTGGATCAACCATGTTTTCTTTTATGTATCTTGCACACAAGACACGTATGAATGTGTTGGTAAGCAGTTTTTCCTTCTACAGAAGGTATTATGTAAAGGTTCAAATATCCAAGATAACAGAGGATGTGTTAATGAATTTAATTTGATTTACCAAAATAAAGCATAAGTTGTTTCATATAACAACTTTTAATAACAAAATGTAGAAGGTCTAATGTAATGGTTCAAATATCCAAGGTAGAAGTGAATGTGTTAATAAGCATACTTTTATTTACCAAAATAAAGCATAAGTGGTCTTAGGAATTTCTAATAGTAATTGATAGAAATAGATGACATTAGTTAAATGTTGAAATATCCAAGATAACAGTGAATGAGTTCAAGCAGAAAATTGCACTTTGTCAACTTGTTGTTCATCAAGCAAAAATTGATATGTTAGTTGGGATATATTGCTTGAGGCCATCAAAAAACCTTGGTTACCCTTGCTCGCTTATCTTTCTCTCTGCTGTAATTAACATTTACAGAGTCACGTCTATAAATGGTTACAATGAGAAAAATCTAACAGCTCAATGTATCAGTCAAAAGAGAGTGGCACAAGAGACAATATGATACCTAATGGCATTACAAGACCATTTTGTTAAGCAGTTTAGCAATTTTTCTTAATATAAAAAAACTGTACCAAATAATTGAAACCATAGCTCATGAGAAATTCTAACAGCAGCAACAACTAAAATGAATAGCACATGTAAGTAAAAGCGAAAATAACGACATAATCAAGATGCAGGCATTCCATATTACTTCAAACAAAAGGTTAGAGAGAAAAAAGCTTCCTGTATCTTTAAGCTTTGCCTCAAATTTTGAATACAATTATCTTTTAAACATTTAGTATACTTAGCAACTTTAATAAATTATTTATTTCCATAATGCCTTTATAATTACACACTTAAATGCTATCTCTGGCAGCCTCTGCTCATTGGCAAGTTACATTCTGTTTATAGAAATTATACTATAATTATTTGCTAATGATAAGCTTAATTGTTATTATTATTACTGGTCCTTTGCTTTCTGTTCTGTACAATGCCTGATTAGGTTATTACCCAAGAACTAGGGTAAGGCAAGATAGTAAATATCTACATTCTGTTTTCTTTACATTGATAATATTCTGAGTAGATGAGCAGTTCCACACTTTAATTTAATTTTATTTTTTTTTTTTGCAAACAGGCAGTCAGTGATTGTGTTAACATCATTATCCGTCTCCTTTTTTTTTATCATACCCAGTGTTCCAATTATCATGGGTATAACAGTAGTTTTAACTATTATTATTGTTACTACAATACCATGACTGGTAAACCAATTGAGCTGGCACATATATATATATATATGTGTGTGTGTGTGTGTGTGTGTGTGTAGAATTAATGCAAGTAAAAGGCTTGTCATTTAGATGAGTGATGTTACTTTCAGCATCTCAACTCCAAAGTTTCAGAGACGAATCCTCCAGGAATCACTCCGTTCACTCATCTCGGGGTATCGACTGCTTATACTTTTCAATTTTTCTTTTTTTTTCATAGTCTCTGTGTGTGTGTGTGTGTGTGTGTGTGTGTGCTTGCACCCATCTGTGTGTATGTGTAGAATGTTGTGTTTATTTGTTTTTTTTATCATTTTTTTTACTTTACACTCACTCCCTATTGATTTTTTTTTTACCATTTTTCTCTTTGTCCTCTTTTCTTTTAATCATAGCCATTTTGACTTCTGGTTTTCCAGATATATACTGTTGTTAATTCCTGAGCATTCTAGTGTTTTCTTGAGTCAGGAAAATTTTATTTCAGTTTTTATATAAATAATTTCCTGAGTATTGTTTATTGCACACTGATGAATCTCTTATTCTAGTGTTTTGGAGAGGCTCTCCTTTTCTTTCCTCAAATAAATGTGATGTTTGGTAATTCCATCTTTTGCCATATGGGTATTTTTGCCAGTGATTTTAGTTGGTGAAGGCATTATTTGTAACCACCAGCCACTCTTATTGTAACATCTTGGGTCAGCTGAGGAGATATAAATGCCAATATCAAAAATATCATTGCTAATGACTGATCACATTAGTGTGTACTAACTGGCAGTCATGGCCAATCATATGTATGCCTGACTTTATTGTATAAAGTATAATGCTCTGCCATTTTGTATTAGTGTGAAATTTTAGTATATTACTTTAGAAATTGCTTTTTAGTGTTTTATATATATATATATATATATATATATAGTCAAGTATAATTTGTGAGTGTATGTGTATCATAATTCTTGTTTGTCTATGTGGGATTCAGGTGATAATGTATATATCTATGCATGTGTGTGCCTGTCTAGAAGGCATTATGTTTAGAGGTTGTCCACATGTTGATTTGGGGACATTTTTGTTTACTGGGACACACACAACTGTCCACATACATGTTATCCAAATCTCGCATAGACAAAGTAGAATTTTGAAAAACTTCCACATCCATGAATGCTACTTGACTGGTCAAATGCACATGAAATCTGCTAAACCAATGAAAATCAAACACAAAATTGAACATCCTTTCTTTTCAGATATCATTCTCTGATGAAACTTTAATAAAAGGGAAATGTTAGATTTATCTGATCATTGTGTATTTGATCCTAACTCGTATATATATATATATGATTCTCCCATCATATTTGACATATGGGTCAAGCAGTTCAGTTCCTAGGAACTGACAGCCAGACACCAGCACATGAGGTCTGATTAAAGTGATGAAGGTTTTGTGCAGAATCATCCACACTTTTTGAAGGGCCGAATAGAGAGACCTGGTGTACTATGTGCCACAAGGTCCCCAAACGACCCTCCACAGGTTTTGAATTCAGAGTTGTCCTTCTCCTAGACCAGTTGCCATTCATCCTATTTACCCATAGCTAGAGGGAGAAGAAGAGGATCCATACCTTTCCCAAGGGTATTAGCATGTAAGTGAATGCAATGGATTCAAGTGGAATTTAAACTTGACTCAATCCAAACCACTATCCATTACTCCACCGTGCCTCCTCCTATATATATATATATATATATATATATATATATATATATATATACACACACACTCTCTCTCTAAAATATGTGTATCCACTAAAATATAATATTTAAATTTATGAGTAATTGGATTAAAAATAAATTCCATTAAATCATTTGTTATTATGATACTGTTTTTGGTACCATTGTCTTTATGAGTGCCTCAAATACCTTAAAAGAGTTCATCCAAGGGAAGCAACTCTTATCAACTGAAGTTTTTTTGGGTTTTTTTTTTTTTTTCAAAAAACATTTCAGACATACTTCAGTCAGGCACTTGGATCCCAACAATATATCAATGGCTAGGAAGTTATGCCTGCAGACAACTATTTTTGAATTGAATCCATTTATTGCAGCTTTATTCTAGACTAATTTGAAATTCCTTGTCAGAATCTATCTTGCACATTTATAAATCTACTATTCATCCATACATTGACTATTACCTGCCATATCTGGTCTGGTGCTCTGGCTATATATCTTGAGATACTCAATAAAATCCAAACAAGTGTCTGTAATATAATTGGTCACTTTCCACTCTACTGTGATGTGGCTTCTCTCTGCCTTTTCTATAAATATTTTCATGGCAGTTGTTCCAATGAGCTTTACTCCTTGTTACTTCAACCGCATGAATTTAAGTGTATGATTAGATTGGCAGATAGGTCTCACCATTTTACTGTTGAAATAGATATTTATCATCTGAGTGATTAAAACTTAAGATTGGTAACTGTAGCTTGTTATAATTATCTAAGAGTTTGAATGTCACCAGTAGGAAATTCAGTATTTATTAATGTACTTTATAAGAAGACTAGCTAATTTTCCTGGAAGTTAGCTACATATAAGCTGCCTCCCTCTCTTTAGTTAATGTCTTCAGTTGAAGTCAAGAATAAGAAGTTTTAAAGAAAATGGAAACAAAAACGATACTCATACTTAGAATCAGAAAGCGTAAAAATTTCTAGGATACATGATGAGCTTGGAAAATCTGAAACTCACAGGACATATTGAAGGCAAGAGTAATAGATGGAAACAATGAGTAACCTACCTAATGAATTTGTGTAAATGGATAGCAGAACAGGGTGGAGTAGTTTGTAAGAAGACAAATACTGCTAAGAGCTACAAAGGACAGGAAGTCGTGGAGAGCCATGACCACCCACATCCTGAATGGACATGACAGAGATGATGAAAATACCCTACATATCACAGAATGTATCATCTCTGTTAAAATTTAAAAGTGAATATCTGGATATGAAACATTTAGATTGATATTATAGACAAAGGTGGTGGGGTCTTCTGGAGAAATGATAAGAAGGGGAGAATAAAAACATTTATGAAATAATTATACTTATAGAAACAGAGTGTTCCAAAATGTATAATTCATTTCTCAATTCTAATTCGAAAATCATTGTTTAAATTGTCATACTATTTCTTTCTTAGAAATAACTTTTTGTTTTTAACCTCAAGCATGGTAATAAAGTCACTAAGATCTAAGTTTGAAAGAATAAAAGAAAAAGAAAACAAGCTGTAACTTTCTCCACTACCAAAAGCAAGATGCTTGGAAGGAAACTTTCTTCAATGCTAGAAAGACTGACAACAGTGCACTTTAGCAGTCTAATTTCCTGAAAAACCATTTTAAGAAAAAAATTTGATAAATTTCAACCGACAATAAGGCTAACTGTTCAGTCAATGAATGCCGGATATTTCCTGTATAGAAACGACTAATTTTATCATTATCATATTCAAGTCATGTGTAAATAGCCCACTTAAAAAAGAATTAAGTAACATTTCATTGTACAAAAATTAAAAAAAAAAAAAAAGATCATGGTAGGCTTACATGTATTCTTAGCACTTGTCAATTTGACAAAATAATAGAATTCTAACAGACTGTTCAGTAATTTGTATTGATTTCAAAGAAAGAAAACTTATTTCAACCCTGGCTAAGAGATTTTCTGCGATCAACTTAAAAGTACACCAATTGTACAGCATAATATGAAGGTTATTTAGTGTACGTTTACTTTTTTGAATATACTAAATATTGGGGTGCTGAAAAGTCATCAGCCTAACCTGCTTTTCCAGATTTGACCAAATAATTTATTTTGGAATTCCTTCTTGGCTGTACTGAGAATTTTTCAGCACCCCTTCATGCATAAAAGCTATCAGTGTGCACAAGATTAAGGAGAATATGTCAAGACAGCTAATGGTGATCTTGAAAGTGGAATCTTTTTGAAAAGGGAAAGGAATGCTCAGATAAGTGTGTGATTGATTTGTTTGTTTTTATGGCTTATTAACCATTTTTGCATGTTATTTAAAGCCAGAAAATATTTTACAGTGTAAGAATTTTTTGGCGATAATAATGATTTACTGATACTAGTCTTCCTAAGTAACCCATAGATGGAGGGAGAGAGGTGGATTCATACCTTTCCCTAAGGGTATTTGCACCTAAGTGAATATAACAAACCCTAATGGAATTGGAATTTGGCTCTCTGATTTCCAGCTCTTACTCATTTTGCCAACCACGCAATTAACAGCACCTGGTATTCCCAAGTGGTCACCCATCTAGGTACTGACCAGGATCAACAGTGCTTAACTTTGGTGATTGTACAAGAACTGGTGCTTCAATGTGATTTAGCCATAATCCTAGATAAGTGTGTGAGGTTGCAAAGAATGTACCATATTCAACAGTATTGTTTCTTTTAGATAATAATGATTTACTGATACCAGTCCTACTAATTAACCAATAGATGTAGGAGAAGAGGTGGATTCATACTTTTCCCAAAGAAAATACCATATTCAACAGTATATAAGATGCAGATTAATGGCTTAAAGATGAAGAAAAAAAATAAGAGAATTGCCTCGTATCATGTACATGAATTTAAGGCATCCTGTAAGCTATAATTTTATTTCAGATGGACATGTCAACCTAGCCAGATTTCATAATGATATAATTTATTCAAAAGAAAAAAAAATCATAACTACTACTGCTACTACAGATTAAATTTTTCATGACAGAACACTAAATCTTTCCTCCCACCATTCCTTACTCTATTATCATGGTCGTTTACTTTTTATAAAGTGTTTCCAGTTTTGTTTTCTCTTGCAATGTTTCATTACAGCAATCATGTAAGATATCTTCACAATTGAGATTGCTTGCTTTATAAATAACTATGTTGCTTTTTATCTACAGTTATGTTCTAAATTGACAAATTATTACAAATCTAATAAAAACATTATAAGCTGGAATTAAAATGGTATGAAAGCCCAAAATTTGAGCCATGAATTAGAGATATCAAAAGTCAAACAAGTACAGACGTCCCAATATCTGGGAAGATAAGATGATGGAAATTATGATACCGAAATCTGAAGGTTCATTGGCATAGCAAAATGTGCCTTTCAAAAAGTAAGCAAAATAGTGAAAAACAGGTAAATTTCATTGAAAACAAAGAAAAGAATACTGAACTGCTATATGAGTACTCTGATATGGTAGTGAATGCTGGATCATCTCATCGCAGATATATTATAGACTTGAAGCAATGGAAATGTGATTCTACACAAGGATGCTGAGAATATCATAGGTCTACAGAAGGATGCTGAAAATATAACGTGGGTAATAATAGAGTTGACACTTCGAATCAGAAAGAGCTGAAATTTCATGGGCACATAATGAAGAAAGAGAGCTTGGAAAATTTGGCAATCACAGGACATATTGAAGGAAAGAGAGACAGAGAAGAGGAGTGCATAACCTACCTAGCAAGCGTCTGTAAATGGTTGGCAGAACAGGAATTCAGAGATATAGCAAAAATATAAACTTCACTAAGAGCTACAGAGGACAGGAAGTTGTGGAGGGCCATGATCGCCCAGGTCCTGAAGGGACTGGACACATAGAAAAAGAATGTTCACTACTATAGCTAAAATGTTTCTGTAATATTTTATAATGTACCAATACATTGCTTTAAACATTGCAGGCTCAAATACATTAAAACCTTTCCCTGTATGTGTCTTGTTGAAATGTGGATGCTTCTAATATGCCAACATCTTTTATGCTGTCAAATAGAATATTTTGGAAATGATTATGATATGCTTGCCTGAGTGAGGTTATTTTCTCATTAATATGAAACAGCTAAATATTGTTAATAAAGACCCCCCACCATATAGCAGTAAACATAAAATGATGACTAGATGTTATAAATAGTTGACTCATTACTAGAATAAGGGCCAATGTACAGCAGTAGAAATAAACATTTTTATACATGTCATAATCAATGTCACCAACTTGGTAACAATGTAAGTGATTCAGACCCATTCCTCTTTCTTTGCTTAAAATCATAAATTCATTCTAATATTAATTTTGATTAAAGTTTCCTTAAATATGTTGGCATTCCTGGGACATATACACAGTTGTGTATCAGGTCGTGACAAACAATCAGAATGGATCCACTTCATTACTGTTGCACATGTACACAAAAGACATTGTTGTTGCAGTAGTAATAGTAGTAATACAAGAAGCTGTCGCAGTTGATAATTCTAAACAATTTAGACCAACAAAGTGATGTCAAAACATTTTATTGTTTAGGAGGTTTTTTATTAATCTATTGCAGATGAATAATTTCAGAGAGCAAAGGTTAATCAAGAAAATTAATTTCCAAAGTAAGAGCAAGGTTATTTAACCCATTAATGACTACCATCCCAAAAATGGGGTGGTGAACTTTAATAGTGAAAGGTAGAGACATACAATTAGTTCCATTTATTTTTTGCTTTTATTTTTTTTGGAAAAAATATAATACTCAGTTTTTATTTTAATCTTTACAATTAGATGTTGGATTTTTATTTATTCCTTGTAATTAAATATTAAATTTTTATTTTAATCCTTAATTAATGTTGGATATTTTAAAAAACTTTATAATTAATATTGAATTTTTTTAGAAACCTATACTACTGCATTTTTATTTTAATAATACCAGGTTTCACAACAGGCATTAATAGCTTAATAGACACTATTTAACTAATATATTAACATTCAGACAAAAATCTCTTGAGTGAACGTCTTAGTTACACCCATTTTTATAAAACAATGTGATTGTTTTCTGAAAAAGTTCAGAATGCAAATGGCCTACATGGTCTTTTCATTAATATTTTGATGGTTTACCTAATTCAAAACTACATTCATGGCTTTGTCTTTTAATCCCACTTGTTTTGTTTTTGAAAGCTTATTGAATTTAAATACTTCATGAAAGGAAATGGAATCATGGAATCATTTTTATATTTTTCTTTCTTTTAACTTAATTTATGTAACTTATGATATTGTGGCTAAAGTTTATTAAATATATAAAAATGTTCATTCATGCTAGCCATTATATATATATAACTAACAATAAACAAAGCATAGATAGAAATTAATTGCAATGTATTTTAATTATGAAAAATATTAGAATGAAAACATAGCCTTTCATAATTTGAACTGGCTGTAGATACAATATCAAGAATAAAATTTATTCAGTACTGTCATTCACTCTAATGACATAGCAAATGCTAAAAGAATATACATAAATTAATTGCAAAAAAACTATATTACGACAAGTAGCCTTATATAATCTGAACTCACTGTTTATGTAAACTGTGATATCCTGGGTAGAATTTATTAATTGTAATGGTAATATCAGCCATTTCCTTATAAGGAAACAATCAGCATTTATTGACCATGCAGCCAGTGCTGCTTTCAGTTGAAATTTATTTCTTTTCATTAATTTTCAGAAAAACAGGTTTCACAAGTTCAGTAGTAGTTATCACTCTTTCCAGTATTAATGGGAGATTCCTTCCTAAGCTTTTATTTGAAGTAGTGTGGAATGTCAACATCTTCATTAAATCATTATTTTCTCTGAGTTATATATGATATCCATTTTAGCTGTTGCTCTTGTTGAAAACCCTCAAGTGATGTGGTTTCTGTTATTTGGTCCAGTTCTTTGTTTGTGATTCTGTAGTGCCAGTCTACAAGGTTTGAAGGATACAAATATACCAAAACTGTTGTTCACTCTCATGATTACATATGTAGGGATATGACAAATTTTAATGGTAGGAAAAACAAAAAAAGATACCCTACTCATTTTTGAAATCTGTGTTTAATTTGATAAACAGAAAAAAATTTGTTAGAAATAAAAGTGTACTGAACTGTTATGTAATATCAGTCCACGTACATGTCAGTGAATGCTGGACAATCTCAGATGAAGAAGAGACTTGAAGCAACAGAAATGTCGTTCTACACAAGAATGCTAAGGATATGTGAGCAATGATGAAGTCTTAGAGAAAATGGAAACAAATAGGATACTTATAATTAATATCAAGAAGGGATAGTTAAAATTTCTAGGGCACTTGAGGAAAGAGAGCTTGAAATATTTAATACTCACAGGACATATAGAGGGACAGAGGAAAACAATGCATAACCTACTTAGCTTGAGTAAATGAATGGCAGTACAGTGTTTAAGAGAAATAACAAAAAAAAAATTATTAAAAGTAAAAAGGACAAGAAGTTGTGGAGTGTCATGATTGTCGGTGTCCTGAAGGGACACAGCACATAGAAGATGCATAAAGACTGAAGAATATGTTAATGCCCACAGTGTTTAATATTACTCCATCATTATGCATCTTATTTTCTTCCAGTTTCTGTACTAATTTTGGTATAATTCAATACAATGTTAAGCAATTTTTGTCCTAAAATTTGTCTGTGCCAAGTCCTGCAGATAGTCTATATAGATACTTCCTGTAATTTTGAAATGAGTCATTATAATTCCAAATATAGTTTGAGTAAGACAACAAAGAGCAATAGTTTCAACAAATTATGAATGACAGTGTGCAATAAATAAATTGTCACTTAAATTATGCAAAAATTAAAATAACGCTGACATCTAATTTTAACAGATATATTTACCAGAATTACACAAAAATACTAGAGCATAAATTTATTCAATAAAATCGCCATTGGTTTCAACCAGAATCTCCAGACTTTAGAATCTCTGTCAACTCTTCTGGATAGTCTCTTTAATCCTTGCTTTCAGTTCATCTTTGGTATTACAAGGAGTTTTTTTGGTCTCTCACTCAACTGTACCCCACACATAATAATCAAGGGGGTTGCAGTCTGGGGAGTTAGGTGGCCAGATGTAAAGGGTGATGTGGCTGCAGAAATTGTCTGACAGCCATGATTGGGTTCTCCTGCTTGTGTGGCATGGTGCAGAGTCCTGTTGCCAGACAGAGTCTTCCAGCAGCTACCCATTTCTCCCAGGGCAGCACTACCATCTCAAGCCACTAGATGTAGGCTTCTGTGTTGAGTCAGAGGCCCTTGCCAACAAATTTGAGAGTCCTTTTCTTACCAGAATGATTAGTGAGTTTTCTGAGCTGCCTGCACTGTCCTCAGATTGATACCCAAACCCTCTGAAATGTCTGTATTGGAGATTCTGGCATGAATGCCAAGCAGTACAGAATGCTGTTTTCTAAATTTCTGGCAGAATGAATTGTGTCATGCTGCTATTTTTCTCACAGATGGTGTGCAACTGACCTTACTATACTGTGCAGTTGACAAAATAAAAAAAAACAATGTGCATGCACAAAATGAAAAATATAAAATGGCATCAATTTCTCCATTTATCCTGTATTGTCAGTGGTCAGGAATTAATGTTTTACATGGACTAGTCTCTGCATTTTTAATGTGAGACAACCATGTAGATGTATATTAATGGTGAGAAGACTTCTTGGGAATGGCTGTGTGATTGCTTTGCATGTATACCAAGGACTTCTTGCCTTATCTCTTCTTTCAACAGTTGTCTAATAGCAATATTCTGTAAATAAGTCTGTAACCAAATTTTGTATTTGTGTATCTGTCAGCTTTTAACCTATTAAGACCATCAATCAGTGACATTACACATTTTTGACACCAAGGCAACATTTGTCAATAAAAATCATGAAACTTTTAATGCTAATTTTATTGCAATAAACTTTGTGCTTTTCATATGAAGAATAATTGGAGAAAATTCTGAATATGAAATTTGTGTCCAATGCATAGAAACAGAGATTTTTATCTTTGAAAAGTATATTTGTCATCAGTGAGAATTTCTTTTTCTCTTTATGCAGTATTATATAATGCTTATATTATTTCTTTGTTACTAAGAGGCAACAGAGATAGGGTCCCACAGAAAAAAACATAACACGACATTCATATTTTTTCTTTATCTTTCCACTTGTATAAGACAGTTATATTCCATGCTAATAGGAATATGTACTTGAAAAAGAGGGTGGGTAAAATAAGTAAAGGTTTATTGTAACAAACCAATACAATAAGAATAAAGGTAACAGTTATGCACAAGGTCGTCATAAGTCAATCCAGTAGTGAGTGCTACTATTGGAAGGTAGGTAGTTCTTGCATAAGTCTGAGTCATACTTAACAGATCCCAACTAGTTTCTGTAGTCCATTGACTTACAGATATTTATAGGTAGTTACTACCTATAATGTAGTCACTCATGGGGGTGACAGGTTATTCAATTACAAAGACCAAGAGTCACTTGAGGTAGAGGGTTACAGAGACACAGTTTATGGAGATATGTGGGGAAGATAGCCCTAGATTTGAACAGGTTAAGTTTGTATTGATTGGGGAAGCATCCTCTTGGGTGTTTTTTTTCACAAAGCAGCAGTTTGTGAGGAGAAGCTGCTTAAATAGAACTCATATCTTGGCAATGCAATATGAAGGCAATGAGGGTGATTTGTTACAAAGTATATGGTATGGTGTGTGTTAGCCATGAAGGTTAGAACTGGTGGAACTAAGGAATGTAGTTCATCTAAACACTGTCCATGGAAATAGTAATTGTTCTACAGAAGAATAATGAGAATACAATGGATACAGCATGTGAGAATTTGAACATAAGATACCATGATGTATACATGTGATATCTACACAACCAATGAAAACAAAATATAGAATTTGAAGAAAAAAAAATATAGAAAATAAAAACTCAAAATTTAAACACTTCTAAAATTTCTGATGAAGATAATGAAGTAAAACATTAAATTTATATTAAATTGTTTAATATTCCTTATTTAAATATACAAAATTTGGTAGCACTTTGTTTTTACCTTGTACAAAAATCAACAACATAGAATGTTTAAAAAATAGAATTCTGATATTGTTAGAAACAAATTTAACTGAGAATCTTCAATATTTAAAAGCTTAATATATTGCTACAACAAACCTGAAATCAAATATCAAAAATAAAAAAAAAGAATGTAAATAGTAAATTACTTTTTGCTTTGTTTGGTTTCTTTGAAGTTGGCTGCCACCGGATTTCTGTCATGTCTTTGCTGAGGGAATACATCCGAAAATATTGTCGGCTGTTGGAACGTACTTTAACCATTTCCGATCCATCCTGCATACAGGCAAGGCAATCCTGAGCTGAAAGGAAAAAAAAGAAAGAAAGAATACAGATATACATATATTAATAAGGAAAATAATATAGGCACTGTACATTTATGTATTTTATCATTATGACATTAAAATGATTCCAGTAATCTAGTTTACCTGTTCTGTCAAAACATGACAACTTTATATACATCTGTGTATAAGTGCGTGACTTAGAGAAACATTATGAAAGATTTATTTCCCGTTTGTTGCAATACACCATTAAATTGATAGATATCTCTATGGTAAACAAATAAATCCAATTTGATGCAATTTTGTCCATTTTAAGTCCTAGAAAAAATGGGATCGAGTTGTAAAGTAAGGCATAACATGCAGCAAACTTTTGCACACAGGATTACAGTGTATATATCTTCCTTGGAAAATAAAGTGACAGAGCAAAGAAGCTGGTGTACTTGTCATCTATCTAAAGGTTTCAGTGAGGCTGACTTGAACATCTGGACCAACTGTGTACAGACATTAAAGAAAGTTGACAACATGCTGCTCATCTCAATGATAGCCTTACCTGCCACTGTGGCTTTGTGATATGCAGTAAAGCAAGTTTTGCTGTCCACTGGTGGAAACATGTGGCAATTGATCCTCAACCATACGTTCCATCTCTCTAAAAGTTTGCAAAGTACCTACAGGCCTTGAGAAACACATGCGTGTGCATAAAAGTTGAGCACCTCTTTATTTTAATGAGGCCATATTTGTCATCTACAACAAGAGATCCACCATATATATATATATATATATATATATAATTTTCTCAATGCGTATTGCTGATTTATTGGTCTTATACTCCAAGAGTTATTATCACATTTATGCAATGAATATAAAGGATTGTGCTAAAGATTAAAGGAATGAAAATCAAAAGTGTTTTACATCACTCATTTTGTGTTATGATACTTTTTTCCTTGAATCTGGGAAGTCAAAATGCAGAAAGACATATCAGTAACATGCAACAACACGTATCAGTCATATATATATATATATATATATATATATATATATATATATATATATATTTGTGTATTATAGGCAGCAATCATTCTTTCATTGAATACAACAGACAAGGTGCTTTGATTTAGTTTTTATACAATTTCAAGGCTGAAATGTATTAACTGTTAACAAGAAATAGATTGATGTATATATGTATTTATATGATGTTTTCATTTTCAAAAACATGAAGATATTGTGTCTATATTCATAGTTGATATTATTGAGTGTTGGTTTTTTGTTTTTATTAATAAGGCTTCCATTATTTTTAGACATTTTTCGCATGTAGATGATGCTATTATATTTGTGTTGTCAACACAAATATAATAGCATCATCTACATGAGAATATGAATGGAGGCATAATGTCATCATCACAAGTGAATACTCCAAACACCATGATGTTGATTGAAAATATTATCCAACTCTTTCCAAATCTTCTGCACTGTCCCTAGATTGACACCCAAACACTCCAAAATGTTTGTATTGGAGCTTCTGGCATGAATGCCAAGCAATACAGCATACCATTTCCAAATTTCTGGTGGAGTGAATTGTATCATGGTGCTCTTTTTGTCATGGACAATGCCCAACTGACCCTACTATACTGTGCAGTTGACAAAATCAAAAATAAACAGTGTGCATGCATAAAATTAAAAATATAAAATGGAGACAATTAACCCATCGTGCACTGTATGAGAGGGTGGTGAAAAGTTTTTAAGCCAACCCACTTCCCCAAATCTGATGAAACATTTTTTTAGTGTAAGATTCTTAGTTGGACCAAGAAGTTTTCAGCACCAACTATATATATATATATATATATATATATATATATATATGTGTGTGTGTGTGTGTGTGTGTGTGTGTGTGTGTAAGAGAAAATAGAGATAATCACTTTTCCAAAAATAGACAAAAACTCATAAACAAAATATCAGAGCTCATGAAAAAAAATTCCTACTATACTCATCATGACCAAAAAGACTAAATAAAATCCTATAACCAAAACAAGTAAGTGGAATTTATAAAATAAGGAAATTAAATGCCATGACAATAAATAACTTAATGCATTTGCCCTAACAAAAAAAATTTTTTTAAAGATGTAGAAGTCTCATCTCTTCAGTCTCCCACTTTCCTTAATCCTTCAGTGCCCTATATATAGAACATACTGAAAGAATAGTGACTTATGGTCAGAAGTTTAGGACCATTTCTAAATTATATATATATATATATATATATCTGCAACACCCACAAAACTACATATAGGGGACTAGTTTGGACTTCATTAAGAAATTTAGAAGTGCAAATATAAAGTTCTGGTCAGAGGAACAAATGAGCAAGTGATTGTGACTAGATTGATTAAACAACAGCATAATAAAAAAACATTCCCATCACCATTTTAGCTAGTCTTTGTGTCACATTTTTTTATTTATTACAAAGATATCTATGGCCTGAAAATTGATTGAGGGATGGAATTGACAGTCTCCATGCAGTGCTGGTTCTTATGTCCACACTGACTCTCTCATTGATATATATATATATATATATATATATATATATATATATATATATATATATATATATATATATTATAGATAAACATAAGATAACTGAAATGTAAAAATAATAAAACCCAAGGCAACTCAAGTTTCAACTGGCAAAGAAGGTAAAAGAAGTCATGGCAATTTGCAGATAATAAAGGAATTTGTGAAAAACTGAAGAAAGCAATGGGAAACCATTGCACTATCCTTCTCAAGAAGTCATTGCAATTCACTGTTGATAAAGGAAACTGTGGAGAGCAATGTTTTTCTATATCCTGATGGGACATGACAATAAAAAATTCTACTTATATTTACTTCACTAACAATTCAAAAATAAATATCTATGGCCTGAAGATTGATTGAAGTATGGAAGTGATAGTCACCATGCAGTGTTTAGTCATATGTCTACACCAACGCTCTTTCTCACACACACACACACACATAATGTGTATATATATATATATATATATATATATATATATATATATATAATGGGTTAAGTACCAGAGCAAAGAGGACTCTCTTGCCTGAGGTGGCAACCAAGAGGAGAAGGTAAGTGATGAATTCAAAACCAGTCTGAAAAGTGGTAGGTTCTGTCAGGGTATCTTGCTCAAGACATACAACTGTTGCTACAACTGTAGTACATGTAATGCCCCTGTGACACGGAGACCTCAGGGAGTTAATCAGACGAAGGAAAAAGAAGAGGAAAGAGACTACTAACTGGATGATAATTGTTGAAATTCTCAAGAAAGTGGATGGAAAAGTTGAGAAGATAATTATGAACAAAATGTGTTAAAAACTGTTTTAAAATAATAAAATGAAATCTAGAAGAGTTCCAAGGAGAATTGAAAGCAAATTTAACTAGACAGAAGATTGAGCAAAACTAGTCCTTCCCCACTTCTCACCAATAAGAAAGAGACAATTAATGTATCATTGAAGATGGCGGGTCCTGGAAAATAGAAAATTATGTCGGTAAAGAAAACAAGTGGTCACTGAAATAACATCTAAATTGTTCTGGACAAAGAGCCAGGAAAAACATCTGGTTTGTGTTGGCCACCCTGGAGAAAAATATTGTTACAAAAATAAAGATTAGCCTAAGATTGGGGACAGGTTGGTTTATTTTAATTTCTGTGACATTCGTTAAAATTTTTATAACCAGGACATTATTTTGGATTTTTTCGGTGACAAGCTGATAATGAAAGATTAATTGCCAGCCTGGAGTGACCATAGACAACAGGCTGTGTGGATTTGTTGACTGAGAAACACATAAAGAGAGAAAGATAATTTTTTTATTATTATTAAAGATGCTGGGAGTATTTTTCTTTTCTACCCATGATGACTGGATGAACAAATAATTCTTGAGATTGGTTGGCAGGGGGCCATCTGGTTTGGCTCCAATTATATTAGATTCAGTCAAGTTCCTGGCTTTGGGAAATCACCTAAAACAACCAGCATGAGATAAGCTGATAAAGAAAGATTAATTACTGGAAGTCCCCTTTTTGCTTATGCATTCTAAAAGTTTGGATTCATGACGAAGACAGTTGTACCAGTCTCTGGAAAGGTGTTGAGGTTGGATGCTGAGAAGTTGGGAGAAGGGAGAGAGAGATATATTAGCAGTGCCTATATAGAGCAATGGTGTGAAATGAGAAGTCAAGGAAGTTGGAGTTAAGAGGACGCTCAATTCCTCTGACGACTGTCAAAAGGGGGCTGAATAACTCCTAAACTTGGAAAATTACTCTAGTAAACATTTTGAAAATACTGGATTTTAGAAAAAGCTTGATGTTAATGGTGGGAGATTACTAACCTCCAGACCCTGTTCAACTCCACATCTGCTAGAGACAGGATTCCATTTCAGCTGGAGGTTTTAACAACTTAGTGAGTTCCCACATTATTGCTACTGAAATCCACATCATTCATCGAGACCTCCTGACCAAGACCTTGTGCCAACCCTGAAGACTGGAACTTAGAAATTTAAAATACTACTAAAACAGGCTGTAAACTCCAAAAGGGGATCCAGTGTCATTTGATATTAATAGAAGTGGAGAGGGTTAAAACCACTGTATACAACAAATCCCATAAAAATAACAAATCATTGTTACATTTTTAACCCAGGCTAAGTCTTTATTCTAAAGAATTCTTTTTGTGCAGATCTTTGCCATTGACCTATCTTCACTTAAGCTTACTTCATCAACAATCTTCTCACCTTCTGAGATCAAAAACACAACATGGCAGAGGAGAGAATGACCATGAAGCAGATGCTCATGCTTTCATGCTCACACATACATTTTATATATATATATATATATATATATATTAACACTTGTTGGTAAAATCCTATTTTTACAAACTTATAACATGTCAAATTAAAAGAACAGCACCAGTGTTACACGATTCTCACTCTTTTCAATGATGGATCACTAGGTTCATGTGAAACTTGAATATCATAGGTACTGTTCTTTATATATATATATATATATATATATATATATATATATATATATATATATATACACAGGGTCTCTCCAAAAAATGTATACACACTAACGATAACCTTATCTAAAAATCTATCATGCCAAGAATTAGAGAAGTTTTGGGAGATGAGGAATTTTATTTTATTTTCAGATGGACATGGAGCACCACCACACTGCCATTGTGATATATGATTGTACCTGAATGAAATCTTTCCAATCAGAAAATGAGGTTCTGTGGAATTTCCTCCTCATTCACTGGACTTTTGGAGATACTTAAAATATAGTCTATGCTACAATGTTTCCATATAGCAAAAATGCAGCCAAATACCTATCGAAATGTTCATTGCTATTTGTGATTCCATTGCTTTATATATATATATATATATATATATATATATATATATATATATAATACAGCAAATTCTGACAGTGAAGAGGAATAATAAAACAATAATTATAATTCCAGTTTGGTGGGAACTGAACTTGATCCAAGTCCATACAGTCAGGTTTTTTGTTTCTTTACTGTTTGTGGTCAATCACATCATACCAGTAGGAATAGCCTTGTGTTCACAGGAATAAAAACATGCAAATAAATAACACTAAAAAGATGTTAAATTATAAATTAGAATCATATAATTTTATTTTATTTTTGTGTACTGGTCTGTATATATATTTTAGTTTATGTGTTTTAAGGTTGCATATGATAGAGGAAGAAAGTCACTTTGTCTTATGACAAGCAATGTACCAAAGAGAGGAGATGGACATCTTGACCTTCCGAGGGTCCGTGGCAAAGAGAGTGAATTTGGCAAAGAATTTTTTGTGTGAAGAATTCTTTTCTTAGACAGAAAAGTTTTCCATTACATTCTGGGAGAACTTTTATGATTTTGGTTTTATTTATTTTATTTTCAACAAAGTTTTAATATTATTTGTTTTATTTTATTTATGATAGTTCATTATTATTATTATTATTTTATATTTTTATTTATTAATAATAATAATAATAATGCTACAACAGCAAGAGGATTAATAAAACAATAATTATAATTCTACATTGGTGACATCTGAACTTGAACCAAGTAGACACAGTCAAAGTTTTTGTTTCTTTACAGAGCTAATAGTGAAAATTAAAATAATTGAATAATCTTACATTGCAGTTAATCACAAGCTACTTGTTTAAGAGATTTATCAAGATAAATTTCTTTGGATGAGACTGACAAGATATTCTGTAGATGGTAAGTTACATATTGACAAGTCCTAAACTACTGATGCTGTACTGAAAATAGTAAAATTTATTTTTTCCATCTTGGTATTGATGTCTAGTTCTATTCACAAGATGGCAATATTCATGCCTCACACTGGTAAATGGGATTTAGACAGTCATTCTGACATTTAGAAATCAAGGCACCTATAAAGAAATCTGCATATATTTCTGGGAATTTTGTCATTGTTCCAAGTTTTTAGATCTTTTTACCTTGGCAATGAATCAAGTTGGTGTCATTCAAAACAATCCATGGATGATAATGAAGGCAGTGAATGCAATGTTTGTTTAGGAGTAACATTGATATTGATAGTATATAGAGAAGAATTAAAAAGAACATTTTTCATTAAAATTGAAAACTGGTTAAACTTCCTTTAACCAGCTGTTCACATGACAAAGATGGAGGACTATTGTCTTCCAAAGGCAATTCTATTTTGGGGAAATAGCCTAAGGCTGACAGAGAAATGGGGCCATCACTGAAGAAATACAAGGACACTTTAAAAAAACCAAAAAAAAAAACCTCTTCTCCTGAGGGTTTAACCACCATGAGCTAAATCAAGCTGAAAAAAAAACCTTAAGAAAAGAGGCAGCTCTGAACGTGGGAAACTGCACTGGCTACCAATCTCTCTCATGTAGCCAATGTGAAAAATCACTAAATACCTGAGAACCTGTAACATTCATGAAGACAAGAAATCATGTCATTTTTGTAGCCATACTTGAATTATAAATTATCAAAACTTTAATCATATCAATACACAAAATCATAAACACAATGTGGTTAAACTATGAACAAGATGATTATTGTTATTCATAAATAAAAAAAATGAATATACAAGGTCAACTAAAGTGCATGTCTCTGTCTGTCTGTCTCTCTCTCTCTCTATATATATATATATATGAATACAAGGTTAGTATATATGGAATAAAATTCTAGTAACCGAAAACACTATTTTTAAAAAGTGCTCAATACAAAGTAGAGCAAATAACTTTTTTATTTTACAATCAACACTATCACTTGACAAGACACCAGAAGTATTAAAACAAAATGGCTATTTTTGTAGCGATGTTATAACATACTTATGCCATAATTTTTAAATATATAACTGCGCCAACTTTGTGATAATATTGTATCTCTCTCTCTCTCTCTATATATATATATATATAAATAAATAGGGAGAGAGAGACATGCAATGTTATTGCAGTTATATATTATAGTGGGATTACAGTTTTTACTTTTTAAAACTCTAAAATTATTTTAGAGTTGTAAAAATTAAAAAACTGTAATCCCAGTATAATATCTAATTGTGCCATCATTGTGATAGCCAGATTATTTTTATTAAAATTTAAATTACATAACAGTCACACTGTACTCAGCCAGTGATTATTGTCTTGTGAATGAACATCCAAGTTGTGCCATCAGTGAGAGATTATATTTATATATATTTCTATATATATATAAATATATAAATATTTGGTTGAAGACCAATGAAATGTCTTTGTTTAAAAATTGATTTAAATTTTCTTTGGTTCTGTGATTGGAAACCATAGAAAAATTAAAAAAAAGATAGTTTTGAAGAACTCTCATTGGTCTTTGACTAAATTTGCATAAATTTATAAAATTGCTGTGCAAAAAGAACAAAAACACTCTCTTCCTATTATTGCAGCCTATCAGCGGTAAGATCAGAGTCAAAATAGGAATAAAACAGAAGAAAATGATTTATACCTTTCCCCAGGTCATTAAACAGTTTCAAGCAGATTTAGGATGAACAATTCCATTTTCTAAACTGAGAACCATTACAAACTCTTATGCTTATTGTTGTGTCGTGGCACAATAGTAAAATAAGAAAATCAAGTCGAAGTTGGGTTAAGGAACAAGTGTATTTAACATCACAGATACAAAGGTAGGAAACGGGTACTACTCAGTTAGGCAGTGTAGTACTGTCGCTGCTACTTCGGGTAGGTACTACTGACACAATATATATAGTGAGAACCCTTGTGTTAGAGGCCGGTGTAACACCCCCCTTTGAAAATATCCCGTCTGGGAATTAATAACGTTTTTGTTTTGGGTTCACCCTAATCAACTCTGTTGATTTCCTTTTTCTTTCTGACCTCCTATTCTCAGGAGCTGTCTCTGGTATGGGGAACCTGAAAAGTATCAAACACTGTGTCCATGATGTCCTCCCTCGGCCATCTGGTCACCTCACTGTTCGAGTATCTTTTTCGGATTTGTTAGTGTGACGTTTGTGCACAAAATCTGGTCCCTTAATCATATAGACCATGTTGCCTATTTGTTTCTCAATAGTGCCGGACTCCCAAAAGGTCCTATTATTTCTATGAATCTTGTAGAAAACTCTTTCGCCAACTTTATACCGTTTTTTTGTTATCGGTTTTTTGAGGTTTGGCCTATCCTGGTTTGGTAACAACTTGTGGAAAATTGATCTAACCTTGCATCCGAACATGACCTCAGCAGGTGTCTTTGACGTTTTGATGTTTGCATTCGGAGTGACCCTGTAAACTTGTAAGAACTGTTGGATTGACTTATCCGTCGGTGATCCACTAGCCTTTCTCAGGGCTCTCTTGAACGTATCCACGAATCTCTCCACTTGCCCATTGCTTCTTGGGTGGTATGGCGGAATGGTTATATCCTCGCAGAGATGTTTAAATTCGGTAGACGTGAATTGCGTTCCATTGTCTGTGACAATGCAGTCTACAACTCCAAACCTAGCGAATAGTTCATACAGGAAGTTAATAGCTGCCTCGGATGTGGGGTTCTTGCACTTCAGTACTTCTGGCCACTTAGATAGACTGTCTATAACAATGAGATAGTAGAAACCATCTAACGGTCCAGCAAAATCCAAGTGAATTCTCGACCAAGGTCGGTCCGGTTTTGCCCACGATCCGAATTGAGTCGGAGGAGCTTTCATAGCTAATCGCATCCTCTACACTCCCTGACTTTTCTTCTATATCCTTATCCATGTTTGGCCAGAAAACGAAAGAGCGCATAAGGCTTTTCATTCTTGATATGCCTGGATGTCCCATATGGAATTCCTTGAGCATTCTTTTCTGTAATGTCGTAGGAATTACGACCCTGTCGCTATATAACAGGACGTTATCACAAATTGAATAAATTTCCTCATCCAGTTGGTTACTGTTGATTTTTTCTTTTCGTGCTTATAATAAATTCGTCCACCTCTGCCTTACTCTTTAATCTCATCAAGTTGTTACTAGAAGTTCTCTTATCGTGTCACATAAAGTATTTTTTACTTCAACTTCCGCTTGAATGGCTGCTATTACCATATCCTCCAATGGTTCTGTGTGCTTAGGTATTAACCTTGATAAGCCATCTGCATGACCAAGTTTTTTAGATGGTACATACTCCATTTGAAAATTATAATTCAGAAGAATGGTACCCCATCTTTGAAGTCTATTCATTGTATGTTGTGGTAGTCCCTTTTTCGATCCAAAAATCCTTAGTAAAGGTTTGTGATCTGTTTGTAACAGAAATTGTCTACCGTGCAAGAAACAATGAAATTTCTTTATCGAATATAATGCTTTAGCGCCTCTTTTCGATTTGTGAGTAGTTCTTTCGGGCTGGTAAAAGTGAACGGGATGCATGGGCTATGGGTTTTACTTTTCCATCATCCATTTTGTGTAGTATGCATGCTCCTATGCCATAGGCACTGTCATCGCTTGCAACTATAATATCACGCTTGGGATTATAATGCCAGAAACAAGTCAGACGTTAATATATCTTTAATTTCCTGAAATGCTTCTTTTTCGCACTCTTGCGTCCAGACCCATTTTTTGGTCCTTCCTTAACAATTCATTTAAGGGTGATCTTAGTTTATGCATATTTGGCACGAATACATTGTAATAATTCGCCAACCCTAAGAAACTTTGTAGAGACGCAATATTTTCTGGAGCAGGCATGTCCCTTATTGCACTTTTCGATCTATCTGGATCCGCCTTCTTCCATGTTCATCGATAATTTGCCCCAAGTATTTTATTTTTTCCATGAAAAAGGTACATTTTTCCTGTTTCAGTTTAAATCCATAATCCTGGATTCTTTTGAATACTTGGTTTACATGAGCTTTGTGTTGTTCTTTGCTAACGCTGTTCATTAACACATCGTCCAGGTACCCTACTAAGTCCAGCCCACTTAACATCATGTCCATTGTTTGTTGAAAAATCGTAGAGGGCGATTTTTTGACCCCAAAAGGAAGTCTGTTAAACTTGTATAATCCCTTCTGGGTATTGATGCATAGCAGCTTTGAACACTCCTGATCGACTGGGATTTGTAAATACGCCTCACTGAGGTCGATTTTAGAAAAATATTTCCCTCCACTCAGTTTCGCGAATATTTCTTCAGGGCTCGGAAGGGGATAATGGTGATCCTTTAATGCATTGTTTAAACCTGTTGAGAAATCAGCACAAACCCTAATCTCCTTGCTCTTCTTTTTGATGTAAACTGTTGGCGCAGCCCACTCACTGTGATCAATTTCTCTGAGGACACCTATGTTTTCGAGTCTTTCTGATTCACCGTCTATTTGATCTATAGCGGCGTATAGAACCTTTCTTTTCTTTTTGAACACTGGCTGTTTATTTTCTTTGACTTCAAATTTTGCCACTGCTTTTGTACACCTTCCAAGACCGCCTGTAAATACGTCTGGAAAATTCTCTTTTAACTCCCTCTTAAGTTTTTCTGCCTCCACATTCGAATCCTCAACTTTTTGACAAAAAGAGCTTAAAGGCAGATCCCATAGTCTAAATTTTTCGAACAGATCAGTTCCAAAGAGGTTATTTGATTTTCGCATGATAAAAATTTTCGCTTTTTCGGTCTTATTCTGAAAAGAAATATTCGTCAATAATTCTCCTTCGAAGGTGATTTTTTCACCACTGACACTTCTCGCCATTTTATGTGATTTAATCATAGTGGGTCTCCCAAGCTTCTTCCATGTCTGTATATTAATGATGGAAATATCAGACCCACTATCAAGCTGTAGTCTTACTTTCTTTTTAACATTTTGACCTGTACAAATTTCCGGATATTTCATTCCTCAGGTTCAATTTTCATTAGTTTAATGGATGTATTCTTTCTACCAGATTTTTTCCTACAATGTGATGCCTTATGCCCCTTCTGGTAGCAGTTGTCACATTGTTTGAATTTGTAGGGACACTCATTGTACCAATGTTTATCTCCACACCTCCAACACGGTCCCGGTGGATCTTTTCCCTGTTTTTTCCTCTGGTTATTTTTTTTTTTTTTTTTTTTGAAGTTAAATTTTTTCTTCTGATGGACCTTTTAAATGCGACACCCCGCTTTTCTCTATGTCACGACTGTCCTGTTTCAACGCAACAAACTGTTCACAGTCTTCCGCTAAGCTTTGTAGTTTTAAATTCAGCTCATTTTCGAGTTTATTTAAAACACGACGCCTGATCTCAGCGTCTTTACCTAAAACCAGCCCTTGCACAAATATTAAACATTTAAAATTATCTGATGATAATTCCTCCAGTTTAAAGTTGTCGCAAAGCTTGTTTACAATACTTGCATAAGTAGTGTAATCATCTTCCTCTCTTCTAGTGACATTCATACACTTATATCTCCTGTGAAAAGAGAAGTTTTGTAGAAAACAGTTCTGTTAGTAGAGTAACTGTCTCTTGAAAGTTCAACTCACTGGTCTTTTTTTGAAAGGATAAAATTCACGAACTTTGTATGCTCGGCAGTTCCCAATTTTCTTAGCAGAAACCTAACTTTTTTACCATCTGTCCATGTACCGCAATCCGATACAAAAATATCCTCATATCTTCTATAGAAATGAGCAAACGTGACATCATCTTCTGGATTATAATTGAAACTTTCAATAGCGTTCCACACAGCTGTCTGGGAAAATGCGTTATGATTCTCGCTTGCCTTCGTTAACTGCGTTGCCTCCAGAATTTTCCTCTGTTCCTCCTGTGTTTTCATAAAGATTTGTTCGACGCGTTTCTGTTGTTCCATCAACTCTTTTTTAAATTTCTCCTCACTTTCAAGTTGTCGTTGAAATTGTTGCTTTTGCAACGCGAGACTTTGTTCCGTTTGAAATTTGAACAACTGAAGAAGAGACTCTCTTAATTCTGCGTCCATGGTACGAATTCAATTTACGCACCATACAGTTTACACTTGTATTAAACAAATCAGTTTTCCCAAGGCTTGCTTAATAAAATTAGTTTGCTCTACTAATACACAAACAAGAAATATGTATTTCTCGTAAAAAAAAAAAAACGTCGCTTTAAGGAGTGTCGACTAATGGGAAAGTCACAAAATTTTTTTTCCAACCTCTTTGTGGCTTTGCACAAATATGACTTGAATTTTTAAGTCTTTGTTAAGCCCAAATGACTTACGTGAATATATATTTTTCACTCGACAAATCATTTAACTTTGAAGAGGAGAAAGAAAAAAAAAAAAAAATCTTACTGTGACAACAAACTCTGGTTTCTTGTAAAAAAACAAAAAAACAGTGAATCTATTTTTTTTTTTCTCTTCCGAAACACTTGGTGTCAGTATTTTCAACTATTTTAATAATTGACAATATTATTCGCGTTCTCACGCTGTAGACTTTTAGCAGCAAATTTTTGGTTGTTTCTATTTTTTTTTTTACGTTGTCAAATTGCTATTGTAGTAATTAATTTGCTATTAATCCTTGCGTATCCACATATCTGTTCGAAATGACGAAGGTGTTTTGCTGTAAAAGTCTTGCGAATTCTTGTATTTCAATCACTTTAGATGATTGTCTGCAGTGATATCATTTCGATTCTGATGTTGCCAATCTGTTGTGTCGTGGCACAATAGTAAAATAAGAAAATCAAGTCGAAGTTGGGTTAAGGAACAAGTGTATTTAACATCACAGATACAAAGGTAGGAAACGGGTACTACTCAGTTAGGCAGTGTAGTACTGTCGCTGCTACTTCGGGTAGGTACTACTGACACTATATATATAGTGAGAACCGGTGTAATTCCCTTGTGTTAGAGGCCGGTGTAACACTTATATACCTTACAAAGAAATAACCACTTCAGAACTACAGTGAAACAATATCAGATCACTTTTGTACATACATGATCTGTCTAGAGAGTATTAAGTATTTTATATTAATGAAAAAGTCAGCTGCCTAGAGTGATGGTGCCATATACCCTTTAGGACCTTGCACACTTATCTCAGTATCTTCTATCCTTTTCAAAAGCCTGAAAAATGATCTAGTGGAACCACCATCATGTTCTTCTTAATCTCACCTATAGTCTGAAATGTTTTCCCTTTCAATATCAATTATTAACTTTGGAAAAAGCCAAGAGTCACATCGTGAAAAAAATCTGTTGAGAGACTGATATACTTTAGTGATGGGATGTATTGCCAAATAAACCCTGAGTGAGACAAGCAAGAAGAATTGGCAGTTAAGATATTCAAAATGGCTGGACATTTTCCAGACAATCCATCAAATCCCCAGATATACTAATTCTCACATTGTCGATCACATATTTTCTGTATGGTTCAATGGTTGAAATGTCTTGTGTATAAAAACAAAAAAGAGCATACTGTTCCAAATAGCAAATCATATAACCAAGATAGCTGATTTCTTTTCAGGTAAATTCTGTGAAAGAAAGAATCACTTTTATGGCTAATAGGTACCTCCAAAGAAAAGCAATACCCAAGATTTAAAATTCATTTTAAAAAAATCTTTCCCAGAGCTTTTATTTTAGTTTTAATTTCAAGCTAATAGATTAAATTTGATATTTTCAATAAGCAAAATACTTAGCTGTATTTCAAACTGAATTTAAATTGATTGGAATTATTTTTTTCTCATTATCAGTAAAAATGCTATAGTTGTCCATAATGACATAAGTCAACACAGCATAATTCTCTTCATTAAAAATCTTTCAAAAATAAAATATACTTTTTAGAAGCTTTGAGGAAGTTTAACTGATTTAAAGTTTAATTAATCTGATGTGAAACAAATATTGCAGAAAAGCATGACGTACTGACAACTCTCTTGATAAACTTGTTTGGGAATTTTTTTTCTAAGATGGATATAACTAGCGATTTTCCAAGTGTAGCTCGGATGTGGCACAAGGCTGAAAGTATGGGGCATCCAGTGAGGATCGAACTCACTACTCAGTTGTAATTGTTCTAGCGAGAAAAGCTTGCCAACCATTACACCACCTCGAGGTGCCCAAAATGGATATAACTAAGATTTACTTGACAAATATTATGTGAATACCTCTTTTACATATTTTTTTAACTACCCAGTAATCTTGAAAATTTAAGAAAATTTTCTAAGCAATCTAATATTTTATTGAATTTTAGATACTTTGATATTATAGTCTAAATTAGGAAGATGATTATTGAGGAAATCTTAATAAATTATCAATAAATTCTAATTTTATTATAACAACCACTCTCATTTTCTTATAATGTTATGTTTGGACATCTGTATTTGCAAAAATCATCACATTTATACACACATAAAATAAATTTAAAATATGGGGGAGAGTCAATGAATTGTAGTGAGCTTTTCCATTTATGATTAGGAAATATAGTTTTTACTTAATAACAATATCATCTAACTACTACAAACTAATACAGAATTTTAAAATATTTAAATGTTTATAAATTATTGTAATTAAAAAAAAAAAGAATTCTTGCAAAAATTCATTATTAATTGAAAAAAAAAATTGTTTGTAAGAACTTTCTATAATATATTTTATGCATAAAAGAACTGTCCATTGTATACATAAAAAAAATTAAAAGCTTTTTCTTACTAAAAAATAATATCTTAGTTTTATTGCATTTTTTATTTTATGATTCAGAGCAGATAATGTGGAACTGGGGACCTTGTTTGACCAAAAAAATTACAGGTTTTAAATTCTCTGAGCACTTGTACTTATAATGAATATAAACTGTAAGTGTTACAAAAAGGAATTTCTCAAAATTTCATAAAATTAAATAAGTGAGGTTAACAGTTTAAAAAAATATTTTTACAAAGATTTTCTAAAAAAGAAACTTTTCAAAAATGATTTCATTCATGCGTGTGTAAGTCCTGAAAGTTTCATTAAAATCCAACAATTATCTGATTTTTTGCAAGAATTTCCAAAAGGCGTGCGTTTTGCACTGCAAAAAGATGCTAACATTTCCCATGCTAATTTACGATCACCTATTGATGCAAGAAAAAGCGTTTAACCAAAATTTTAAGTATTCTGAAAAGGATAAAAAAATATAATTCAATAAGCAAAAAATCCTCTGGTCTTTTCTTTTAATGATAGCAAAGATTTTGATGATAAAATTTTGTTTTTATAAAGTTTGGGGCATTTTTTCATCAGGTATACTCATTTTTTAGCAAATCTTTGGATATACCTACTAAATATAAACAATATAAGATTATTTGAGTACATAAAACAGGATATAAAAAGCCTGTTAGTGAGTAAGGGTTAAATCTATTTGGTAACACAAGTAATTTCTAACCATTCTAAAGATCTAGTTCAGATTTACTTGACCAGTCAGTTTCAAAGTAAAAATCAATATTTTTTTTATCAGAAACCATTATTAGCCCCACCCCTATATGGAAAAACGAACAACAAAATCAGTTTAAAACAACTAAAAATATTTTCTACATGTAGTGATCTTAATTTCATAACTGGTTTCCCAAAGTAGTAATCATCTTTCTTTTTAAAAATTATAATACAAAGAATTCTACATGTAAAACCAAAGTAGGGATAATTCACTAAAATAAAAATAATTCTGACACACTATCCAAAGTTCTGCTGATAAAATCAATAATGTAAAACAAAATTATAATGTTGTTAAATTGATAAAATTTTCTTTTAAGATAAAACCTGTCAGCAAATTCTGACATATAAGTAAAAGAAATAAGTGGTTGTTTGTAGATTAATTTTAACATACGATGGAATTAATTTTAAAAGTAGCAAATTGATTATGAAATGTTATTGTAATTTTTGTATTCCCCTAATTTAGAATCTAGTATTTTGAGGAGGCGGGTATGGAATTTTTTTATATAAACACATTTACTGATTTTCTGTCTGAAGTTCTGGGATGAGGAGTTATTATTTACATTCATACTATTGTCCTCATCTTTACCATCATCATCATATTTCAGTTGTTGTGCTCTCCAGCCTTCATCATAAAATTTTCTATTTTTGCCAACAAAAACTGTTCAAAAAGAGACAACTTATTTCACTTGTTGCATAATGAGAGTAAGATACAGTTAATCTTAGTTTTAAGTTAGAAAGTCATATTTTCCTCTAACAAATGAGAGAGTTCATGCAAGAAGCAGTGATTTTATCACAAAAAAGAAGAATCATGACAAAACTTTTACTTAAAATATTGCAAATTTATAATGCTAATTCCATGCATTGACTTGTAGAAATGGATAAAAGTTAGTTCAATCATTTGTAGTGTTACAGATATTAACATTATCATGCTAATTTGATAACATTCCAATTATTAATGAACTCAATTGGTTAAGCATCTCACATTGCAGAACCTTCTTTCACACAAGCAATAAGGCTTTTGTCTCTCTAGGTCTCAAAAGGGTTTGACATACCCGCCTTCTTCAAAGATATGATATTTCCAGATTAATTTTTGAAATTATACAGTTTTTCTTATCAAATTGTGAAATGAAAGTTGTTCTGAACAGCCTTCAGGTACTGTAAGCTTGAATGTGTGGGTGGTGCAATGGATAACAAGATGGACAATAGATAGAACAGTTCCAGTTCCTGACAAGTTTGTTATATTCACTTGCGTACAAAGGCCCTTGAAAAGGATATGAATTCCCACATTCTCCCCTTAGCTATAGATTAAACAGTAAAAATTATTATTTCTCAAAAAAATTCTTTCAAATATTTTCTGGCTTTAAATAACCTGCATGATATACTGTTAAAAAAAACCCCCAAAAAAATAGTTTAAGACCACCCAACATTTTTTAACAAAAATCTCATTGGCATAAAAGTTAAAGGAGTACAATGCATTAAATTTATTAAAAGCAGTTTATTTTCTATTAATTTCAATATAAACAAGCCATTTTATGGCCAACTTTAGCCTTGATAACCACTTCAATATGATGACAATGAGAGATGACATGAAGGCATGGTGGAGTAATGGACAGTGGCTTGGATTGAGGAATGGGAGAGCCAAGTTCGAATTCCAGTCAAATCCATTACATTCACTTACATGCTAATACCCTTAGGAAAGGTATAAATCTGCTGCTTCTCCTAGCTATAGGTAAATAGCAGGACAGACCAGGTTCTATAGTCTTGGCTGGCAACTGGTCTACAGTAAAAAGAAATGGCAACCTACTGCAGGAAAAAAATCTGCCTCGTCAGTCATGTATCTAAAGATACATGATTGCCTAAGCGTGTATCACGCATGGCATATAACTGTCTGATGAGAGAATATTCTGCTGAAATCTTAGTGGTCCCAACATCCTTGAGAGAATTCACAAGAGACTTGCTGGCTGGCTCTTTGTCTGCAAAATTATTCTTCATGTAAGGTCAGGGTTGTTTGGCAGACAATTCCAATGTAGTGACCTTGACATTTTAAAGATATTCTTGCAAGTTCCTTGATTTATGACATAGCGATCCATAATACATAAATATGTTGCAACTTTAATTTATCTTGCAACCATTCCAGATACTTTTGACCATTCACTGCTGTTCCAGGGCTCAGGAAATATAAACAGCTGGCTGGGAGGATCTTTCATAGTTTCTATCGTATATTTTCAGTCATCTCTTTCCTATACAATGTTCATGCTTTTTGGCAAAAGTCAGGCTTTTCTTTTTTTTCTCTTTATTTCTGCAGTCAATCTTTATTTTCAGGAAGGTTAGCAAGATATCAGTTGAAATTCATTGACTAATCTACAAAAAATACTACTACAACTCACATCTGTACCCCTGACAAGCAGACAAGCTCAAATTTTTTGCTCGAACTTCAATGATATGATCATCTCTAGGGATTTTTTTTTTGTTTTTTGGATGGGTGTACTTCCACTTTTCTTTCAGTCACAATAAAAGCCATCAGTTTGGTATTATAACCCATTTGACTGAAATCTCACACTCTGAGAATCCTTTCTTCATGTAATATCTCTGCTTGGGCTCGTTTTAGTCTCTTTTTAATGTATAAAAACTTACTTAAAGCTAATATTTTTTTATTTTTATCATTTCACTCCAAGCAAGGCATTAATGTCACTAAGATGCAAGGAGTTGCTGGGAGTGGAAGAGAATGAGAAGATTTTAGTGAGGAGAAAGGACAATAAAAGAACAGGATCCATGAAGACTGAAGATAGTGATTGAAGTTGCCTTTTAAATTTTTTTGTAGATTGTAGATGACAGGGAATAGTACTTACAGTTACATTGAGCTATTTCAACAGTAAAATGATGAGACCTAATAGCCAATCTAGTAGTATGTTTAAATTTCACATAGTTGAGGTACCAAGGAGGAAAGCTCATTAGAACATCTCAACTTCACTGTCTTCAAATTCCCAAACTGTTACAGTGTCTCACACTTAAGGATGATGTTAATATTGCTTATAATTGCAGTTTGTTCACATTAACTAAAAGTGCATGATTCAATATTCTGCATTCTAGAGAAATGTGAATTTTTGTGAAATGGTCTTCAACTTTTGGTGAAAATTATATAAAATTCCTTCATCAATCGTAAAGTATCCTTAGTACAATGAAAAATGATAGTTTTAATAAGGTGGTTCTTCTGTTTGCTGTGTCACAGGATAGATTGAAAGCAAAAGGGATAGAGGAAAACAACACATAACCTATTTACCAAGCTTGAGTGAATGAATGGTGAAGCAGGGTTTGGGAGAGATAGCAAAAAGATAAAATTTATTAAGAGCTACAAAGGACAGGAGATTGTTGAGAACCATGATTATGTATGACTTGATGGGACATGTCACACAGAAGAAGTAGTAGTAGTAAATTGTTTTGTCTTTTACAGATTATCAACCTTTTGCAGGTTATTCAAAACCAGAAATTATTTTTATATTGTAAGAAGTTCTTTGAAATAATGATATTTTACTAATACAAATTCTACTATTTAATCCATAACTGGATAGAGAAGAGGTAGATTCATACCTTTCATAAGGGTATTTGAGCAGAAGTGAATATAATGAACCTGATTGGAATTGGAACCTGGCTATCTGATTTCTAACTCAGAGACATTACCAATTATATCACATGCACATTGAAGCTTCCGGCACCTGGTTACCATGGTTGCCCTTCTAGGTACAGACATTGTTTAACTTCAGTGATTGTATAAGAAACAGTGTTTCAATATGATATATGACTGTAAGCCAGTAGTAGTAGTAGTAGTAAAGCTCTGCTGACTCCCCTGTGAAGAACAGGGCTCAAGCATTAACATGCTAGGCATCATCTGCTGTGATTTCTTCAACAAGCAGATTTTTATGGGATAAAGTTACTAGCCCCATACCCTATGCTTGAATTCAGTGTTGTTCATCAAGACTGTATGCCAACTAAGGTCATAGAGCTGACTGCCTTGGTATTAAACCCAATTTGGGAGGGAGAAGAGATGGGTTTATATCTTTTCAAGAGTATTTGTGTGAAAATGAATGCAAAGGCCACAGCTAGATTTTGAACTTGGCATGCTAGTACCAACTTGTGTGCTGATACTGCCATACTATATGCACATTCTGCTCTTTTCTGGACAAGGTACTAAACATGCTGCATCAGATGGTAAAGCTATGGTATCAGTTTTTATGCTTTAACACAAATACTGCTTATCCATTAGTTTCTAAAGGGCAAAAATAGAAGAGAATGCTGTAAAAAAGCCAGGAGCATCAAATGTCCTGAAAAACATATGAAATCTATATTGTTTAGCACTTTGGTAACATGTTGAAGTTGCATTCTCTGACTGGCATTTCTTTCTCTGTGAACACCCACATGACTTTTCCTGTTTAAGTTTTTCTCTACCCTGAAAAATGTATTTAGGTGGCACACATCATGGAAATGATTAGCTCACATTCTTGAGAAGTTCTACAGGATTTTAAAATCTTACCTTGGAATCATTTTACTTTCTCATTCTATAAATAGCAAGTTCATGTTTCAAAATGGAAGCCACAACTAATAGGTAAAAGACAAAATGGCCACTGTTATCGAGTCCTAACCCAGACTAACATTTTAGTACTGGGGTCAGGCAGAGCTTAACAATCTCTCTGGTAGAAATCTTTAATTATCATTATGTATGTTCTGATTACCTTTTTATACAAGCTGTTGACCAATTATTTTGAGTTGAAACATTATATATCAAAGTTCTCAGAGTAAAATTAGTATTAACTAACCCATGTTAAGATTTTCAATATATATTTATACAATGACTTCTTCAATGTGCCATGTCTCTTCAGGATGTGGGCAATCATGGCTCTTCACAACTTCCTATCTTTCCCAGCTCTTTGCCATGCTTGTCTTTTTACTATTCCTACCTTTTAATGTTCTGCCATCTATTTGCACAAACTTGTTAGATTACTCATTACTTTCTTCTGTCACCCTTGCCTTCGGTATGTCTTGCAAGTGTCAAATTTTCCAAGCTTTCTTTTCTCATTGTGTTTCCCAAAAACTTGAGTCACCTCTGACTTAATATATAATTGTCCTTTTTGTTGTCCATTTTCCTTGAAATGTCCTTGTTGTTTACATTTTCTGTCATCTGCTAAAACAGTTCCCAGATATTAAAACTTTTGTAATTCATAGCTCATATCTTGGGCTTTTATATCATTTTACTTCAAGGTTATGTTTTTATTAGAATTGTAATAATCTATTTGGCAATGTTAGATTTTATTATGCAGTTTGAGAGTTGATTGATTTGTTTTTTACAACTAATCAACCCTTTGTGGGTTATTTAAAGGTAAAATATATGTTGAATTGTAAGAATATTGGATTAACATCTCTTTTTTGTGAATAACAATACTCCCCCACCAATACAAATCCTGCTATTTGACCCATAGAGTGGGGGAGAAAGATTCATACCTTTCCCAAGGGAATTTGCATGTAAATGAATTTAATAAATCTGACTGGAATTCGAACATGGATCTTTGATTTCTCATTCCAAGCCTGTTATCCATTAATTATACCAACCACGTATGAGAGATGATCAACATATTGCAAATATATATAATAGTATAGTGATAAATTTCTATTTTTTTAATTTCAGATATACAGAGATGGCCAATGGTTGTGAGGAAAATATCAGCTCAAAAGTTAATGAGTGATGGGGACCTAACTTTGAAAATTGCCAAAAAAGGTGAAGAGAGATAGCAAGGAACTAAAGAAATTGAAAACATTGGCATTTATAAGAATTTTTTAAAAAATGGATTCATGAATATCACAAGAGAATTTTTTTTTGATGAGGCTAAAAATCATGCACTTTTAGTAAATTGTGTGCACAAAGTTAAAAAAATAAATAAATTAAGAACAGCCAAGAAATTAGAGGAAAAAAATATAATCAGACTCCAATTATATTAAGGCCCAGCAGCCATTCCTTTTGCTTACAGAGGGAAGGCTGCCAAGATCTAATATATATTGTTTCTAATATTTTCAATTACTGATTATGTTAAAGAAACCCCTAGTAAACAGCATAGCACACACCAGTATTGTGTTCAGCAAGCATCAAACCTGAAGTATTAATCAGCTTATGCAAATTATTGCATCTCCTATGATGGATCTTAGCTAGCACATGCTGATATATTCTAGTCTCCAACCATTGAGTAGTTCTACCTATATATTTAGCTTCATGCCGGCATTTATAATTTCAAGTAACAATTTCAATATGTACATTTTATAGCATTAATAAAATAATTTATTCAGGTATATGGGAAATTGTGCTAATCAAATATATATTTTTGTGGCTTATATCTTTTGAATTTATGCATAAATAAAAAATTATACGCCATTTGTTTGCATAAAAAGATCTGGCACCTCAAAATATGTTATCAATATGTTTTATAAGGATAGATAATAATCTGAAATTCCATGGTATTGTATAATGAAAATTTTACCAATATGAGAGCAATCTTATTGCTAAAAAATTGACTTGCATAATATTAAGTCAGGAAGAAAGACCTATTTTGAGAGTAGTTTTTCAATGCCTACGGAAAAACAACTATTAATTTTTACATTAGAAACTTTTTTTCCATTGTAGATTTGTTTCTCAATGCAACAAAGCCACTGAAGTGTGAAAGGATTTGAGAAAAAAGATCATTATTAAGGAGAGAGGACAATAAAAGAACAGGATACAAGGAGACAGAAGATGATGATATTGCATTTAAATTTTGTAAGATCAAAGTTGATTGGAAAGCAAGAAGCCAAACGACAGTTCCTAAAGCAAGAAGTGCAAGAGAAGAAACTCTTAACATAGAACTTACAGTTACATCTAGCAATTTCAAGTGTAAAATTACAAAACCTAACTGCCAACCAAGTACTGTGCTTAAATTCATAAAGTAGAGATACCAAAGAGGAAAGCTTCTTCAAAACAATTACCATGAAAATATTTATAGAAAAGGTACAGGGAAGCTATGTTACAGTGGTGAGAAAGTCACTGAAGCTGAGATGCCAGGTCAGAACCAATAACATTGCAAATTCTTCTTTGTATTTTATCAAGAGTGTTTAGATACATTGCAGAAGCACCAGATCAGATCTGGTAGCAATATTCAATGCATGGATGAATGGTAGACTTATAATAAAGTTTTCAAAAATTGTCTAGAATGACACAGTAAATCAACTTTTATGTAATATTATTTAATATCAGCGTGGATAAATTTTGTATTGATTTTACCTTTTTAAAATGAGTTATATCAGGCTCATATCAAACATCATATACTGTATGAATTTAAAAAGAGCTTTTCAGCAACAAATATTGCAAGAAATATCTGTTGAGAAAAAGCTAATACCTCTACTAGACATATGTGTTGACAATTGGACTTGTTTCAAGCTCAGAAGGGCATAAAATGAATCAAGATTGACGTATAAACATGTCTGTAGCTGTTTTTTGAACATCATATTTTGGACGTGTTTATTTGTCTGTCTGAAAAAGACATTTTTGGTAAAACATGTACATGTTTATGCTGAGGAAGGGGTTAAGTTAGCTTACATCATATTTCATATTTTTATATAATAGCTTTGATTTCTGTCTGAATTTCTAGGATGAGGAGTTATTATTATTTACACTATTTATATTTAGACTATTGTCCTCATCTTTGTTATTGTTATCACAATGTTGGGCCTTCTGGCCTTCATCAGGTGTATATTGATCCATGGGAAATTCTGAACTGAACCCTTCATTTAATCTACAGGGTTAGACTGTTCTCATTCTAATGCCCATGTCTAGGAATATCTCATTGAGTTCTTATTTCTTATAACTGCACAGTTATTGCTTGCTCATTTCCACCAAGTATGCTGCTGAATCCAGGGATTGAACTCACAAATTCCCTGTACATTATCCAGATCAATATACAGAATGCGATGGGTAAATTGTTGTCATTTTATATTTTTAATTTTGCACATTTGTATTGTTTTTTATTATTATTATTATTTTGTCTGCTGCACAGTATAGTAGGGTCAGTTGTGCAATGTCTGTCAGAAAAAGAGCACCATGATGCAATTCACTCTGCCAGAAATTTGGAAACAGCATGCTGTACTGCTTGACATTCAATGCTGGAAGCTCCAGTACAAACATTTCAGAGTGATTGGGTATCAATCTGAGGACAGTGCAAAGGATTTGGAAAGAGTTGGATGATATATCCAGTCAACATCATGGTATTTGGTGTGATCAACTAGTGACGGTGACGTTATGCCTCCATTCAACTTCCCACAGTGTGTCAGACTCAACACGTAGGCCCACATCAAGTGCCTTGAGGAGGTAGTACCTCCCTGGGTCAAGAGGGTGCCTGCTGGCAGACCCCATGTGTGGCAACAGGACTGCACCATGCCACACAATCAGGAGAACACAGTGATGGCTGTCAGACAATTTCTGTGACCACATCACCCCTTACATCTGGCCATCTAACTCCCCAAACTGAAACCCCCTTTATTATTATGTGTGGGGTGCAGTTGAGTGAGAAACCAATAAAACTTCTTGTAAGATGAACTGAAGGCAAGGATTATGGCAGCATTCACCAACAAGGAGTCCATCCAGAAGAATTGCAGGAGATTCCAGAGTCATATGGAGGCCATGGTTGGAGACAATGGTGATTTCATTGAATAAATTTAGTTTTTAGTATTTTAAGATATCATGTAATTTTGGTGAATATATCTGTTAAAATGAGATATCAGGGCTACTTTCATTTTTGCATAATTAAGACAGCAATTTATCCATTTCACCCTGTACTCCTGATGAATGTTGATTTAATCTGATATAACTTCACCAGGTAAATGGATTTATATAACCCACTGGAAAAACTGTAAGTTTATATAGAACTCAATGGGCAAATCCCATTTCAACTGCATATGGAATGGGTCAACTTATTAAAGCACAAGTTTACATTAGCTGAAAGTTATCAGTTCAATACTTGTGCTGGGTAAAAATATAAAATTGAGCTATTTAACTACAATGAAAGCCAGGGGGTACAATGGCTGAAATGTTGTGATAATAACAACAAAGATAAGGACAATAGACTAAATATAAATAGTGTAAATAATGTTAACTCAGAAATTAATGACTTTGATTGTTCATGTTTCTTAGATTAAACTGTCTTTATTATACACTTTTAACTAGTTTTTTTTTGTTTTACTGCCTTTTTATTTTGTTATTTTTTTTCTTGTAATGCTGAAGTCATTTTTCCATTCAGCAATCAAACAATAAAGACTGGAAAATAAAAAGATATAAGCTTTTGATTATTTTTTAACACATTGGCTCGCAAGACTCATTTCCCTTGTTGTCCAAGGGTCCCAACACTGTATCTTAATTCCTGTTACAGCAAAATGAGGAAAACAATGAGTGCAAAGGAAGCTGACAAAAAAAGTAGGTATATTTTATGCTGAATATGAAGGTAATACTTCCCTTTGCCTTGAATGTTTCAATATACAGACATATAAGAATCAATTCAAATTTTCCTAGTGGTATAGCAATATGTGCTTTCATATTTTTTTCTTTTATATCTTTTCAAGAAATCAGACATTAGAAATACGTTTTTTCTTATTTATTTATTAGGAATGTGATTTCTATTAGATTAAAATTATTGTGTTTATTTTACTGGTTGTAGACATTATTTTGGTTTCCTAAGTATACTTTTCTTTTAATTTCATAATGTTTTGCCAATTAAATTTTCTGTTTACTTAATCTTTTTAGTTAACCTGAATACATGGTACAGCTCTGTGGATGTAAAAATAAAAAATGACTCCCGCAAAACTATAGAAATTTCAAAAGGAAAATGAAATAAAATACAAAATTCCAAAATATCTAAATTTTTTGGGGAAAAAAAATGTGGTTCTGGTGTACCATAATCTCATAAGTAATCAATCATAGCATCCCACTCCCAATAATCCTCATAGAAAAGAAATTGGAAAACAACCCAGTGGAGGGTCATGTGGGTCTTGCTGACATATAACAACACTCTGGTGAGTCATGTGGGAGCCAACGTGTTAAAGCAAAGTTGAGGACTTTATTCCAACTGTAAATAATAAAAAAATAATAACTCCACATCTTGAAAATTGACACAGATAAAAAGCTTTTGATATCAGACTTCATGTTCTTCATTGCTGAAGATTTATATAACCCACTGGAAAAACTGTAAGACCAGGATAGCATCTTTATGGTTAAGTCATCGAAACAAACCATGAGACATTTTTCACATTTCATCATGAAGCTTTATTTGTTATTTGATTTGAAACCTCCATACTACCATTGATGATATTCACATGACCCACATAGTCTTCACTATATGCATCACTTAGTAACTTTGAAACGAAAAAGGAAAAGGCAAGTGAATATTTCATCAATTGCCATCAAATCCAAATCAACCAATTGTAAAAATGTTTGAAAATTTTAAGAATATGAAGAACTCTTCAGGATATAATAACTGAACCATGACTGTGACACCCAAGATAAGGACACCAGTTTGAATAAATCTGTGAATAATAATAATGATAATAATAAATTGTAGAACAAACTCCCATGTGTGTGCTTACCTGAACACAACAATCTTAACCTCTTCAAGTCAAGGATTAATTATTATCTATTCTCCCTGCCCACCCAATCTTCCCTTCCTATAACCAGCTGTTTCACTCATGTCACACATCATAACCATTTTAACAGTAAACTTCTACCTTGAGTTATTCTTGCACTTCATGTTGGATGAACTATAAAAGAAAAAAATACTAGAAAATAGCCACTGGCAAAACACCAAACGTATTAACAGAATGTCTGGAAGTGTCTTATCAAGTTCTTCTTATCATGTAGGTTAATGAAGGTTGTTGTTAATGGCCAGTCCTCTGAAGCACATGAGATCAATGTTGGCATTCCCAAGGATCCCTCCTTGCTCCTAACTTCTTTCTACTTTATATTAATGATCTGCCTAAGAACATTATATATGCAGATCGTAACATGGTTTATGGGTGCATCTCTAAAAATCTAAATCAGAGCCTGACATCTGATTACTTTGCTAACCTAGCTCTCATAGCTCAATGGGATAAAGACTGGCTTCTATTATTTAATACCTACAAAACAAAGCTATTAACATTCCATTACCACTGATCTGACTTTAAATTTATTCCACTCTTGATAAGCGGCTGTACTGTCAATGAGGCTCCTTGCTTCAAATGTCTATTGCAGTGGTTCCCAAACTTTTTTTTCTCTGGTTCACATTTTTGGAATGAAAATATGCTTGGGCATCACCAAATTTTACATGACCAAAAGTACATTTAAAAAAAAAAAAAAAAAAAGAGAGAGAGAAAGAGGGTTAAAGGGAGATAACCACAGACTAAAAGTCAGAAAATTATCATTGATAACTCTCTCCTCCAATTTGCAGATCTTAGTTACTATATTCTTAATGCTAGATATAATGCAAAAATATCATAATGATAAAATAAGTCAATAATTATTTATAACTATTTATACTGGGACTCATGCATGCAATTACAAGTAATCCATAATAATATTTTCAATTTTGAAATCATAGTTATTTTTTATATGAATTTTTTAAATAGTTTATTGACTGTTTTTCAATCATTCTGCCTCACTTGCTATCCTCTTCTGCCACACCTATGAGGTGTGCCACACTGTTTGGGAACTAATGGCCTATTGGGACTCTAAACCTTATATTCATACCATCACTAAACATACTAGAAGAATGTTTGGTTCCTTGTTCCCCTCCCAAAAGTACTGAATCCTACTTCCATGATCTATCTTTAAGAGGCAGATCAGACCAAAAATGGAGTATTGATGCCACATATAGGCTGGAGCTGCTTAGTCCTCACTGCCCTGCCATGACAGAATTCAAAAGTAATTATGTGTTTGATCTTTTATTTTTCACCCTACAACTCCTTTTCTATAGATGAAACATTGCTTGCTTCTCATTACTCAATTGCTATTTCTATGGCAAATGTTCCACAAGTTCAAACCTTTGCAGCTAGAACCCACCATGCCATATACAGAGGGTCAACTTATCCTCATTTCCATCATATTCCTTTGGTAAAGAGAGAGCTTCACACAGTTTCTTCATAGAATCTTTCACTGTGTGGAACAGGCTCTAAAGAGAATGCTTCCAGATTACTACAATCATAACCTCTTCACATGTAGGATTAGGCTATCTATCCTACATATCCTCATAATACACATTTCTTACTACTTCCCTTTATGATCTTAGAAAAAAACTTATTCAGTAATCCTCTACCTTGAGTGGCTCTTAGGCCTTGCATTTTTGTGAATAAATATAAATCTACTAAGATATCAGTCTTCAAATTTTACAATTGTAAAGCATAATGCATAAGTAAATTTAAAGAATAATGAATGTTATTGCAGAAGAACAAGAGATATTCATTGACAATGTATGAGCAAGAACATGCCATGCCACTAAACATAGTAACAAACCACCTGCATTCCCTCTGTATCCCATTGGTGAGAAGGAAGTTCCACTTGAACAGCTTCTTTCTGCAAACCATTGCCCTGTGAAACCAACTCCCAACACAGTGTTTCCCTGATCACTACAATGTTAACCTGTTCAAGGATAAGGTTAACCATTATCACCCACTCTTATAGATACAAATAGCCTCCTAACTAACCTACCTTCAGTGGCCCCTGGGCCTTGTAAAGGGTGAAACTTACTCTAGAGAAAAAAAGAAAAAAAAAGAAATTGAAATTCTGGATCTTTGAACATTTAAATACTTGAAGGATATTTTTAGTGGCATTAAAGTTTTTCAAGTCATGAAAAAAAATCCACTAAAGGAAAGAAAAATATGCATATGAAGAGATGTGTAGATTTTTCTTTGCTTCTTGTAAACAAGATGAGAGATTGGATCATTTTACCATGAATGAATTATATTTTTTGTTGGTTTTTGTGAAGCCATCATTTATTACATTTTTTAGATTAAAAAAACAAAATATTACTAGTAATTTCTTTATTTTTTTCATTACTTTTTATGACACGTTGCCTTTAATGGTTGGAAGGTTTTCAACTTAGAAAGAAAAAGAATTAATATGACAAAGACAAGCTAAAGATTAATACTGAAAATACTTCATTTCAGAATTACACCATGTCATTTCAGGAAGTAAATATTTATGACTCTCCACAGTGTCATTTTCTTTAATATCTACAAATTACCATGACTGTTCTTTAATAAAATATTAGAGTGGCTTCATGCTAGCTTCTCCAGTTTTGAATTCAGAGTTGCCCTCTCCCTAAATTAGTTTAGAAAACTTATACTTAACATGAGGAAGAGAGAGTTGAAGTTTCTAGAGCACATAATGAGGAAAGAGGGCTTGGAAAATTTGATACTCAGACAGATTGAAGGCAAGAGGGATAGAAGAAAACAATGCATAATCTTACATTGAATAAATGGATGGCAAAACAAAGTTTAAGAAAGATAAAAAAAAAGAAAACATTTATTAAGTGCTACAAAAGGAGAGCTGTAAAGAAGATCAAGGTTGGATAGCTGGATGAGCATGATTCTTTTGAACTTGACATACCAATTTTACCTTTTCCACCAATAACTGTTATACCACCAGCACATCTTACTAAGACTATTATTAGGTAATAAAAACATATGATCATTTGAAGTAGGGAGGTAAGAATATGATTTCACATTTGTACTTTGTCTAACATCTGGAATAAAATTGGTTAAGGTATAAAAGGCAAACTTGTTGGATTTGAGGTATGTGTTCAGATCTCATAGGAAATTATTTTTTTATTTCGTCAATGTTAACAGTTGAAAGGTGTTCAAAATGAAGGAAATGAGGACAAAAATAATGAAAATATACAGAATACTAGTACTATATTCACAAACTGTAGCTGATATGAGGTGTTATAGGAAAGTTCCTGGAGTGGGCCAAAAAATGTACAACATTACTTCAGTAAAAAATGTGTGTCATATGGTAAAAATACATCTCTGGCATTATGGCAAACAATGTGTTGCAAACATTACTGCAAATTGTTGGGTTGGTGCATAATTATCAGGCATTTGTGTAGGCAAGTTATTTGCTAATAAAAATTGCTGTTTTATTTTTTTTTTTAATAAAAAATATCTTATTTTTAGGTTATAAAAATGCATGTCGATAATCATACTCATTTAAAAATGTTAATGTTGAATTGTGTTTCTTTTTTCATAATAAATATTGTTTAAAACACCTGATAATTATGCAACAACCCAATATCTTGTAGTAAATAATGTACCTCACATATGGAAAAATAATGCATTTCTTATATTAAATATTATGTATTATAATAAATGTTTTGTTTCATATATTATAGTAAACAGTATGTTTCATATCTTACTTAAATATAGCCACCATTCTTTTGGAAAATAGTTCTCTTGGGAACATACTTTCTTCTATACCTCATGTCCTCTTTCCTGTGAATATCTCTTGGCAGAATCCATAAATGATACCAGACATATGTGAGAAATGTAGATTATTCATTGAGAGTCCTCATGGATGAGTTCACATTTTCTTTCTATGTTTTCCGGCATTTTACTGGTGATTGGATGCCCTGAAGGATCCTTATTGTGAACTGACACTCAAGTGACATTGAAATGAATATGCCACTCAAAAACCTATGTTCATATTAAATGTTTACCAAAATACTGATAAAGCATTTCAGTAGTTATAGGAGCAGATTTGCCTTGTAGAAAACTTAATGCAGGCATGTTGCTCAAATCTGGAACAATGTTACAAAACTTCATAAAAGAACTGAACACTAGAAAAAGGGCATGAAACCTACTAAAAGGCTGACTTTGTAGTCTTGATACCAATGAGTGTTAGATATAACTGCTTTTCCATTGAACAATGTAATTATAGCATATGGGCAGGAGCTTCACAGTATTCACTTTCCACTCAATAGAGTGCAAAAGCATTTCTGCGTAGGTGATAAATTATTTTCCACTCTGCAACTACTTTCTCACCTATGTCTTTTGCTACTCTATGGAGAATGTTCAAGTGGACTACATTCCTTAGTTCCACCAAGACCCGTCATGCCATGCACATTGTATCAAACCACCTTCAAATTCTTCTGGTAAGATCTAAGTTCCACTCAACCAGGTTCTTCTCACTACCCACTGCCTTGTTTAACTGACTATCAAGATGTTTTTTCCTCGATCACTACACTATCAACCTGTTCAAGTCTAGGGTTAAAAGTGAGCAACAGTGAAGTCTTAGAAAAAATAGAAACAAAAAGACACTTATATTTAACATCAGAAAGAAATAATTGAAATTTCCATGGAACATAATGAGGAAAGATCACTTGGAAAATTTGATACTCACAGGACAAGACAGGCAAGAGGGGCAGAGGAAAACAGCTCATAACCTACCTAATGAGCTAGTGTAAATGGATGGCAGAATAGAGTTTGGGAGAGATAGACAAAAAATAAAATTTACTAAGAGCTACAGAAAATTGTAAAGAGCCATGATTGCATATGTCCTGAAGGGACATGACACAGACAAAATATCACTTTCCACATATTCTCAAATAGTATAAAATCTATTTGAGTCTATAATAAATAAATGACAATTTAAATTTTTTTGATTCTTTTTTAAAGTAAATTTAATTTTATTTACCAAAATACAGCATAATACACTAATTATTGAATGCTTTTTTTTAAAACAATTTATTTAAATAATGAAATATACCACTTTTTGGCAAAATTTAAAAAGAGTTCAAGTTATTGCTGTAAACCAATCAATGATAATTTTTATCCCTTTGAAACAAATTCAACTGATTCCAAAGAGCAAGTTATTTCAATATGAATGCTTAAAAAAAGTGACAAGAAAACCAAAAAAGCATCATCTTGTTTAAGAGAAGTTCAATCCCCAAGTCAAGCAGATCAAGAGTGACTCAATTTGAATACAGAACCTGTTTTGACCTCCATCAGCATGGCTGATGCTAACCTCCAGGAGAGCAACTCCATGTAACTTCTTGGTCTTACATTTTCTACTGACATGAAGAAAAATGGTTATATTCAATCAATTGCTAGTTCTACTGTAAGGAAA
>CAHIKZ030000157.1:415000-802500 GCA_903632075.3 Acanthosepion pharaonis
TCTTGCAGCAACATCATCAAATGTAGACATTGTTGGTAGAGCTAAGAAAATAAACAAGCAATTGAAGGATCTTGTATTCACTTCATTTTGCCATTTCGTATCCGATCTATTTGGTGAGCTAGCTTTGCTCAGTCTAAAACTACAGACAAACAATCTGATTCTTCCTGTAGCAGTTGCATCAATTAATGATTGTATGGAAACTGTTTCAAGTATGAAGGAGGAATACATTCCTGGGGGAATGTATGAAAAGTTTATCCTGTGTATTGAAGAACAACAGTCTGAAAATTTGCAGAGTAATCCCAAATTTCAAGGAGTTGAAATGACCGGGAGTCCTGTTTATGAGGCCAAAGAAAAACTAAAGAAGCATGTTGAGTCTACAGTTGACATTACAATCAAAGAACTAGAGTCAAGGTTTCAAAATCTGTTGGGAACAAATACAAGTGTAGATGCTCAAGGTGTGGTGAAAAGTTTCATTAAGGTGTTCAATCATGACACATGGCCAGAATGCAAAAGGGAACTTGTCCATTTTGGAAATCATGAAATAGACATTATTTGTGACTGGTTTGGAAAACCTCTTGTGGCTGCAGGATGCAATATGGATGTTGTTCAGACGGAATGGAGACACATGAAATTCTTTGTTGCAAATACTTTCAGGGACAAGTCTTATTCTGATCTGTGGCAAATCCTACTGACCAAAGACCCATACAAGACTGACCTCTGCAATGTACTTCATCTTGTGAGAATAATGCTCACTCTTCCAATCAGCTCCGAAGAGTGTGAGAGAGCCTTTTCTGCACAGAAGAAGAATAAAGAGCGACATACAGGCGCAGCTTGTCTGTACAGAGACTGTCAGACTTAATCTTGCTTTCTTCTGAAGGTCCAGATCTGGCTGAATTCAACTCAGAGAAATCCACTGACATGTGGATGGCAAACAGCAGGAGAAGGATTGCTGGGGGCCAGGACAGTGTGACTGGCCAGCTAACATGTGTCTGTTGATCGAAAGTGTAAGGACAAAGCAGTACTGTTTGAAAACAAAAAAGATTTAGAGTCACAAGCTATTGATTTGACAATTCAAATTGAGCAAGTGTTAAAAGTGGGACTGGAAATTGGAATAAAAAAAGTAAATGCAATTCAATATTGGGCAAATGGAGTTACACATTTTAAAAGATAAAATTTCAGTTTGAAACAGATAGAAATAAGTTCAATGTCAGTAACACAAAGACACAGTATGTGTTTGCCAGACCATCTGGACATTTCCCTCTCCAGTCCCACTTTAAGATCTTAGATCAGCATTACTATAGTTAATATTTCTGAGTGACAGTTACCAACCTGATAGGGAAATTGAAAATAAGGTAAAAACCTGTTGTTAAGAGTGTTACAATAACTGCAAATCATGACTGAATATTTCTAAATGACACCTTTGCCAGGTAACAGTTGAAGTGAATCTAATGTTCTTCAAACATGTATTTATCAGTTGACTGAATTATTCTAAGTGATATTTGCCAGGTAACAGTACCACCGAATGTAATTGTTCTTGAAATTTCTAAATTTCCTCCCATAATTTTGTCTGTATTGTCTTAGAGAATTAGAAAATAAAACAAAACTTCACCTGTAATTCATAACATTAGAGTGAAATAACATTACATGGATTTGGCGAGTAACTTTTCTATTTGGCTAGTAAATGAAAATATTTAGTTGTCAAAGGTCAACTAAAGGTAAATTTGTCTGTAGAGCCCTGATATATATATATATATATATGTGTGTGTGTGTGTGTGTGTGTGTGTGTGTCTTGTATCATTGTCCTGTTCTTTCTTTTCTCCCCCATCTATTGAGAATTTTTTTCAATTACACTTAACTATGCCCATTTACTCCACAAAACTTTTTTTTTTTTTTTATTAAGCATCTGATCATTTGATTTTTACCCCTATATATTTTATTGCAGGAACCAACACTTTCATTACAAAGTGTGGATTTTTTTAGTAAACATTTAATAACTCCTGGCACATTTGTCCCCCAAACAATATTAATTACAATAATGTGTATACAGTTTAAAAGGAAAAAAAAAAAAAACTAGACCATAAAAAACTTAACTATTTAAGAATTGTGCATGTGTGTGTGTGTGTGTGTGTGCATATAACTGTTCAGTCATCAGTCGACCAGGAGAAATGAATGTTCCCAGTGGGGACACCTTCATCTACATTCTGCTACAAAAGAGCTAAGAAAGAGGAAAACAGAGGATATATTCATCTTTTTATAGAACTTAAACAGCACCACCTAACAAACGTTTTGTGAACACTGAGATAACTCAATTTTATCATTTGACAATCATCTTTTCTTGCTTTTTTCAACTGCATTGTCTAATATTTTTAAAGTTTTCTTCTCAAACTGCCATCTACATTGTCATCTGCATTATTAGTGTAACCAATAGTAAATATGGATGTCCAAAATGAAAAAAAAAAAAATGTTTAAATTAAAACACTGTCATATAAAATAGTCTCATCATTTATATAACAAAGTTTTTCAGGATTTGATTGTCAATTACCAAGCTGGTATTATCTTCTACAAAGAAGCCATTTTTATCTGTTTGAAGGCTAGACATTTTTCTTGTGTTTCTTTTCTTTGAATTTTAAAGTGTTGGACTAATCTTTATCAATTGAATCACCAAATTATTTGTATTAAAAAAGTAGAAAATGTTAGTAAAAATAAAAGAGGACTTTCTCTTTAAAGATTAATATAACTTGAGATATAAGATATTACAAGAAATTTAATAACATGAGGACACTATTCCAAATAATTCACAAAATAACACCTAACATGTATTGAGATTCTATATTGTATACTATTCAAATACAATATCTCTATATTATCTAAAATCCATTATCATGAGGTTTTAATTATTTTTAACAATCAGATGAGTCACAAAATACCATATATATATATATATATATATATATATATATTATTTAGTTTGATTGATGTGAGTTTGTGATGTCAGGACAATCTCAAATAGTGCGAAACCCAGGGTCACAAACTCACATCAATCCAACTAAATATGTTAGCTCTATCAATGATATTGAGTGCTTTCCAATAAGTACCACGCATATATATATAAATAATATATATATATTTACATACATACGCATTTTATATATATATATATATATATATATATATACACACAAAGTTCTATAGTCATGATAAGAATATAATTAGAATGAGATAAAAATGAATTGCTATAAAAAAATAATAATAAATTGAGAAAAGGTTATCAGCCAATCTATAGTCAAAGTTGTGGAATCAAAGTTGGGACCCACTTGTCTCAGCTTGACTTTGCATTGACTTCCACTCTAACCTCATAAAAAATTCTCTTAACAGCTATGATTCACTAAATGCCACACTGCAAAAAAAAAAAATCCATTTTTTACCATCATAGCCCAACATTTACTAAGCTGCAGCCTGTCATCAGATGATTCATGTGACTCTGTTGATAAAATGCCTTTTACTTATTTTTTCAATAAAGTAGAAACAAAATAAAATTCATTAAAAACAAAGAAAAGAGTACTGAAATGATATGTAATATCAACCTCCACATATGCCTGTAAATGCTGGACATCTACCCAATGAAAAGAATTCAGAGATGTGGTTTTACAAAGGATAGATACCATGGATGGAGCATGCGAACAAGAAGGATGTTTTAAGGAAAATGTCAAGCATGTATGGGTGGAAAAAAGGGACTGGTAGGGATAGCAAAGGTACAAAAATTGTTTAGAGCTACAAAAGAAGTTATGGAACCCTATGAATACCCATGTCCTGAAGATAAAATGTACACAAAAGAAACATTTTAGTAGATAATATTGAGTGATATGATTTGAGGGGTTTAGAATTTGATAAAGTTAAAGGTTTAGTGCACAGATTCCACAGTTCTGTATATCAGCCAAGTTAAAAGTTTGTTTTTTTATCTGATTTCTCATCTCAGTAAGATAGAAGCAGTTTAAATATAACCTACTCAATAAATGACATATCAAATCCCAACAACTGGTTGTCGACCTTACCAACCTTTTGACTTTTGGGAAACCATTCATATATGGTAGCTTACTGTAACATTGAATCAATTCTTTGTATTCATTTAACATGAAGTGACACTGTTCTTTTTCAGGATCTGTGTTAGCATCCTCTTAGTTTTCAGGGATGGACACTTACAGAAGCTATAATACCCAGCTAGGCTTGCATCTTTTGAGCACTATGCTAGAATGATGATGAAATTAGTATAATTCTGCAGGGTTTTTACAGCTACTTTCTTTTCTTGCAATGTTTGGTTTGTTTTTTAATCATTTTACTCAAATCAATGCAATAAAGCAACTATGCCAAAAGGGGTTACTAAGTGTGAAAGAATATGAGAAAAGGAAAAACTGTATTAAAGAAAGAGAATAATAAATGAAGGAATCAAGAAAACAGATGTATGTAGGGAAAGTTTGGTTTCCTCATTAGAGCTCAGCATTTCATTTTTATTATGTGGATCAAGTTACCTGATCAATTGAGTTCCATCCTTGGGGTTGGGTACTCTTGAAACTATAATAATTATACCCTACCTCACCATATAATATTTAAAAAAATTCAAACCACCCACTCGAAATCCCTACCCCTTGCCTATTTTCATGGAAATTACCGAGAACAAAAAAAATGATCATTTAGAATTGTGATTTGATACAGATTCTAAAACTACATTCAATCCTAAAAATTAATTAAAATCTGGGCAAATCAAAATAATATTTTAGTTGCATAAAATGCCATCTTTCTTTGTTATTTAAAAAATATGGCTGAGAAAAGAAACATTTAGAGGTGACTCTTCTGAGCAATATTCTATTGAAACAAAGTCCTTGCAGTTGTCATGCAGAAATATAAAATTGAATATGAACTTAGACTGCTTAAAAGGCCCATCAATGAAAGGGTTTCATGAAGAAATGATGTCAAATCTCTTCCTCAACATTATCAAAGAAGCCATCAGAGCTTTGATTCCAACAAAGGATATCGAGAGAACAGACAATATCGAAGAATCAGAGCTTTTTGATGGGGGGAACAAATGGAGGGAGATGATGGCCAAAGTGAATCAGAGAATGAGGAACAGCCATCATTGATTTTTCTGAAAAAAAAAAAAAAAAAATCCATTTGAGGTTTTGCAAAAACCCAAACTAGCATATCCAAATATGATGATTGGAAACACTTTTTTGCCCTTGCAGGAATTTGTGACAATCAAGAAATAAACAAGAATGCAATATTCACAAATAGAATGCATCCAAGTGTAAAACTGATGTTATTCATACCCTGTTGCAATCCTTTCATGGATATACACAACAATGTACACTGATCCATGTAGCTTTGTAAGGCTTATGGTAAAAATTTTGATATAGGAGAATTGTTTTAACACGTTAAATAATTTTTTGTGTTTATATACCATTCTTTCATTTAAATTAACTAAATTCTAAACTAATTCTACCTCCACATCAAACTCCCCTACCCAAAATTTTTAGGTCTTTAGAAAAATTTCCAATCTCCCCTACTCCTGTGCTTATTTTAACCCTCTCTTTTATTCAAAATCTGAGTGTTGTACAAAAAGAGAAAAAAAATTCTGGTTCAATATCACAAAGATGGATTAACTAGGAAGTATTAATTGATACAAGGTATCTAGTATTTATATTATTTACACTTGGGCTATTGTTCTCATCTTTGTTGTTATGACAACATTTTGGTTGTTGTGTTCTCTATCTTTCTTAAGTACCTGCTCTGCCAATCTGGGTAATCTGAAAAGAAGTTCAAACTGATCCCTTTATTTAATCTATGGGAGTAGATGATTCTTATTCAGCTAACCATGTCGAGGGATATTTTGTCTCACTCTTATTTGTTCTGTTTCCACTGATTCTAAATCTGTAATACCTAAACAAAGGATTCCCATTTATATGCCACCAAATTCAAAAACTAATGACTTAATCCTCTAGCCTATTATCTAATATCTTAGGCAAAAGAATGAGAACAATCTATGACCATGAATTGAATAAAGTGTTTAATTTGAAAGACTTAGAACAGTGGTACTTAACCTTTTTTGTGTCATGGACTATTATATTAACTAGCCCTTCATAGACAGATAATCTGAATGGTTTTTCACAACACTTATACCTGCAATTCTCTATACTGCACCCTCATGCATACCACATACATGCTTGAAAGTAATTGTGGTCAATTAATCCTCACCAGTATATGAGAAGATTATCAAGCCATGATAAACTATGGAAAATAAGAATTATCACTTGCTCTTATGGTGTGGCAAATGATGGCGGTCATGCAGAGAATGAGGACATGTTTAAATAGTAAACATGGACTGAACAGCAAGTCAAGAGATGCCTAGTGGCTGGCACTGTAAGTAGTGGCTGAGTGTGTTTCAAGCAGAGGCAGAAGGTATTTTCATTTATTTCTTTCAATGGGAAACCACTGATTGGGGCAATGGCTGTAGAGTGAATATAAAAGTTAATTTTTTTATGATCCTCACAGACCCCCTGAAACTCATCCATGAATCTCAATGTTAAGAGTCCCTGACTTAGAAGCTTACCAATTATGACAGACACCTGAAGAAGGTTGGATAGTACAATGGCCAAATCTTTGTGATGATAAGCACCATGATGAGGATATGAATCTAACTCAGACAAGATATGACATATTAACATCAATATTAACATAGAAAAGCAATACACTTGGGGATACAAGTCATATTGTAGGTTGATGAGTAGAAAGTGTTTCTGGGAAAGCCAACAGTTTTCACTCTGTTCTCAAGGGAATTCACAACTTAGCTAAAGATAATGTATGCCAATAGAATGAATCCTAATACAGATGAGTGAATAATGTGTAGTAAGTGATAGGTTTGCAAACATAATAACAGAAGGTTTGGAGAGGTTTCAAGTCTTTTTATTAAAAAAAAAAGACCACTTAAACATTCTCTGGTGAACAGAACTTCACAGATATGCTTTTTTTCTTCTTTTATGCCTAAACTTATTTAATGTAATCTTCAAAAGACAGACTATGAGTCCACTATATTATTGACTGAGAGAGCAGCATGCCAACAAAGATACACTGGGTTACAAATATACAAAGCCCAATATACTCATCACAATGCCCAGTCTGATAAAGGTATAGCACATGCATGCACCACAGGCAATTGTGTGTAATATGGTGACAGCTTTTAATATAAGCTGCATATAACATTGCAGTTCTTTTTTTTTTTTTTTTTAAATAAGACTAGATAGCTGGTTTACACTCCTTCCCTGTTTTTTGAACAGCAGTAGAGGTTTATCTTTTGTTTTCTGTTTAGGGTTGGGTTTCCAGTTCCTTCTCAAAGATTTCTCATTTTCTTTCACCCACCTTGCATCTTAGCAGGATTATTACCTTGCCTTGAGTGAAATGTTTAAAATCAAAATTAAAAAATAGAAAAAGTGGGGTCCAATCAGAAAGGTTGGATAATCTCCAATTGAGGTTGTTTCCAAGAATCTAAATATGATTCACAAGACACAGTCTCTGTTTTATCAATCAAAAATTAAGAAATATAAAAAAAAACACTTTACAGCTAACCATGGTGCCTCCACCACCACCACCACCACTACTACTACTACTAAACAGAGATGCACAATGCATCAATTCCAAGAGTATATGTCTAATTGTTTAATGTTGGGCAACTGACAAATGTGTGCTACTGAATGGAATATTTACTGGGGCCCATCTTAAAACAAAACATATGCATGTTAATAATACATATAAAGATCAGAAACCATAAGAGGCATGTCTGATGACATATTATTTCTTATTACTATTATCATATATTTATCATTATCAATAAAACTCAGCTGTATCTTATTTCAGATATTATAATTGTTAGCTTAGAAGGAATAAATTAGTTACAACTAGCAAAGTCTCGCCAGGCAGCTAACAGACTAGTTATTTACTAGCACATGTGGCCAAAACACAATTGAGAGATATAATGTACAGGGTGGTCCAAAAGTCTTTTCACCCCCTACCAAAAAGTAATGAGAATAATAGAAAAACAAGTAATACAAAGTCATGTTGCACATTCTGCATGCTCTTGCCAGAATTAACACAATCATGTGTCCATACACTTGCAAGTAGCCTCTCTTCCAAACAGTAGGAGCTCATGTCAGCCATCTGAAATAGAAAATTATATTAGGTAGGGATGACAATACTTTCGGACCACTCTGTAGACTGCCAGCCAAAGGTGACTAACAGACTAGTTATTGACTTGCTTTCACCCCGCAGAGACAAGATGTGGCACAAGGCCAATTTAAAATGGGGAAACCTAGCATGAGCACCTGGGCTAAAGCCAAGCCCCAACAACCAATTTCGTTCCACCAAAACTCCCTATTTGGTGCAATGAAGGAGATATAGTTGCAGAGTTGGAATCCCCATAACCAGGCATTTAATAATTCATTTGTACTCTGTCTGAAGACAAAGACCCAATTGATGGACATAATGTAGCTTGCTAGTCAAAGGGGAGTAACAGAGATTTACAACAGGTAAAATTTCCTGTCAAATTGTTACTACAGATTATAGATTCAAAATTCATAAATAATTATATAGGGCATACTACAACATGTTTGACACAGAGACTCACTCTACATCTTTCTGATCATAGCTCAATTAGATCTCATTTAAATATTCATGGAGACCTACTGGACCCTATTCGTAACATACTTGTTGACAACACAAATATAATAGCATCATCTACATGCAAAAAAGGCTAAAAATAATGGAAGCCTTATTAATAAAAACAAAAAACCAACACTCAATAAAACCAACTATGAACATGGACATAATATCTTGACTGTGTTTTGAAAAATGAAAACATTATATAACTAAATACATGCAACAAACTATTTTTTTTTAACAGTTAAAATATTTCATCCTTGAAAATGGCTAAATGTATAGTCAAAACCCCTTTGGAAAAAAGAACATTCGGACAGTTTTTATATAATTCATCATCTGAAAAATTATTAGATCACATGAGAAATTGTATAAAAAACTAAATCAAAGCACCTTGTGTCTGTCATATTCAATGAAATGTGCATGAAAGAAGGATTGCTGCCTAAATACACAATATATATATATATATGTATGTAATTGTGTATTTGGGCAGCAATCCCTCCTTTATACTTGTGTGTGTGTGTGTGTGTGTGTGTGTGTGTGTTTTAGAGAGAGAGAGAGAGAGAAACAGACAAAATCAAAACTGCATAGTCACTCAACTTCCTTCAACAGTGTGATCATCAGATCAAGGTACCATGCAGTGTTGATTCCTATGGCTGCCTTGATGATATCAATAAATGTTCTATCCCCAATATTAGGTACCTCCACAAAATAGCTAAAAAAAGAGCATAGCATGATAAAAAAGATGCCAAACTTGATGAAAACAAAATTTTATCATCTAAATGTTTATGTTATTATTAAAAGGAAAGATCAAAGTATTTTGGGGGTATTTTTTACATTTTTAATCGTTCCTAGCACGTCCAAAATTTTCGTTAAAAATCTTGTTTTTTTTGAGTCAGCAAAATTGACAGATTTCAACCATTTTTTCTATTTTATAAAAAAAAATGAAAATCTCACTCTGAAATTCTTTTAACTATCAATTATCATTTTTTCAAAACTTATTTTAAGAAAATCAGAAATTATAATGTTTATTTAAAATATTTTGAACCAAGTTTAACTTAGCTTCTGCGCCGAAAAGATGTAATTTGAAAATAAAACAAAGCAGGTCATAAACTTTCGTGTCACTTGACTGGTGATGAATGACATATTGACAGATTCTGTGAGAATAATTTGTTCTACGGAAGGAGAAAAGTGAAATTATTTACATTTAAGTGAACAAATTATTTACCTCATTATTTTTAAGGAAAACTTTCAGCACTCTAATTTTTATTTTGTATTTAGCTTTCACCTTTACGTTTATGATGCTTTATGGAAAATATATTACAAAGAAATTAAAATAAGACTGTTAAGAGTGAGATTAAATTTCATATTTCATAAGAAAGGTATCTAATTAATTTATAGGTACCTTTCTTATGAAATTTTATCAGAAGTGTACATAAAATACTATAATTTTATATACATTTTACTGTGTTATTTGTATTTCCATTCATTTTATTATTAATTTTGATATTTCATTTATGGAAAAATGTCATAACTGAGATTAATATAAAAAGATCATATAAATTTCATAAGATGATACTGATACTTGTAGGTACTCTTCTCAGTTGAAATTGAAAAATCAAATTAACATCACATGTGTTTTGCAAAAGTAAAGGCCTTAACAGCGGAGAACAATGCTTAAAGTAACTTAATTGTATTCTGGTTGGTCTTCCGTACTTTATAATTACAGCCCGATTATAAGCACAAAATTACATTTTTTAATTACTGCGGATCTTCTGGTTAGTCAAAATGATACAATTTATAATGCGCTAAAAAAGATCTATCTCATAAGGACACTTAGGAAACCCGATGTGGCTTTTAACTAATTTTGTAGTATATTAACAACTTAAATGTAAAAAGCTATTATAATTAAAAAATAACAAATAATTGTATTAAAAATTCATTTTTCATCAAAAATTTTTTTGCTTTTAGAAAATATTGTCCATATTCATAAAAGCAAATAAAAGCATTTGAAATTAAATAATGTATTTGTTTTATTGAGTTTTGTATGTTACAATTCAGAGCTGATTTTCAGGTAGTGGGGGTCCAATTAAAAACAAAAAAAACATGAAAAAAAAAGCATTCCTCAAAGCCTTGTGCTTTTAACTATTGTAATCACTAAACCTGATGCGATCAAATTTCTAGCATTTTCATAAAATTAGTTTTGTAATAAATTTTAAAAAAATAAATTTCTGCCATGACTTTAATAAAAAAAAAACATATTCATAATAATTTCCATCATCTGTGAAAGGTTTCTGAAAGTTTCATTAACATCCAACAATTATTTTTATTTTTGCAAGATTTTCCAAATTAATGTGTGTCATACAAAAAAAAAAAAAAAAAAAAAACGCGCTAAAAATTGTATATGCTATTTTACTAGTTCCGGTGATACAAAGAGAAACAAGGTTTTTTTAATCAAAATTTAGAATGTTCTAAAAAGAAGGAAAAATTTGAAAAATTAATTAAAATAAACTTTGATCTTTCCTCTTAATAATAACATAAACATTTAGACAATAAAATTTTGTTTTTGTCAAGTTTGGCATCTTTTTTTAGCAATCTCATGGAGGTACCTATCCAATATTGAGCATTCTTCTACAAATTCAGAAAATTCTAAACTATATAGATAGATAAATAAGAAAACAAATAGACTTATATGCAACTTCAGTTTCATTTTAATCAGCTCTTTGGGCCTTTTTGAATAAGGTCAGCATGTAGTATCTGTTCTCTTCTCATTTGAGATGACACCCAGCTCCAGTGATTCCAACCCTGTCGCAGCACCTTCCTTATTGAACTAAGAAAGGTGGAGTTGGTATAATATCAATACCAGCATGACTGGTTGCAGAGACTGATCAATGTTTGTCCTTGGTCCATATGCATATGTATTGGCACACCACATAAAAAAAGACCTTCTGTCACATCCTGCCTTAGTAAGAAAATCAGGTCTTTGGGTTGGGCTAGCTGAATTATTCAATCTCAGTTTATATTAATTTATTTGCAAGAATCAATTCTTGGGTGTCAAAATTTGCATATTAATACTTTCTTTTTATTTAACCCCCACCAATATAAATATATTTAAATATACTTATTCTGTGTCAGAGTTGAAGCATGGCAATAGATATTTTGTATGCTTTAACATCACCATTATATACATATAAAAAAATGTACACACGCCTAAAATGCAGATTCTGTATTTGTAAGGCAAATTCATTTATGAATTTCCTTATCTTACGCTTTCGCATTTTATCATTATAATAATCTATCTCAATTAAACATGAATCAATCAACTGATAATAAAAAAGGCAAAAATTTCAGTTCATTCATAGCAATAAGCAAGTTTCTCTTCTAAAATTTTAATCAAGTAAATTTTTGTATTTTTTCTACTGTCACGATATCTTGATAAATTCTGCTGTAAATTCATGTTCACCCTCACTCCCAATAAAACTTTACTTATTCCCATTAGCTCATGATATCTCCATTTCTACACTTTTCTATGTTGAATATTTAATATATAAATGATATCATCTCTAACATCGAGAAGAGTCATTAACATTCCATGTATTGTTTGCACAATTCAACCTCTTCTTTGTATATTTGACCATAACAGGAAGCATCATTTTGGAGTAAGGAGGCTGAAGAAGGAAGTCATTTATCAGCTTATCAACCAAGGGCAGGACAGACTAGTGGGAGATTTCTACACACTCATATTATTTGCTTAGCAAAGTGGGTATTACAGTGATGGGGTGGGAAATGGTTTTAGAATCTGCATGCACAAACCAAGAAGAATAACAGGCCAATTTCAATGAAGATCATTTCCCAATCTGTATGCTTTAGCTGGATTAGTGCATATTGCTGACAGTGGTGTGGCTGTATTCAGAATATTTTTGTATGTCATCAGAATAAACTGACTCACAAATACTAGATAAAAAAGTTAAAGTAGATTTGAAAAGAAATCTATTATTGTGAGTCCAATGTGAAAATTATAAATACCTCTAGTTTTATTGTTGCCTCAATCTTAATAATTATTGACACTACTTTGGTTGTTATCATCAGTGCCAATGCATACTAACTCCAACCCCTCTGATTGTGGGAGGGGTTCAAGGCTAATTGGGGTCCCCAGGCTTTGCTTTCTGACTCTCTGGGGCCCTGGTGGTCAATGCAGGCATCCCTCAGGGCTTACTTCTTGGACCAACCCTCTTTTTGATTTACATAAATGATCTGCCTAAGAAGTAACACAGATCATTTGTAAACATCTATGCCAATGATACAATATACAGGTACACCTCTAAAACTCTTGATCTTCAGAGATTGGCAGCTGATCTCTCATCTGATTTAGCACAAACTTCTCAGTGGGGGGAAAACTGGTTGGTTATATTCAATGCCTCAGAAAACAAACTAGTTACATTCCATTATCACTGATCAGATCATCAACTACCACCAGTCATGATGAACAGATGTCCCCTTTGGAAGGTGCCATGCCTTGGGAGACTATTGGGCCTTAAGCACAAACATGACTTTGAGTGGAATTCATACATATGATCCATCATGAAAAATGCAAGTAAAATGGTCATCTCACTCTACCACTCCAGTAAGTACCTGACTCCTCATGTTATCCTTTACAAGGCTGAAAATAGAGTAATGTTGTCGTATTTGGGTGGGAGCAGCCCAGTCCTCACTTTCCAGTCTAAAAAGAGTTCAAAAGTGTCTACTTGTGGGTGACAAATTCTTTTCCACCTTTCAACCTCTCTCTCACAGGCAGGATGTAGCAAGCCATGAAAAGTGCTCAAATTACATTCTTTGGTTCTAACCATCATGACTAGTATCCACCATGCCACATACATTAAAGCAAACCACCCACAATCCATTGGGGAGAAGTAAGTTCCACTTAAACAGCTTCTTCCCATGAACCATTGCTCTGTGAAACTGACACCCAAGAGAATGTTTCCCCAATTACTACAATCTTAATCTGTTCAAGTCTAGTGTTAACCATTACCTTCCCCTCCTATCCATACAAAATGCCTCTTAATGTAACTCTCTACATTAAGTGGATCCTGGCCTTGTACTGGGTGAACTTTACTGTGTAAAAAAAAAAAATAAAAACACCCTTCCAAGCTCTGAATCAACTGAATGCATTGGTCTGAGAGAGGAACTTTATTGATTTACAAAAATTTACATGGTGAGAATGCCATTACTGAAATATTTCAAATCTCATCTCGAGTACAAATTCTTATAAAGCCAAAACATTAACCTGAAAACTTGATATCATGCCTGATGCCAAACCCACTCAGAAATATCTAAACTGTCAGCTGTATACAACTACTTTCTCAGATCAATGGTTAAAAATGGCTTTTAGCAAGTGAAGCCTACGGGCCTTGGCAAACACCACATTTCATGGAACCTTGTGGACTGACACTGTAGAATCACAAAGAAATATACATAATAACTGAAACCCCATCACATGAGCATCACATTCAACAGCAGCATCAGCTAAAATGGATATCACATGTAACTCAAAAAGAATTTAATGACATAACATGTTGTTATTCCACACTACTTGAAATATAAGCTTAGGAAGGAAACCACCATCAATGCTGGAAAGAGCAATAACAGTTACTGAACTTGAGAGGCCTACTTTCCTGAAAGAGTTTATAAATTCCAAGCAGCAACAGTATTGGCTACTCAGTCAAAATCAGATTACTGAGAACAAATTATAAATAAAAATTGAAGATTTTTAATTAAGAAATAAAACAAAAAATTAATTATTAGGTAAAAGTCTTGATGCAGTCTAAGAGAACAAAAACTTATTTCAATTCAGACCTTGAAAGTAACTGCATATCCCATTGAGATGGTTCTCATTCATGTTGGCCATAAAATCAAAGCATTAACTTGAAATCTTGACTCATGTTTTTAAATAGCCTAATGTGGTTGAGACTTTCCTATGGATGTCATACATGGTGCCAAACCTGTTTAGAAATATCTAAACTGTCAGCTGCATACAACTGCTTTTTTAGTTTAAAAATGGCTTTAAGTTAGTGAAGCCAGTGCATCTTAGAAAAGTCCATTCTTCTTTGAACTACATGGACTGGTGCTACAGAATTACAAAGAACCTTACCAAATAACTGAAACCATATTGAGGACTTTCAACAGCAGCAACAATGAAAAGAGATATTGCATGTAATGCAAAGAAAAAAATAAGGATATAATCAAGAGCCTGACATTCTACACTACTTCAAACAAGAGGACAGGAAGTAAACTCTCTTCAATACAGAAAAGAGTGATAATAATTAGTGGACTAGAGAAACCCATTTTTCTGAAAAATTGTTTTAATGGAAAGATTTTATAAATTTCAACTGACATAGTACTGGCTGTTCAGTTAAAGAATGCCAAATGTTTCCTTATGAAGAAATGGCTAATGTCATCATTACCATTGTGTTGGGCTTCTCAAGGTACTTGAGCAATTTGTTCTCCGAGTTCATGTCAGACATAAACTGCCCTCTCTTCATCATATAAGACTTGTACCTGATATTCTTGTGCATTACATATTCAACAGTTAGTCAGTTCATTGACTTGCTAGCACCAGGGTTGATTATGTCCTGGACAGGCTGGACAAATTAAAACATCCTTATGATTTCTGTCTGCTTGGAAGGCTTCTTTCTCTTGGCCACAGACAATTTCTGACAGTGAACATGAAGGATCTGGCCACTTTCCAGAAGCTGACTATCTCTTATTCACTATGGTTGGTGATTAGCAGTACAAGCTGTGTGTGTATATATATATATATATATATATATATATATATATAGTGTATTTGGACAGCAATCTCTCTTTTATACAGGTTTTATTTAAAATGACTGACAAAGCAGTGTGATTGTTTTATATCATATTTTCCTTGCAAAGAGATTTGTTTTTTTTGTTTTTACAGTTCTTACACAATGTTCTAAAGAATAAATCTCCTGCATGCAGGCAAGGAAAATATAAAGCTTAATTGCAGTTCCTTGTCAGTTATCTTCAATAAAATATAGCATATATACTTGCCTATCATGAGACTTTTGAAGACCTAATTTTGAAGCTAATTTTAAGGTGGGGGTTGCATCATGCACAAGATATAAAATTAGTATATCTACTGCTGGTCCTGGGCATGCTGTTGACCAAACTATATATCCATTTATTGTAGTCAAATTAGCTTCAAAAGTTGCATGGTATATGAGCATGTGTATGTGTATAAATATATATATATATATATATATACTATTTACATTGTTCAGACTATTATAATCATCTTTGTTGCAATATTTATCACAACATTTTGGTCTTCTTCAGGTGGTTGGAATGTTGAACTGAACTCTTTATTTCACTCGCTGGGGTAGACTGTTCTAGTTCCATGTGCCATGTCTAATGGATGTCAGTTATCTCCTGTTAATTCCCCTCTCCAAGTTCTCCACTGCCTTAACCAGGTATTGAACTCATACTTTTTGGGTCCTGTCACTGGATCTAACCAACGCCATCATCCACTGTGCCATGTGTCCTCAATTTGACATCCATTAGACATGGCATGTGGAACTAGAACAGTCTACCCCAACGAGTGAAATAAAGGGTTCAGTTCGACATTCCAACCACCTGAAGAGGGCCGGAGCATACAACGGCCTAAACATTGTGATAAATATGGCAACAAAGATGAGGATGATAGTCCAAACAATGTAAATAGTGTACATAATACCTCATCTCAGAAATATAAACAGATATATATATATATATATATATATATGAAAGACTATCCCATCAATTTTGATTATTTTTGAAAAAGGCACACAAATTTCAATTTTTAATGATTCTTTGAAACCTTTTGGCCTTTTGTGTGTGTATGTGTTTAGTGATAAAAACCAACATTAAATAAAAAATAACATGAAAGAGGTAGTAAATCTAAAAATAGCACCATTGCTGTAAAGTGGTAATATCAAAATACATGATTTTCAAAAACGCAGCTAAACCATTCTTAGATACTAACAGTACAGACATAGAAATCAACACTGCATGGTAATTGTCAGTTTTATACTTCAATGCCGTTTTCATTGAAGCTTGAAACTGATGTTACCATGCAATGCTGACACCTATGTTAATACTATATATTATGCAGTGTTACATTAAAACATGCACATACCCACTACAAAACTGTAACTCTTGTTTCAACGTTAAAAAAGATTTTTAACATTGAAACAATAACAGTGGGTATGTGCATGTTCTAATGTAACACTGCATAATAAATAAATATATATGGCTCTACTTTTGTATTGAGCTATGTTTTAAATTAATGTTTTGAATGCTGAAATCTTATATTTTTTACATTTGGGGATATATATATATATATATATATATATATATATATATATATATATATATATATATATTATTTATTAAAGACATTTTTATGTTTAACGTTCTTTTTTATAGATACAAATATTTAAGTAAATGCTCTGTTTTATAATAAACAGTATTAAATAACATTTACCGGCCTGAATGTCCGAGAAATTTTCATAGAAAATATTCGTCCTTTGACAGGATTCGAACCTGCATCCTATACAGAACCGTCATTTACGCTGACGTGCCTTACCAATCAGCCACAAACATCTTTCGGTCAACATACAGGTATATCGTCTCAAGTTTTTCATTTTATAAGGAAAAAAAACACATGCCTGATGATGGATGGAAGACTGTCCGTAAGTACTAGCATTTTAACATCAAATAAACTGAAAAACTACAGACAACAAGTTTTTCTTCAAGGATCAAAACTCGCACTATGGATGAACAGGATTTTAATGCATATATTATGTTTTCTAGTGATGGATGTCACCAATAATCGCATTGATACTTCTGATTAATTCTATGTGTGATTATTCTTTGTATATATATATATATATATATATATATATATATGCTGTCGAGCCCAGGCTGAACTTTCAGCTGCAACTGCAGCAACCATGTATTCCTATCCTGCATTGGATTTATCAGTCACAAATTTGCCTGTAAGCAACATGTACAAACTTCTTATTGATCTTCGTTTTGTGAAGCCAAGCTGATATTATATATATATATATATATATATATTATATATGCATGTATATTTAGGCAGTATATCTTCATTCAAACATATTTCATTGAATAATATAGATATATTGTGTCTACTTATTTTCATAGTGATCCTTTCCAGTTCTCTAATCAGTTTCTTCATGTGAAGATTAAATTCATCAAAGAAGGCACCATAGTTTTTTTTCACCTAAATACTTTCAACCTTTTCTAAGATCATCTTCAGGGGTAAATTACAAAGACAAACATATTCCATTATCATAGTGATTTTTAAAAACATGCATGAATGTGATCTGTTATAGTTATTTTAGAATTCTTTTAATTTATCCATTATATTTACGGATTTTTTTTTACAAAATCAGCTTTTCAATATAAGGAAGCTGACCAGGAATTTGTAGAAATATAAGATGGTGTTAGTATATAAATGTTATATGCACTTAATTTGTTGTTGCTATATTCATAATAAATTGTTTTGAGTGTGTGTGTATGTATGCACTGGCATTATACACAAAAATATATAGAAATATCTACATGCATTCTAATTTCAAATAATTTACAATTTTTTTTCTGTATAAAGTTTTATTAACCCACGAGTAATTAGCTCTGATCCTCTATACTACCTATGAGTCTACATATCATTTTCAAGTAAACTGAATTTTACTTGCATTAAAAGAATTACTGTATTCTGTAGGTTAAAGTCAAGCATGAAATAAGACCCCAAAACCTGATGAAGGTTGCATAATGACTATAGATATGTGGAGGTGTTAACAAAAGTTCTCAGCTCAATCAAGAAAGCATTCCATAAAATGTTCTTATGTTTGGTCATTTGGTTAAATTTAAGAAGTGGGTCAGATCAAGGAATTTTCAGCACAATTCATATGTCTCACAATTTGAAACTAGTTTATTTTTAAGTAATGACTAATTTTCAATGCATGTTCAATCAATCATGCACAAATCCTTCAGCAGAAATCATAATTGTTAACTTTTAATCATTAATTGCTGGAATTACAAACGGAAATAATTCCAGCATGGCTCTTAGCCAAAGCAGGAAAATCTATAATTACTCTGATGTTTGAGAAAACAACTTAAAACCTCAGAGCTTGCTATTCTGCAATCTCTAAGAAAGTGCAGAAGAGTTCTCAGCCAGACCAAGAAAAATAACCTAGAGACATGAAATGTACATGCTATTCTACGTATCCTACAGAAGTATTCTTTAGGTATTTTTTGTAATCATTTCATCCCATACAAGGCAATAAGCCACTAAGACACAGGGAGATATTGAATGTAAAAGAATATGAGAAAATGAAAACATTATTAAAGAAAAAGAGAACAATAAAAGGTTAGGAATTATGAGGACAAAAGATAATAATTGACATTGCATTTAAACTTTTGAAGGTCATACTTGAATGGAAAGTTAGAGGCCGGAAGTTCAGCAAGCAAAAAGTGTGAAAGAAGAAATTACTAGCATAGAACTTACAGTTACATCTAGTCATTTCAACTGTTAAATGATGTGACCTATCTGCTAATCTAGTACTGTATTAAAATTCATAGTCTAGGTACAAAAAAGGAAAGCAAAATTTTAAATAATACAAAAATGTGATACAAAGCCAGTGAGTGGGGAGATAAGGGAAGACTGGTCTTCAATCTTTCTTAAACTTAGCTATACACAATTACTGAGCTAAACAAACGACAGTATCCCTTACACCAAAACAACACATTCTTAACATTTTTACTAAAGCCACCATAATACCTCAAAGTCTCTATGTAGCCCTAACTAGTTCCCATATGTAAAATTTTTCTGGGGAGAGTGGCAAGGAATAAAAATAACAACATTTAAAAAAAAACCCCCAAAAGAGGAAAAGCTCATTAGAACAATTACCATGAAAATATTTATAAGAAAGAAACAGAAAAGATACATTTTGTCAGTGACTGTCATTTTGGTGTGATTGTTTTTAGCTACAGTAGAATCTATACTGCTCCAGAGCTGTAGCACATGAAATCTGACCAAAATAGAGGAATTCTCTCTTGACAGAACCTATGCATGAATGCTGATAATGGTTCACAATGTATCTCTGAGGGACCATGTCACCAATGCCGTTCTGTATGGTTCTTTCCCCAGGGTCACAATAAAGATCACAAAAAGGCAACTGAAACTTGCTGAACATTGCATATATGTCATTTAAATGAGGAAGCACATTAAAACTAGTACTGTGGCAACCTATGGATAGAAAATAAAACCAGAAAGGACACACACACACACATTCATTGAACTACATTCTATTAAGGTATGCAGAATTATCTGAAGATTGAGAATATTGGAGAGAATCTAATTGGCTTGGACTTGGTCCAGCTGAACTCTTCAAACTGTCCTATATCTGTTCTTATCTTCTGCAAATTGCCATGGTTTCTTGGGAAAGATAGTGGAGTGGTTTTCTGTAGATGTTTAGAGATTTCCTTATCTTAGTTAGCCTCATCTAACATGCTATTTAACCCCTGGTTGGAGGGAGAAGAGAAGAATTCATGCTTTTCCTATGGGTATCAGTATGAAAGTGAACAACAGATTAGATGGGGATTTGAACTCAGCTTTCCAATTTCACTTTTCCCACCCAACATCCTACTCACACTGATAATAACAACAAGAATAAGGATAATAGTCTGAATGTAAATAATTACAACTCTTCATCCCAGAAATTTAGACAGATAAATGTTTTGGTTCTTAGTGTCAAATTAAATTTTTTTCTTTTTTTATTAGCTTAGGGATAATGTGCTATCATTAGTGAAACTATATGTCATGTTACTTCAATATGTAGGCAATCATGGCTCCCCACAACATTACCTCTTGTTGCTCTCAGCAATATTTTCCATTTGTACTAACTCTTCAAATGATATTCAATTTTCCTTTGCTTCTGTTACTTTTTATGTATCATGTGAGAGTTAAATTAACTAAGCCTTCTTTCATCCGTATGGGTTCTAAAATTTCTGTTTGTCAGTGACAGTTTCATTCTTATTTTCCTTAGAACTTTTTTCTTTTTTTTTAACTAAATTTTTCCCAATACAAGGCTAGAGAGTCACACAAGGTAGAGGGTTATTTGTTGAATGCTCTGTTTATGTTGTTCTCAACATTTGTCAGTTGAACCATATTTTACTTACCTCAAAATACCAATTTACAAGAAAATTTAAAAGTTTATTTAATAAACTGAGGAAAAAAACAAAAAAAAATCAAGTGAACATTGACATGAGAATTTTCCACAAATTTGATGAGCATATAGTTTAGCCATCCCATTTGGTGTTCATTACAGCAAATGAAAACCAGAATTCCCAATTATTTTTGGCCCCTGCTATTTTCTTTTCATTTTTGATGTTTTATTTGCACTTCCTTAGCACCTGTTCATTGAGTTGAAACTGATTACTAATTGCCAGCTGAGGTTATATAGGCTATGTGGGAATTAAGAAATTAATAACATATAAAATGTTTTGCAAAAGGTTGCTATCTAGAGAAACTTTGAGATTTCATTTGCCAGCAGCTGCATACTCCATTAAAGAAGATGAATCTTTAAGAAACTCTGAGATTTTGGTTTTCCTTATCTTCATGGTCTCAAGGAAAATAGGAACCAATCATTTTTTTTTTTTAAGTTTTTGAAATTTGAGGACAGACTATGGTTTGTTATTGATTGCCTGATATTATGACCAATGCTTTTTTTAATAATTTGAAATTTTATGAATTAAAAAAACAAACAAAATCTGCATCATAAAAGACAGTGCAAGACATCATCAGAAAAGAAAGAAGACAATTGGAAAACTTGATACCCAGTGTCAAAAGGTGAAAGTTGAAATGCTATGAAATCACAAGAGCCAACAATCATTCCACTACCATCCTACAAAATTCTACTTAAGCCAGTGGTTCCCAAATGGTGTGGTGTGCTTCATAACTGTGACAAAAAAGGATAGCGAGGTGGAATGATTGAAAGACAATCGAAGATTTACAAACAGTTTCAAAAATATCATATGCCAAAAATAAATGATTTTAAAATATTATTATGGATTACTTGTAATTGCATGCGCAAGTCCCAGTATAAATAGTTATAAATAATTATTGACCAATTTTATCATTGTGATATTTTTGCATTATATCAAATATTAAGAATATAGTAACTAGGATCTGCAAATTGAAGGAGAGAGTTATCAATGATAATTTTCTGACTTTGAATTTGTGGTTATCTCCCTTTAACCTTCTCTCTGTTTTTTTTTATTTTTAAATGTACTTTTTATCACATAAAATTTAGTGAGGCATGAGCAAATTTTTATTCCAAAAATTAGGCCTAAACTGGAAGATCCTTCACAGAAACTTAGACATTGGCATAGAGAGGGAGCAGTTCAAATACTCACCCATGTAGTTATCCTACAATTACACCCAGTCAGGGGATTAATAATGATGATAGTCTGAAACTATCAAAAAATACTTTGATCAAGCAATTATAAAAACATTTTCCAGCTGTTATCCTCCATACTGGATTCATCTCTGATACTGAGAAGAGATATGCTGTTGATGATATCTTAATGCATTAAAGCTACTAACCTGAAAACTTTAAACTATTTTAAACTGGTTTAGCCAATGAAATGAACTGGTCAGGTTGTCTTTACTTAAAAATAATAAAATCCTTACATTTGTCATGATAAAGGCCATCAGAGGACAAAATGTGTTGATAAAGAAAAGTTGTTTTATATATATATATATATATATATATATATATATATATGAAAGAGATATGTCATATTTCTTCAATTTATTCTAAGCATTTTCAAAACTTTTCAGTTTGAGTGTCATATTACACACTTTACATATTTTCAGAGGCTAATGTAAAAGAATCAGTTTCATAAATCAATTGATTTTTTAATTCTACCATTTTTTTTTTTTTTGCAACCAGCATGAGATTATTAAAAAAAGAGAGATGTGACTGTACAAAAAGTTTGAGAACAACCGAAGTCATTAAACTTCTTCAGTTCAGGGAGGTGTAGTGGATTGGTAAATAGAATTGTACCTATTTGCATATGTTATGTAGAAGGGATATAAACTGTATAATAATCTAAGAGACAGACAAGAAGTTCATGACTGATCATGTGTCATAGAATAACACAATACAAAAGTGACAATTAAAAATTAAAGGAGAATCCAAGATAACAAAAACTTTTCAAACAAATGTTTTGGGATGAAGACCCCAGCAATATTGGAAAGAGTAGAATTGAGAAACATTTTCCCTTGTAAAACTGTTTGAATAGAAAAGTTTTGTAATTTCTGTCTGAATTTTTGGCATGTGAAGTTAACATTATATATAGACTATTGCCCTCATCTTTATTGTTGTTATCAGAATATTTTGGTTGTGCTTCTGGCCTTCATCAGAGGCTTCAAGGAATTCCAAACTGAACCCTTTATTGTTCTGCTGACCATGTCTAATTATTATTTAGTATTGCTCGGTTACTACTTACTCTATTTCAAGAACACACTGTGTGGCCCAAGGATTGTCACCAGATTCACAAACCAATGCTTTAATCCACTTGGCTATTTTCCCATGGGACAATACTGAGTGAAGAACTTGGAGCCTTAAACCTAACCTGCCTGTTGAATGGAACAAGCAATAACTGAGCAGTGCTAAATAAGAACTAGATGAGATATCCTAAGGTATGGTCAGTGGTATAAGAACAATCTACTCCTCTAGATTAAATAAAGGGTTCAGTTAAAAATCCCTGAAGTTTACCCAGATTGACAAGCACCTAATGAAGGCTTGAAGGTATAATGGACAAATTGCGATAACAACAAAGATGAAGACAACAGTCTGCAAGTAAATAAAGACTTTATAAATTTCAACAGAAAGTAACACTGGCTTTTCAGTCAATGAATGCTGAATGTTTCCACATCAGAAAATGGCTGATATTACCATTACCATTTCAAAATATAGTTTCTTTGACAATACCAGCTATAATAAGAAGTCTTACTTCTACAGCATGAGGGCTTTACTGACACAAGTTGATTGAAGATCAATGACCATAACAGAAGACATTTCATTGATTAGTTTCATGTTGGAAACAAATTCCTCTTTAAAAACATTCAATCAAGTTCTTGGCACAAAAGCAAATCTTCAGCATTGATCTTACATTCAACAGAGAAACACAAGACATACAAACATAGAAATAAAGACGCACACTTGACCACCATTTAATATCAGCCCAAATCTGGACAAACAAATGCCAATTGGCATATCGTCAGGTCATTCAGTGTTTTATGAGTGTATTAGGCACTCTAGCTGCAATCCTTTCTCCATCATTAGCATAAGGTATTAATGTTTATTTTTCCAGTATCATGTTTCAATATCATCAACACTATAAGACATTATACGTTCATTCCTAGACAATGATCTTACCTAAATCCCATGAGGACTTATTTTCTGCCATCTATTACCAGAAAACACCTCAATATCATCTTTTAACTAGTCTTCTTCTATTTCATTTGCTATAGTGTTGCATCAACCAATAAACCTTTGGCTCCATCTGTAAACCTTTATTCCTGTTATATGGTCCAACTTATTTGTTGCATAATTACTTCTATGATATCTTTTATCTTGGTCTGTTTCCAGGATCATGTTGACTTCTTTCTCTTACAGTTATCAATAACATTGTGCTTTCCACCCATGTTTGTTCTTAATCAATTTTGCTAATTTCAGTGTTTCCATACACTATGTGTTACTTCTATAGCTTTTATCTTGGTCTGTTTCCAGACTTATGATGACTTCTTTCTCTTATAGTTATAGATAACATTGTGCTTTCCTAAGTTTGTTTTTAATCAATTTTGTTAATTTCTGTGTTTCCATACACTATGGCTGGTTTTATACATTCAGTACACATATTGCTTAAAAATATTTACAGGTTAATTTTCTTTATGCCCACTTTTGTAAAATGCTTTTGAGTCAATTGTTATGCATCATTTTATTTCATTTGACTAGCTTTTCTTTTATGTTATTCATCTTTTGTTTTTATTATCTTTCCCAGAATGTTACACCTGAAAATTGATTTGTTTCTATTTTTTATTAATTTTTTTTTAATCATTTCACCCTATGCAAGGTGTGGATGTCACTAAGATGCAAGGGGTTACTGAAAGAGGATGAGAATAATTTAGTGAGGAGAAAGGACAATAAAAGAATAGGTTTCAAGGAAACAGAACATGGTGATTGATTCTACATCTAAATTTTTGAAGATTGTAGGTGCCAGTGAAGCAAAAAACTGGAAGAGAGTCCCAGAGATGAGAAGTGCTAAAAAAGAAACTATTAGAGTGGTAATTATGGTTAGATCTACCTAGTTCAACAGTAAAACAATGAAATCTAGTAGCCAACCTAGTAGTACACTTAAATTCATGTGGCTGAGGTATCAAAGAGGAGAGATCATTAGAACAACTACCATGAAAATATTTATAGAAAAGGCAGAAGGAAGCCATATTACAGCAGTGGAAAAGGGACCGAAGTCAAGATGCCAGGTCAGCACCAATGATATTACAGACCTTACTTCGGATTCTGTTGAGAATATTGAGGTATATAGTAGAAGCATCAGAATGATAAATTTATAAATGTGCAGGATGGATTCTAATGAAAAAAAATTGTATGACTTGACACAGTGATCCAAACTTAGTAGCAGACATAGCAAATGATTCAATATACTCAACCCACTTCTTATCAGTAGAAAACTTGAGACCAAGAAGGCACAATGAGTCGCTCTTTTGGAGGTTAGCATCAGCCATTCTGATGGAGGACATAGATGCTTCTCTATGATGATAAAAGGATTTTGTTTCAAAGGCATTAAAATTTACAATCCATTTCTTGCTCCAGTTAACTGACTGGAGGTCATTTCTGAGTGCAGCTGCCAGTTTTACTTTGTTGGACCTATCAGATTCACTATTAAGACAGAAGTAAATAGTTGTATTCTCAACATAAATACCTAGTTTGGAAACTGATGACACTGGGAAGTTTGTAGATGAAGATAAGAAACAACATAGATCCAAGGATAGAGACTTGGAGGAGCTCTACATTAATGTGAAATGACCTAGAATTGTGTCCATTCAACATGAACTTCATTACTTGATTTGTTAAAAATAATTGGATCAAGTTGAATATACAGCTGGAGACACCATAACCCTAACACTTGTGGAGAAGGCCAGCATGCCAAATCCTATCAAATGCATTTGAGATATTTAAAGCCACAGCCCTAGCCTTTCCTTTCTTATCTAAAGCCTGATAGAAAAATTCAGTGATAATTAACACATCAGTGGTTGACCCAAAGAAACAAAGGCCATAATATTTATCTGAACGGTCATACAAAGTGGGATGCTTAACCAAATCAGAGTTGATTAGGACCTCTAGTACATAGTCAAAAAGATATGAAAAGTAATAGGATAATAATTTGAGTATTCAAGAAGTTCACCAGAATTCTTCAAGACAGGAACTACAGGAAAAGATTCCCACAACAAGCTATTCATTTTTAAATTTTCATTACATATTGTGATTTTCTTTATTCAGGTTGTTTAGCATTTCTTCTTATTCATCTGATGATTCTGATATTAGTAAAATATCCTCAACAAATATTTTCTGCTTTTGTTGATCCCCATTTCTTCCTAAATCATTTTTTGGGAGATACTTTCAAGATATACTGTAAATAATTTAGGTAAAATCATATCCATATGCGTATTGAATCAACCTGGGGTAGGTTTATGACTAATAGTCCCATCTCATACAGACTTCTCAGAACAGGGGGCAGTCTTCTCTCCCTCCTCCAAAATTCTCCGGCAAATCTCTCGACTCACTGCGACGATAGTCTCGCAACTCTCTCGACTACAGTCTCTTTCCCCGACTCTGCTTTATTAGCAAAATCTCGAGTTAATATAGAAAAAGGATCAGCTGATCACACTTGACCCTCAGCCCGGCACGCAGCTACCACGAGTGCCAAAAATTATCCCTTGACATGTAAACCGATTCTCCAATTATTTACCTTATCTCAATCACAAGTTCTTCTCGCTTCACCGAAATTATACTTTGGCATATCTAAACATTGATTCAACCTTTTAATCAAAACAAATACTGTTAAACAAAACCTAGTATCTCGCCCATCCCCATTGTTTACTAGTGACCCAGGTTTAAAACATTGCCTCCTGCCCTGAGATTGTGTTTCTCATCGGTAAACACACATCTTAACCCAAATTGTACTTTGATATATAAACATCGTTTCCATTTCCAGTTAATAAAAGTTATATTTGCGTGTGTGCGTTCATGTGGGTGTGTAGGTGTATACCTCTCTCTGTTACACTCTAACAGTATGCTTAAATTCATACAGTTGAGCTTCTAAGGAGCAAAGCTCATTAGAACAAATGTCATGAAAATATTTATATATAGAATATGCAGAGGGAAGCCAGGTCTTGGTGGTGGGAAAGTAACTGAAGACTAGATGCCAAGTCAGGATCAATTAAACTCTTCTTTGGATTTTGTTGAGAATTTTGAGATATGTAACCAGAGCAGTCCAGATATGGCAGCAATATTCAATGAATGACAGATGTATAATTGTGTAAGATGGATTCTGACAAGAATAATTGTCTGGCCTAGCACAGTGAAGCAACATTCTAAATAGGAAACATAGCAATTCATTCAATATAATCACTCCAGTTTTTGTCAGTAGAAAACATGAGAATAAGAAGGTGCAATGAGTTGCTTTTCATGCAGATGGAGGACACAAATGATTCTCTCTGATAATTAGTGGATTTCATTTTGGAGGTATTAAAATTTACAAGGCATTTCTTGCCCCAGTTAACTGATTTGGAGACATTTCTGAGTGCAGCTGCCAGTTTTACTTTGCCAGATCTATCAGAGTAACTATTAGTAAATAGTTGTGTTATCAATTTAAATACCTAGTTGGGAACTGATAGCATCACAAGTCATTTCTTGCCCCAGTTAACCATTGATTGGAAGTCATGTTCAAGAAGAGTTGGCAGTTTAACTTTGTCTGACCTACTGGACTTACTACAGGAATAAATATTTGTATCATCAGGATAAATATCTAGTTAGAAACTGATGAACATCAGAAAGGTCATTGATGAACATCAGAAAGGTCATTGATGAACATCAGAAAGGTCATTGATGAACATCAGAAAGGTCATTGATGAACATCAGAAAGGTCATTGATGAACATCAGAAAGGTCATTGATGAACATCAGAAACAACATAGGTCCATTTTAGACAAAAATTTCATATTCTGCATAATTCAATAAGTTTGTCTTGAATGTTAGGCAAGTATCTTGTCTCCTGTAAAATCCACTTATCACTGAAAATGTAGCAGGCAGCATTTGGCATGTTTTCAGCCCTGGGTTCTAAAAGGAGTTGGCAAAAATAAACAAGAACAAAAAATGCTGTTCTAGAAGAAACTCTTGTAAATGGACACAGACCAAAGTTGATTTGCAAAATTTTGAAAATTAAGAACATAAATTCAATTGAGATAGACTTACAGAAAGAAAGTAACCTTTGGCCTCTTGCCTACAGAAGAAATTTTGAGACCAAAGATACCCATCATTAAATATAACATTTATAGTTGGATTAAAAATATTCCAAGGAATTTTCACTCTAGAATTCTACTTGCTTAAGCTACAAGATACAAAGGATTCAGTAGTCAAATGTCACTAAAAAATGAATAATGGTAAAAAGCAGTAGATAGAAGATAACTATTAAATGACTTTAGATTCATGGAGCCCTTGTTATTAAAAAATAATGAAATTGAACTTGAAGAGCTACAAACCATACACTTAGATTTGTCATGTATTTAACAACTGAAACAGTCTGCCTAAAGAACAATATTGTTTCGTAATGGTCTTAAATATGATGTCATTTCAACATACAAATACTAAAATGCTGACATTTAACAACTGAAACTTAAGAAAAATCTATCACAAATTTTGTAATTTGATAATAGCTAAAACGTTGATAGTCAAAACCAGGAATTCTTACACAATTTTAAATACAATTATTTTTGTAATGCTTATTTTAGCTGGTACAGATGTTTGATTTGATATCTCTGTTTATTTACAAATAATGAAATTATCATCTACCACTATAGATCATCAAAAGTCTCATTAAAAAATGCAACCCTCAGCTACAGATTGAATCTGAATTCCTTTTCTCCTTAGAGACAAAATTTTAACCAAGTGAACCTTACCATTAGGCTATAGAATCTTTACAGAAAGGCAAGCAAAGCTTAATAACCCCTTTTTAAGAAATGTATGTCTCTTGGTGTGGCTTTTTGATGCCTAAATCTACTCACTTATATTTTCATATCTGAAACATAAACATAAATAACTGATGAATTAAATTAACTTATGTCCCATTTCATCTTAAAAAATTCTAATGCATTTTCCTTCCACACAGTTTGGACTTTGACTGGAAGATGCCAAGACCAACAAACATCAGAGAAACACATTACTTAAAAGCTTTTCCACTTTGTCTCGTCATCTCCACATCTCTCTCACTGGGCACACAGTGTTCATATCTCTGACATTTTTATAAAGAATTTATATTATTACTAGTGTACCCATACCATCAAAAACGATGGCAATTCTTAGAAAGTTTTAAGAGGGAGATGCAATGAAACAAAAAAGTCTTTAAATAATGTATTGAGATTCAATAAAGCAGAGATAAAGGCTAATGAACCATTTAATTAATCTTGTTACCTTTATATTTGTTAGACATTTAGTGGTATGTATGATTCATTGATTACTCCCGAAATTATATAAAATTGCTTTTTGCTCAATATCTTTTTATGTTAAGAATTTTACATATTTAATATAACAGAGAAATGGAAATATCTCTCAGAAGACAAACATTAGGAACAAGACAACAAAGACAGCAATGACAAAGGCTAGTTCAAGAACAAATTGAAACAAGATGATCACTTAATAGATAATATCTGAGTGCCTCACATGAATGACTTGAACAAATAATACTGCAATCTAAGAAACAAAGGAGTAAAGGAACTGATTAATTAAATGGTTCATTTCGCTCAGGAACTAATTTTATCTAAATGCAGATAAATATTTTATTTGGACAGAATATTTAAAATTACTAAGCCCTCCTAAATTTACTAAAGTCAATTTAGCTCCCTTCCCACTACAGATAAGAAGAAAATATATAAATAAACATTGATAATTATTATTATATGGTTTGATGATAATTGTCCCTTATTCCACTCAATACATACATCTCCCTTATTTTGTAGGGATTATCTTTTAGTATCTATTTATGCATGAACAAGTGGAAAAAAAATTCCCATCATTAATGCAAATATTAACAGACATAAATATTTTCTTTTGAAGTTACTAATGTCCTTTTCTTCCTTGACAAATTAAAGAAATTCTCCACAGCCTTATTTTTGGTTACCAATATGTCTCACATAAAATAATCATACTTGATTCCATTTTCATTACACTTGAATACTGAAGAATAGAAAATAAATCTGGTCAATCAATTCTTTTTATGTGGACTCAACTGAGAGCTTTTTCAGATCAATGATTAAAAATGCCATCAAGCAAATGATGCCTGCAGTTCTTAATGTGGACAATCCTTCTTTAAACCTTGTGGACTGGCACTACAGAATCATAAAGAACTGTGCCAAATAACAGAAAGCACACTTTCAACAGCATCAACAACTGATGTTGATGCTCCACACTACTTTGAAAAAAGATTAGGAAAGAGACCTCCATCAATACTGAAAAGAGCAACAGCAGCCATGGGGCTTGAGAAACCTATTTTTTTTAAAAACTGTTTTAATAGAAAGATTTCTTTATAAATTTCAAATGTTAGTAGCAATGAATACCAAAGGTTTCCACATAAGGAAACAGCTAACATTACCATTAAAATATTCTGAATAAGCATCAATACTTAACACTTCTGCTGCTGTGGATATACTTATATATATATATATATATATATATATATATATATCTATCTATCTACAAAACTTTCACTGCTTGCTGCCAATGTATATATACACTTTCATAAAATGTGGGTCACTACTATTTGTCTTATAAACTAAGTAATACTTAGTGTTTTTTCCAAACAAGCATAGACTTACAGCAGTTTGTGTTTTGTGATGTATTTTTTCACAATAATATTCACCCTGTACAAGGCCCAAGGAGCCATTCTAGGTAGAGGTTTACAGATTTATGAGGAAAACACATAATTTATGAAGATATGTGATTGACCCCAAACCCAAAAAAGACAAGAGTGTTCTGAGAAGCATCCTCCCGGGAGTTGTTTCCACAAAGGAACAGTTCATGGAAAGAAGCCATCCAAGTAAAACTTACATATCACCAATGGAATACAAAGAGAATGAAGGTGGTTCACCACAACTTGTGTGGCATGGTGGTCCCAGCGGTGAAGGCCAAAAGCAAAGAATATCATCAGTATGAAGACATTATAGGGGCTGTCATTTAATTTAGTTTGAATGGCAGGGTATCAACTGAACTGCCTAAGAGAAAATGCCATCCTTTATTTCCAGAAACAGCAATTTTTTATTTTTCTGAAATAGCCAAGACAGTCATGAAACAATTCTATAAGAATGTAACTGTGAATGTGTTAAAAATGATAAACTACTAATACAACATTTTAATGTGGTTATTAAAGAAAGTCATTTTATAATTTCGTTTGATGATGAGCAGCTTGTCTAATTACTAATTAACAAATAATTTATAAAGGAGGGGGAGTGTAAATGCACATTCCTTTCTTGTTGCCATGATTACAGTCATAGTGTTTTAAGTAAACATTTAAAATGAAGTTTATCAAACATTTTTATGATGAAGTGAAAGAATAACATGACAGAGATAGAGGAGGAAAGTGAGGAGAGTAGGAGAGAGGAAAGCAAAAAAGGAGGGAGGGAGGAAAAGAAAGTGTGTGTGTGTGTGTATATATATATATATATATATATATATATAGAAAATGAAGAAAAGAAAGAGAAAGCAGGAGAAAGGATGAGAGCAAAAAGGGAGGGAAGAGGTAAGAGGATTGATTTTTTTTATGGTTTAAACATTTGTGGGCTATTTGAAGATTGCAAGAATAATTATTTTGTTTTTGAATGGTAAGAATATGTTTTTTTTTTTGGTGTGTCAATATTCATTAACAAGTTTTTTGAGAATAACAATGATTTTATCAGATACAAGTCCTTTTATTTAACCCATAGTTGCCAGGGAAAGAGATGGATTCATACCTTTCTCAAGTGTATTTGCACATAAGTGAATTAACAAACCTGACTGGCAAAAGCAAGGCAAGGGTAAGGTGAGACAGAAAAAGTGAATAGAGGAGAGAGTGGATTTACAGAGAGTAAGAGGGTGAGCAAATAGGATGAAGGGGAGGAATAAAGGTAGTGGTGAAAGAGTAAAGAGGAGGAAAAAGAGAGGTGGAGAAGCTATATAGTGGGGGTAGGGAGAAAGAAAAATGAAAGGATGGGGGGGTGGAGAAAAATGAAAGGATGCAGGGGGAGGAGAAAAATGAAAGGATCTTGGGGGGATGAAAGGATGGGGGGAAAGGATGGGGAGGAGAAAAAATGAAGGGATACAGGAGAGAGAGAGAAGAAAGAATGAATGGGGGAGAGAGAGAAAATGAAAGGATGGGGGAGAGAGAGAAGAAAGAGAGAGAGAAAGAAAATGAAAGGGGGAGAGAGAGAAAATGAAAGGATGTGGGGAGAGAGAGAAAATGAAAGGATGTGGGGGAGAGAGAGAAAATGAAAGGATGGGGGAGAGAGAGAAAATGAAAGGATGTGGGGAGAGAGAGAGAAAACGAAAGGATGAGGGAGAAAATGAAAGGATGTGGGGAGAGAGAGAGAAAATGAAAGGATGTGGGGAGAGAGAGAGAAAATGAAAGGATGTGGGGAGAGAGAGAGAAAATGAAAGGATGTGGGGAGAGAGAGAGAAAATGAAAGGATGTGGGGAGAGAGAAAATGAAAGGATGTGGGGGGGAGAGAAAATGAAAGGAGAGAGAAAATGAAAGGATGTGGGGAGAGAGAGAAAATGAAAGGATGTGGGGGAGAGAGAGAAATGAAAATGTGGGGGAGAGAGGAAAACGAAAGGATGTGGGGAGAGAGAGAAAAATGAAAGGATGTGGGGAGAGAGAGAGAGAAAATGAAAGGATGGGGGGAGAGAGAAAATGAAAGGATGCGGAGAGAGAGAGAAAATGAAAGGATGCGGAGAGAGAGAGAAAATGAAAGGATGCGGAGAGAGAGAGAGAAAGTAAAGGATGCGGAGAGAGAGAGAGAAAGTAAAGGAGTGGGGCAAGAGAGAAAGGTTGTTGAGTGAGAAGAGGAAGTGATAGATGTGGAAATAAGGAGCAAAACTGAGAAATTGTGTGACTCACTAAAATTTGGTGATTTCGTTATAGATTCACATCCTATATGTACAATGTTCTCATAGCATTTTCAGACATCATTTTCATTAATGTAAAAAGGCAACTATTTTCAAACATGCTTCATATAATACCAAGCAAAGGAATACAAACTTACCAAAAATCCAAACATCTCAGGAAAATAAAATGCAGCAAAAACAGGTACTTACCTAAAATAAAATTAAAGAAATGAATTACTTTTATGGTAACAAAATAGCCCTGTTATTGAATTCATTCTTTCCAAAACAGTTTCTGCATTTAAACATCAAAGATGGAAATTCAGAGAAAATATTACATGTTAGTACTTGTTCACTTTAGTTTAAACTGAATGTAGGAAAAGGAAACAAAAATCGCTAAATAAAATAAAAAGAAAAAGAAATACATTTTCCATAATGCTAAGAGTAAAGGAACAATTACCCCACTTGGCTTTGTAAAACACTGTCAGGTGACACTGTTGAAGTCTATAAAAAGGCAAACATTTCCTGCCTCACTCTCTTTCTCCTTTTTGCTCCAAGATGTAGAACAACATGGTAATTCCGTTCCCATTGAGGAACATTAATTTTCCCCAGTCTACTGATGAATAAACTCTTTTACACTTTCAGATGACAGTGTTTTGGCAACCTTATTCATGAACTAAGTGAATTGGTAGTTCCAACTCAGTGCAAAGAGGATTTGAGCTCAACCATTTTAACTATTGTTAACCTAACAAACCAAAAAAGAAAATCAATATACCCAAGAGACATTGAGAACTTTGTTTCACCACAGTCACCATAAAAAAAATAAACATGTATAGTAGAAAGCCAAGTCTTTGTATGCTTTTTTGTTTATCATATGTGAACACACATATAACTAATGCTTTTAGCCTATAGTGTAAATTGTTTAAAATTTTCTATATTTACAAGGGAATATTTTTCTAAATTAGGGATAAAGTATTTGAATATATAAACAGCTTGGACATAGAAATCAACATATGCATTGTGACTGGCTGTTTCATACCTGAATAGATCATCAGATCATCTTTATGTATTATATCTATCTATATGCATATCAAACAACTTATCAAATTTAATAAGATGCAAATTACAAATTGGAGATACCAAAATAATATCTGGAAAGTGTTTTAATAGAGGACAGAAAGTGTGACACTGAAAGCTGAAGGCACATTGGGCTACCAGTGCTTGAAATAGATACCATGCTTTTATTTTAAACATTTTGTGCATTCCTTAAAAAAGAAATGACAAACTTGCTGGATTGTGATGCTCTCTGACTGAGTGCTCTAAAGCACAATGGATTCAAACAGGTTTCTCCTACAAAGGGGGACGCAGAATTCAATACTGCCAGTGAGCACATTGTCTTTATTAAGATTTCTAGAGTGTACAGGCAGATAGACTTAATGCATGGTTTAAAATAAAAATGGGGCATCTATTTAAAAAATAAAGTGCTCTACTAAAACGAGCTACTAAAGACATTAGTGGCCCATTTTAGTAGAACACTTTTGGGTTGAAGCTTCAGCTCTTTTACCATGGTGCTATTATCACATACGTTATTGAGCACTTTTCTTTGCAATACCAGCAACCCCTTTTCCAGTATAATTTATTTTTTAGTTTTCAGATATTTTTGATTTTGTCTGGAAGGTATATAGGGTACTGATTCTACAAACTACAGCCACCAACTGCCTGACAATTGCATGATAAACACATGAAACTAGCAGTCGTGTTCAGTCACTGGCTATCAGAATTTGTACCTTTATATATATATATATATATATATATATATGTTGATTTGTCAGAAAGGCGATTTCCTGATGTTATTGGTCTGGAGTGGGGCAATCCCAGTGTGTGTGGCAACTTTGGAAAGTGCCTGAAAAACATACCATGGGTTGATTCAAGTGTTATGTGTGAAATTGGGTAGACAGTACCCTTGGGTGCCATCAATAGCTGTGCTAGTACAAGTCACATGTCATCGTGATCAAGGGTTTGCTGGCCTTGTTCAGATTATTGATCACACAAAATAACATGCTCTCTTCCAGAAACTGTAACTAGGGTCTGCTTAGTATAGTTACATTATAAACCACAGGTGGGCCCTGTGGGTGTAGAACAAACACAAATGTGCCTGAGCAGGCATCTGTAAAAGGGATTAACTAGCTGCCCTAGTAGATGGGTATCCTCAAATATGAGTGGCCAACTATTATTATTATAATAATATATATATATATATATATATATATATATATATATATATATATATATAAATTGTAGGTCTGATGAATTGGATCATGATTACAATTCCAATGTAATAAATTACTACCATGGAATATTAGTGAATATATATATATATATATAAAAAAAAGTCTGCACAAAATTTATCAGGACTGTTACTATGGTAATAGAGCTAAAGTACACAGAATGAAGATGCTTGGCACAGATTGACTTTGAACCCTGTTGTACATACGCACTAAGTTATAAAATTCTTGCTTATTTCCTTTGATTATAGCAGTGCTTGGAAGAGAAGTGTATAGAGTGTGGTCATCTCAACACATCACAGGTTCTATCAGTGACCATAGCTTGTGCAACAGTTTTTGACCAGGAAAAACATTACACATCTCCGACAACCACCATATTTCCTAGATTTTGCACCTTGTGACATTTTCCTCTTCAAAAATGAAATCTCATTCAAAAGAAACAAGATTTCAAAATACTGAGGAAATCCAAGACAATGCAATGAAGCAGCTGCTATCCTTAAAAAGGAGTTCCAGGAATGCTTCCATCAATGGAAATAATGCTGGATAAAGTGTGTAGCTTCAGAAGTGGACTACTGTAAAGGAGATTGAATGTAGAACTGATGAATATTGTACACCAGTCCTGATACTTTTTTGATCAGTCCATATATATATATATATATATATATATATATATATATATATATATATAAAATCATTCAGATTAGTCATTTTTTTCCTTTATATAATCAGAGATAGAAAACATAAGGTTTACAAAGTCTGCTCCAAACAGTTTCCTAATTTGTATTATGCTTTACATCAGTCACAGATTCTGTTAAGCCTAAAGCAATATGACCAGTCAGAATATTGCACCAAAAATCCGTTATGGTTCTTAGTATATGATATGTGAAGTTGATTGTCATCTTTGGAACTGACTGTGGAAGAGAGAATTTACAGACGCTGACTTGACAATATTAACAACAGTCAGCATTTATATATACTAACAGTACCCATAGAAAATTCAGTTTTCCTATTTGAATTCATAATTATTAAGTTAATGATTGAATAAGCTCCTTGCAAGTTCCATGATTATAAGATACCTGTGGAAATTCTCCTGTTGCCTTGTTAATTAGCTTTACTGTAACAAAATATTGCAATAACAACCGTACATATGAATGTAGGTCATTTTTAAAGAAAAAAGAAAGTACAAATGAAAAAGTAAAAATTAACAAAGTTTTCCACTTCAGTGAAGCAGACATTAAATGCATGAAAGTTATCATCTCCTCTATCTTCCCTTTCTTTCTTATCATTGTATATACTTTTTTTCTAATTAAAGCAAAACAGTATCTTTGATATATATTTTTCTAGCTTTCCTTGAAATCAAAACAGAATGGTTCATTAGTTATCTGAGGAAATGGCAGGGTGTAGCACATGTGCTAACTTACTAATTGAGAAACAAGCAGAAACATAATATGAAGATCGACACTTATGAAGAGAGGGTGTATATCATTTTATGTATAAGTATTAGATCAAAGAGACTGAACATTTTGGAGATAGTCCACTTTCAACAGTATTTCTATTTTATTCAGTAATATCTATGAAGGAGAATTAGATGTGTTGCCATGGATGCCATATTTTCAATTCAATAATCTTGCATTCATCATGCTGTCTATTTATTGAAGAAATAATTACGTTACATCAATAATGTTAATAGTGGAGAGGTTTACATAACATAGACAATAGAACACATTTATTTTTGATAATAAACAGACCGTTGAACTTGTGCTGTTACACAATCACTTGTAACTCAATTATTATGCATCAATAACATTATATTGCATCAAATATTTTCTGATCAATAATATTGTATTAGTAATACAGACCTCTGACATGCTTCTGCTTCACATGGTTTTATTCAATATGAAGGTTGCATTAAAACAACTATCATTTCAAATTTTTTTTTGTTAATTTGAATTCATAACATATACAATGTAGCTTAGTCACTGCTTCATTTATTTATCAAGAGTGATCAAGGATTGCAAAATCTTTCAGAAATATATGTTTTAACAATAGATTATCCATTGGAATTACAAGTTTTTGTTCTTTTTAATTCAACTTCACCAATGGAATCAAGCGTTTTTACAATTACAACTATAATTTCTTCCTATTTTTTGTTTTAGTATTTTAATTTCACCACAAGCAAGCTAATAAAAGATAAGAAGAGATAAGGGTGAGGAGGGAAGAAATAGAGAAGACAAGGAGATAGATGAAAATGATTGATTTTTACATATAAATTTTTGAAGACCATATTTGACAAGAAAGCAAGAAGACAGAAGAAAGTTCCACAAGTGAGAAGTGCAAGAGAAGAAACTATTAGCATAGAATATTTAGCAATTTTAAAAGTGCAATTATGAGATTTAGATGCCAATCTAGTACTGCCCTTAAATTTTTTGAAGTACTAAATAGGAAAACTCATCAGAACAATTTTCATGAAAATATTTATAGAAAAAGCACAGGGAAGCTATGTTACACTAGTGGGAATGTGACTGAAGCTGAGATGCCAGGTCAAGACTGATAATATTATAGATTCTTCACTAGATTTTGTCAAAATTTTCCAGATATATAGCAGAAGCTCTAGACCAGATGTGGCAGCAATATTTCATACATGGATGAATAATAAACTTATAAATGTGCAAGAAAGCTTTTTCATTAATAATACTAGCTGAAGTATTCAGCTATTCAGAATAAGATGACAAGATATGTATTGCAGCTGGTTAATCATGACAAAAGAACTATTTCTTAATACTGTGATGGTGAGCTAAAAGATTTCCTTTGCATCATGGTTGGATATATATGGTCCCTAAAAATAATCTCATTTAACTTCTAACTCGTCTCCAATGACCAACTGTGGGACAGGACCAGACAAGCCCCAGTTGAGATTGACATCAAGAGACAGAAATGGGAATGGATTGGTCACACACTCCACAAGCCTGCTTCTAGTGTTATCAGATAGGCCCTTGACAGGAATCCATAAGGGAAGTGAAAAGGGTGTCGACCAAAACAGACTTGGTGGAAAATTGTTGACACAGAGGTGAAGGCAGCCAGCACGACATGGGCCAAACTGAAGAGGATCGCCATCCGTTGCAGCCCTATGTTCCCCAAGGAAGCAAGAGGCATAAAAAAATAAAAGAAAAAATTCTAGTAAAAAAAAACAATGTTTAACTAGGAAATGTACTAAATTAAAAATCTGTAACTTTATTCTTTTTGAAGTTCATTTTCAGCAGCTGAGTTTACTAACTTGTAATATTAAAAGAAAAACAAAAAAGACCAGGTAGATTGCCAATGAAAATGTAGAAAATATATTTTTAGGAAAAACTATTTTATGAAATTGCTTTTTCAAACAACACATATATTTACAGCCTAATTGAGAAGCTATTTTCTAAAAATATATCTATTGATTAGCTATTAAGTTAACACTTAATAGCTAATCAATAGATCCTTCTTTTCTTTATAATGAGTAAATTCTTTTCCTTCACTCTGGGTCTAGTAAGTATTTATACCAAATTTGAAGGTGCTACATAAAAGAGTTATATGTATAACAGAGAGACACTTCTGAATTTTAAATTATATAAGCACAAAAAACAAACTCTATGCATTAAATGATTACCACCATAGGTTTGACCATAATTTAGAATTAAAGGGTTCAGTTTTAATTGAAGTAATTTCTAAAGGCAGGAATATATTCCAATTTTGTATTTTGCAATTTTCTATGGCAAAGTTACATGAAGCTGATGATAATATTACTTTTGCAATTTGGGATATTTAAAAACAATAGTTATAACAATATATACAAAAGCAATAGAAAGATGAATGTGGTTGGCTAAATTATGCATCTAGATACAACAGGTGCAAAAAATTGATTTATATATACATATATAATCATGTTCATTTTTTATCAATTGATAGTTTAGGTGTTACTACTGTCAATAAAGCCAATATAAATCATTTTGTTGTATGGTAATGACTTCATAATCACTGAGTATTTTAAATCCTGATTTATATATACAGCATGTACCAAAAATACTTTTACAAACCTTGGGGGTGTGTTCCTCAAACCAAAACAAGGACAAAAGTCCATATAACCATATGTCCACAAATCCTTTGTTTTTGAGTTAAGTTCATGGTAGACGCTGTTAGATGTACAATCCAAGATGCAATCTAAAAATACTTTTACAAACTTTGGGGATAGGTTCCTGTCACCAAAACAAGGTAAAACGTCTATATAAATATATCCAAAAGCCATCATTGTACCTCAACACAACAACTCATAACAAATGTTCAAAATGAACACAGGTACCCATCAGATCATTGACTGGCAGACCCTTTCAAATACTTCTACACGGTGTCAAATTGCAGGCCCTCATGACATGTTGATGAAGCATCACTGCATTATTAATGTCTGCTGCATAAAAACAATTATTTTAGCTAGCTTCACAGATAAAAATTGAAAGGATTGAGGTTGAGGGAATGCACTGGCCATGGAACTGGTCCACCTCTACTTATCCATCTTTCATGGTAGATGTCAGTCAGTGCATTGCGAACAACATGACTAAAATGTGATGGAGCCCCCATCATGCATGTACCACATGTATCTTCATATTAGTAGAGGTACATCCCCTAGCAGGTCTGGAAGTGTGTTCGAAAAAGTCCCTATGAACAGCTCCTGTAAGACATGCTGAGAGAACATACGAACCTACCAGATGGTGCTTTACAATTCCAGCCCACACATTAATCATAAACTGATGCTGGTGTCTAGCCTGTATTGTACCATGAGGATTCCCATCCACCCACAAATGTTGGGTGTATAAATTTATTATTCCATCTTTTCCAAGTGTTGCCTCATCTGTGAACAAGACTGAAGAGACAAACAATGTAGTTTGTGCAATAAAGCATTGGCAAAAGTTCTCCTGTGGTGAGTGATCAGAGGGCAAAAGATTCTGCATACATTGCAAATGCTATGGATACAGGAGCTGCTCTTGAAGTACCTTCAATGTGGTACTATGATATGCATGGCATGCTAGGGCCACTTGACAAGTGCTGATACCTGGATACTCTCTGACAGCTTGTAGAATGTGTTCTTTTTGATCAGGTGTACGAGTGGATCTTGGTCTTCCTTGATCCATTGTTTGTGATGTCATGGATCCTGTCTCAGCAACATGACAATAAACAGCAGCAAAAGTTGGATGACTTGGCTACCTTCGGTACAGAAATGTGATCTGATACAGCCATTTGTAAAAATCATATCTGCCTGCTCACAATATGAATATCCTACCATAGTTAAATGGAACACTTCTCAGTTAACTTACTACTACACACTTTAAATGTTGAAGACAGACTAGCCACAAATGTACATGAATGACAAATGTAACCTAGTCTTCATGGCAACACAATGCCATCTACTGTAAAATTACTTTAAACTTAACTCAAAAATGAAGTATTTGCAGACATGTTTATATGAACTTTTGTCCTTGTTTTGGTGTGAGGAACCTGCCCACAGTTTGTAAAATATATTTGGGCAGCAACCTTTCTTTCAAACATGTTTCATTGAATGTGACAGAGAAGGAAAATATGATTAATTTTTTTTTTAGTTTTTCTCGTATTCTTTAACTTTTCCCTTTTGTGGGGATAAGGGGGTCTAAAAATTGACTTCTGAAATTGACTATGTGTCATGGACTATATGTCATTTAAAGTGTGGGTTGAGAAGGGTAACTGGATGAAGATACTGTTAAAAATCACTAAGGGAAATTTCTTCATTTCTATGTTATTAATAAATATAGCCAAATATGAAATCATGGATACTGTTAGAAAATATTTAGCAAACTTGAACTTTCATGCCTATAAAAAAAAAAAAGAAAAAAAAAGGAAAACCCAGAGTGTCAAAAGGACGGTTTTTACCATGACACCACTATTATTTCAACAACCTTCACTTTTCAGCAATGTTTATTGTTTTAAAAGTAATGATTAGAATTTTAATAAAACCAAAACATACAATGAAAGTGAATTTTATAGATTGACAACAAAAATATTAAACACTATCAGATTGTTTATTTACAAGAATAATTTTATATTTACAACATTCAATTAAAACTAATGCAACACAATATTTATCATTTATTAATTTACAAAGAAATAAACATGAAAATTTTTTAGTCATAAATTTATAAACATTTACAAAATTATTAAAATATGAGAACCAACTATAAGTAAATCCTTATTATTTATAATTTGATTAAGTTTGAATCAATTGGCAATTAGCCAATGTTTTGCCAACCTTTCCAATAAACAATATAAGAAATTGTGTAAATATACAATCTAATAATTAAATAGTGTTTCACATTTTTGTTGCAAATTCTTAAAAACAAAGATAATGCATAAATCCACTTTCATGTGTTTAGGTTTTATTACAATTATAATCATTGCTTTTTAAAACAACTAACATTGCCAAGGAGTAAAAGTGGTTAAAATAATAGTGGGGTCAATAGAAAAACCATCCTTCTCACACACTGTTTTTTTGCAGACACGAAAGACCAAGTTTGCCAAATATTCCTTATTGCTAGTTTTACTCCAGTTTATTTTTTTTCATCACATTAATGTATCAGTCTCCAACAAGAAAATGTCATAATAACTTCTGATATGAATTGAACTTGCACCCCATACCATATAACTTCATAATAAAAAATAAACAGAAAAAAAGCTATCATCTAAAAACTTCAAAATAAACTCCTTACTTTTAAAAGATGGTTTCAAGGAAGTAAATTATTATTTTTAATGCTGATTTCATAATTTCAGCCCATGCATGAAGAAGTCATTTAATTGTTGCTTCAAGACGTTTTTCTCATACAATGTTTACAAGAAGCCCTCTTTTATCCTCTAAGATATTTAAGAAAATAAAAAAAAATTGTTGTGTAAAAATGTTGGATTGTAATACCATGCTTTACTGTAATTCATATCTGGAAACAATTATCCCTGAAGGTTGTTTTTGGAATTGCTTATTATAATAATCAACCATTTTTATAGTTGTTTTTATTTCATCAACATGCATGTGTCTCTTTTCTTCCTCTTAACAGTGTAAAATTGCCTCTCTACAAGATCATGTGCATAATACCATTGTAGGAATGTAGGTGATTGTCTCCCTTTCGACAAGAAAAATTGATTGATGTCTTGGCGTGAGGATCACATGATAGCCCATTGGTGAGAATAGGCAGATGTTTAGCTAGTTGAAGTTTGGCTGATCATCTGGAGGTTGTGATTAAAGCCAGAGACAATTTTATTGAATAAATTGACCTTTTAGTATTTCAAGATATTTTTGTGTAAATTTGGTAAATACAGAGTGCAATGGTTAAATTGTTGCCATTTTATATTTTTTAATTTTGTGCATGCACATTTTTTGTTTTTGACTTTGTCAACTGCACAGTACAGTAGGGTCAAGTTGGGCACCATCTGTGAGAAAAAGAGCACTATGGCACAATTCCCTCTTCCAAAAATACTGTAATGCTTGGAATTCATGCTGGAAGTTCCAACACAAACTTTTCAGAGTGTTTAGGTGTCAATCTGAGAACAGTGAAGAGGATTTTGAAAGAGTTGGAGGAATTATCCAATGAACATCATGGTGTTTGGAGTGATCACTAGTGATGGCGATGTTATGTCTCCATTCATCTTCCCACAGGGCCTGAAACTCAACACAGAAGCCTACATAAAGTGGCTTGAAGAGGTAGTGTTGACCTGGGTCAAGAGGGTGGCTGTTGGAAGAGCCTATGCCTGGCAACAGGTCTCTGTGCCATGCCATGCCACACAAGCAGGAGAACCCAGTCATAGATGTCAGACAATTTTCTGCAGATAGTGATTTTATTGAATAAATGTACTCTTTAGTATTTCAAGATATTTTTGTGTAACTTTAGTAAATATATCTATTAAAATAAGATGTCAATATTATTTTCATTTTTGTATAATTTAGACAATTTATCCACAGCATCATATATATATATATATATATATATATAAATGTAGTGCACAAAAGGAATGCTCCAGAAGTAATGCCTCCTATGTATTTCCATGGAAACTGTAACAAAAAAAAAATGTGGAGCATGACACCATTGAATAAAACAAGTTTTCAGCTACAAAACACTATTTTTGCAGCTGAAGTCATAGCGATCCATAGATAAAAAGAAAAGGAATCTGTGGAAATCAATGACTGCCTACATCCTAAAGGGACATGGAATTAAAACAAAAAAGAAATTCATTGTTCATTGTCAGCAACTGTATAACCACCAAATAGCATTTTTTTTCTTCCTTTAAATGCACTTATTGTTAGTGAATGCTAACTTTTATAAAATGTGCAGTAAAAAGGCCAATACTATATGGAGCTTAAATAAAACATATATGGGGGGGGTCACATGAATCACTCCAAAAAGAATACTTTCTGTTTCACTCTGTCTCTGAGAAGGCAGCAGTGGTAGAAAACTCACATCAAATCAACTGTTATCTATTGATGTCATGATTACTCTATTATTCTAACTCATTTTTCTTATTCTTTTACTCTGTAACTCCTAGTATGTTAGTCACTTTTCTGCTTTGTATGGGGTGAAATGATTAAAAAAAAAAAAAGTACTAGATTGGAACAAGGTCTCATGAATTTACACTTGAAATGGCTAGATGTAACTGTAAGTTCTATGCTAATATTTTCTTCTCTTGCACTTCTCGCTTGTGGAACTCTATTACAGTTCCATGTTTTTCAGTTAACTTTGATCTTCAAAAATTTAAATACCACGTCAATCATTATCTTCTCTCTTTTTGATTACTCTTATAGTTTTCACTCCTTAATAATATTTCTCTTTTTTCTTGTTCATTCACAATCAGTAACCCCATGTATTTTAGTGGCATTACTGCTTTGCATGGGGTAATATGATTAAAAAAAATACCAATGTTTTTTTTTTCCTTTGTTAAAAAGAGCAGCTGAGTAGCAACCTAGCAAAATGCTGTCTGACACAAAAGGGCATATGAAGCAGATGTGTCCCTATGCATTCTTCCTTGTGGAAAAAAAAAAAAAAAAACTGCACCCTTTGACATTCACTGACACTTATTAAATGTTTACAGAGACCAAACAGTTACATTCATAACACTGGCTGTTCACCATCCCAAATTAAAAGGAGAAATTAAATATGTAATATAAACTCTTTGATTGAAATAGAAAGGGAGAGAACTCTTTAATCACTTAAAACAATAGTATCAGTTGTGAAATTCAAAAAGCAGATAAAAGAATACATTCCTCTTTTCATAGTTATATGCGTAGATCTATAATTTGAGAGTTATTAGAAAACACTCGGAGTCGGAATAAAAAATGATGAGGATGTTTATATAAATTACTGAACTGTAAAAAAAGTGTAGAGATGTGTATACATACACGTAACACTTAAAAGTCATTAACGGTGGTTATTTTAATGCTTACACAGACAACTAATGACAAGAAACAAAGTAAGTGCACATGAGGAGATACAGTGAAAAGTACATTAGATGTGGAGGTAATAATTACAAAGTAAGAATCCAATAGAACAAAGGTACAAACTTCAAACCCAACAAAATTGAATTGAAGACAAAAATTGTGCTTTGCATAGGAGGTGGGATGGATCTCATTATTCTTCTGAAGTATTTCAAAGAGCATGGTGGCAAAGCGGAACATTTCTTCAGTTTTTCCTGATGAGGAATTCTGAACACAGTAGCACTCTGCTAACTCACATGTCACGTTGCCCACTTCTGGATATAAAGTCCAGCTAATGAGTTGGAAAAGAGAGGAAAGTAATTATTGGGACAATTACTATGCTTTAAATATAGTGTTTTAGCATACTGACATTTATATAGGCTATGTGGTAGCAACTGTAATCAACTGGAAATCCCAGCCAGCAGTAATGGTTTGTCTTGTTAACCATTACTAACAAGTAGTCAGTTCAATTCCCACCATGTGTCCCATACTTATGCTTTGTGTTAAAACTTCAATGTGTTGTACCCCTTCAAGACATAGGCGATCATGGCTCACCACAATTTCTTGTCCTTTGCAGTTCTTAGTAAAGTTTGTCTTTCTGCTATCTCTTTAAATCTCTGTTCTGCCAACTATTTACACAAGCTCATTAGGTAGGTTTTTTTGATTGATTTCTTCATTTTAAGGCTTATCAACCTTTTGCAGATTATTTGAAGCCAGAAAATATTTTTATAGAATTTTTTGGAGATGATAATGATTTACTGATACACATTCTAATAATTAATCCATAGTTGGTGAGAGAAGAAGTGGATTCATACCTTTTCTCAAGGTATTTGTGTGTAACTGAATATAACAAACTGAAACGAATTGGAATTCTGCTCTCCAATTTACAATACTGAGTCATTATCCATCACTTCACTCACACTTTGAAGCTTACAGCAGCTGGTATTCCCAAGTGGTCACCTATCTCAGTACTGACCAGGCTTGATGTTGCTTAACATTGGTGATCATATGAGAACTAGTGTTTCAATGTGACATGGTCATAAGCCTGTTGGGTAGGTTTAGTACTAACCTTAGCAAATAACAATTATAATCAGTGTTTAAATAGGTTTAATTAAAAAATTCTTTTTTTATTTTTCATCTCTCATTATGACCTGGTTTTGTTAGCAAGATTGTAATGACATTTTTATTCATAGCCCAAAATACCAAAAATTTGATGCAGTTAGCAAAATACCTAAAATTTTTATTTACATTCAGATTATTGTCCCCATCTTTGTTATTATCACAACATTGTATCCTCCAACCTCCTTCTGGTGTCTGTTGATCCGGGTAGAATTCAAATTGAAGCTTTTAGTTAATCAACTGAAGAAGATTATTCTCCAGGGGGGTAGATTGTAGATCAGTTGGAAAATATTTCACAATAATAGAGATATACAGGGAAAGACAGATGTGCAAAGCCAGAAATGTTGACGGGATTTCAAATGCAGAAATTAAGAAAGACATGAAAATGAACATGCTTGGAGGAGAAATGATTAACAAACATACATTTCGCATCATGCTTCTATTTGGTCAAAAGGCCTACTAATATACAATAAATATTATATTTTTATTTATTTTTTTTATCACTTGAATTTCTTTCATTAGCCTACTATCTCTCTGTCACACTATATATATATATATATATATATATATATATATATATATATATAAAGTTTTGACAGAAAAAATAAAACAAGATAAACCTGACTAAACAGGATAAAAATATATATATATATATATATATATATATATATATGTAGTAAAACCTTGAATTAAGGGTCCTGGAACCAACAGACAAAATTCACAGAAATGCTAGTGTCCGGCTGAAACTCAAAACACCCACACGTAGCAAGCAAAGTCTGTTAGTTTCAGAATTGTCCACTGTTGATTACATGCACAATCAACGGACAGAGAGACTAGTAGTTCTGGAAATAAGCATTGTTGTTTACTTGAACACTTGTTGTGTATGTAACATACACAGCATCTCTCTCTCCCTATCTGTGTGTAATTTATTTTAAGTTACTATATAGTAACTTAAAAATAAAATGCACATACATATATACAGTATTTACATTTATTTACAATAATTTTGTACTGGACTAGGTATTTTCAGGCCATGAAAAAGTGCTTTCAATTAACAGACAAATGGCTTTAACAGACATCCCTCCTTGCAGTCCATTAAAATGAGGTTCTACTATATATATATATATAAGTTTAAACAGAAAAAAGAAAACAAGATGACTGAATAGCCTAGAGGATAAAATGTTGGTTAGTGAACTGGGAGTTCAATCCCTAGGCTGGACAGAGGAAACATGACACACAATATCTGACCAAATTTATATTGATTGTAACAAATTATATTTGTAGTAAGAAAGTAATGATTATTTCTCTCAGACATACAGAATGAATAAAATGATTATTATGAAAGACATGTTTCCTTTTTGTAATCAAGTAACAAGCCATCCTAGGAGGTATACACTGACTGTTGAAATGTCCACTTACAGAGTTACTGTCAAGGTTTAAACTACAAATGAAACTTGTTAAAATACTGTAAAGACAACAGTTTTATTTAACAATCTACAAGAAAGTTCTTAAAAGACAAAGAAAAAACTGAATGAGTGTTTAACGTTAAAAGGATAGATTTTTGAAAAAAATAAATAAAATCCAAAGCCATAGAAAGATCTGGAATTATCTTGAATCGCCTTAGAAAATATTGTTTATACTCTTAATGCTGGGCTACAGGTCATCAGCTACACATACAATTCTTATAAGGCTTCACAGTTTTCATTTTTTTTTCTATTTTTGCTTTGATAGCCGCAAGCTGATGAGGAAATGCAGGATCAAGTGTCTCTGAGCCTTCCCACTTGATTCAAATCTTTAACAGCAGCAATAAAGTAATAATGCAGGAAGTTCTTGGTGTTTAAAAAGAGGAACTTTTTTGCAAGTTATTAATTTATTTTTTGAAATAAGAGCAAAAAAACAAGAAGCAATCAAAAGGAATATTAAAGAAACTCAGAGATTCAGCTACAAAGATTTGCTCTAACAAGTCAATGTGCAAGTCCACACATTTTTTCCTCTACGTATAAACACATATACACAAACAATCAGGGCTGGCCCAAGATACTGGCAACCCAGGCAGTTGCCTGGGGAACCACTATGCCACCATGTCATGCATTTGGGATCTTCCAAAATTAAAGCTTATAAAAACATACTTGCAGTCATCAAAACAAATTAAATTCTTTGGCTATTTTTTTAATAGAAAATGATCATGTAAAGAAGATAGGTGTAGAAAGTGCCATGAAAAGATTTGAAGATTTAAAGGCTAGAAAAAAAATGCTTTAGGTAGGATAATTTTCTTTAGCTTGTATTAAATTTTACAGGAATCTGTTGATTAGCACACATTTATATTGGCTTTTTAAATTGTCATAAAAGTAGGATGACACATCCCAGACTGAAAACTGCTTATTTAAACTATTATCCTCAAGTTTGTTGTTATTGTAACATGTCAGCCATTGTACCATCTAGCCTTCATCAGGTCCTTTTCGATCTGAGTAATCAACAGGGAAGTTCAAACTGAACCCTTTATTTAATCTTTATTTATGTTTAGGGATATCTTGTTTAGTTCTTATTTTTAATACTGCTCAATTAGCATTTCCACAAAGACCAAATATGTACTGCTCAGGGAACTAACTCATCATTACTATGTTACCAAATTCACGAACCAGCACTTTAATCCACTCTATTAATCCAGGTGGCTGTTTGCCTTTTGTTAGAATTGTTTGAGAAATTGAATGGATTTTATATGCCAGTCACTTGAAGGAAATTTTAAGGTTCAACAAGAATGACAAAAATGTCTCCACAGCAGAGCCAGCTCAAGGTACTGGCAACTTGGGCAGTCACCCAGGGTACCATTCTGCTGCCATATCATGTGATTGGGATCTCCCAAAACTATAGCTTATAAAAACATATTTGCAATTGTCCATGACTTTAAGGTTAAATTCTTTGGCTATTTTGTCAATAGAAAATGATTTTGTAAAGAAGATAGGTGTAGAAAGTGCCATGAAAAGACTTGAAGATCGAAAGGCGAGAAAAAAATGCTTTAGGTAGGATAGTGAACATTTTCTTTAGCTTGTATTAAGTTGTATATTGTAATAAACTTGTTATTCTACATTTTCAGTTTTTCTCCTTGTGAAAATTTAAAAAAATTATACTTGTAAGGGCACTGATGTTCAAGCTTGCCCAGGGTGCCAGCAACTCTACAGCCATCACTCCATACAATATATACTTAGAGACAGACACTCAGATAATCTTTCTTGCTACTATTTACCATTATACAGAGAGTGTGGTCTGCTCAGCACAGTTGTACTGTAGCTGTTTAAGAAATACAAATGTATATTTGTGGGTGTCTTCAACAGGGATTGGCTCAGAAATGAGCAACCAACCATTCCAGGTATTAATCTCACCATGATTGATTTGTCAGGGAGGTGATTTCTTGATGTTATCAGTAAGGGGAGATGAACCAAACACACAGCACCTTTCTAAAGTGCCTGGATCCAAGCCCTGTGAGTGAAATTGGATAGTTGGAATCATTTAGAAGCTGTTGATGATTGTTTTAGTATAAAGTAAAAAGTCATCATGACCAAGGATTAGTGGCTTTGTTCAAAATAATTGAGCATATAAGATTATGCACTGTCTCTCAGAAACTCTAACTATGGTCTGCTCAGTTGGCTCTATGGATTGAGCAAGCTTCTGCAATAAGTATTGGCCAATTGTCAGGGCAGACAGGTATACTCTGAAACAAATAGTAGCCAGTCATATAGATAGTAATCTTTATTTGGTTAAAGACAAAGTTCTTTAAGGAGTTTTGTAAATTTATTTTTCTATATCTAAGTATGTATCAATATGATCTGAAATGTAGAAAAAAATCATTAAAGAACTTTCACTAGTGTTTAACCAAACTTGTGTGTGTATATATATATATATATATATATATACACACACACACACACATATATATACAGAGAGGGTGTTTAAAAATGTATACACTTTTATAGTGTATAGCTCAAGTCATCTTGCTTTCTTTTCATATTTACTGATTAATATTATTAATGCCATTCAGGTTTAAAGTTCATCCTAAAATGCTACTGAAAGTGCAAAAATGTCATTGAAGTTCAAAGAGAGTTTCATTCAGACTGCTTACACTCTGATTAACTAGAGAAGCCGATGGTACTGTACACGATATGCGCAAGAAACCTCCTGTAAGACCACAGATATCAATAAACCTGTTGAAGCAAAAAAAGGTGAGGAAAGTTTTCAGAGAAGTCCAAAAAACTGATCAAAATGTTGATTGCTGTTTGTGATTTCAATGTGTCATTTTGTCACTAATGTCTGGATCTTAATGGACATCAATTTGAAAACATGTGATGAAAAAAAATCTTAAGAACATGCATTTATAATAAATACTGTCTTCATATGCATTATTTAAATTAGACAGAGTTGGTTAGAGTTGCTTGAATTATTTCTTGAGAAAGCTTCAAAATTTGTATATATTTCTTTATGAGAGCCTGTTTCTTTTTTTTTTAAAATCATTTCACCTGGAGCAAAGCAATAAAAACGATAGGGTTACTGAGAATATGAGAGAAAAGAAAACATCATTAAAGAGAGAGAGAGAGAGCAATAAAAGAACAAGAATTAAGACGACAGAAGATAACAATTGACATTGCATTTAAATTTTTGAAGATCAAAGTTGACTGGAAAGCAAGAAGCCAGAAGAGAGTTCCACAAGCAAAATGTGCAATAGAAGAAACTGTTACAGTTACATCTAGCCCTTTCAACTGTAAAATGATGAGACCTTGCTGTCAATCTAGTAATGCACTTAAATTCATAGGAGAAAGTTCATCCAAGCAATTACCATGAAAGTATTTCAAGAAAGGCAAAAGGAAGCTATATTAAGATGATGGGGAAGTGACTGAAGGCAAGATGCTAAGAACAACAACATTGCAGATTATGCTTTGGATTTTATCAAGAATCTCTAAATATATAACGGAGAATCAAACCAGATATGGCAGCAATATTCAATTCATGGACAAAATAAGAACCAACTTTCCTAGCAGCAGACCTAGCAATTGATTCAATATAATCTTTCCACTTCATATCTGTGGAAAAATATTTGTGTGTGTGTGTATATATATATATATATATATATATATATATATATAGTATAGAAAATCAGCTGATTCCATTACCTTGGTTTCAACCTTTCGGTATCTTCAGGCAATATATATCACTGTATATTAGTGTGTAACACATTTTTACTACATCAGAAGAGACTATTATACAGAGATAAACAAATGTAATATGTTCTTCTGTTATGGATACAGGAAATTAATGAATAAACTTTTAAAATCAAATATGTTTAAATATAACTTTATTCTAACAATACCTACAAAAATTTCATAGTTTTCCTTTATGAATTTTCTCATGAATTATAATTCTTAATTTAATGATTGAATAAGCTTTATTCAATTTCCTCAACTTTACTGTGGAAATTCTCCTAATGCATTGTTAAATATATGGGCTTAACAAATTATTACAATAACAAGTATGAATGCTGGTCATTATTTAAAGAAGTAAGATGGTACAAATGAAAATGTTTTAAACTGACAAGTTTTCTATTTCACTTAAGCAGATTTTAACTGCATGAGAACATTATCACTTTTTCTTCCTTTTTTATCATTCTATATACTTTTTTCTTCTTCACTGAAAACCAAAATATACCTTTTTCTTTCGTCTTCCCTTGCAATCAAAACAGAATGGTCTATATTATTATTATTTGCTAAATTACTAATAGAATTATAAAATGATTGTTTCCATTTCAAGCATGGAGATAAGGTGGAGCATCAATCATTATTTTTACTTAATTTTACTTTTAATTTAATATTCAGGAAATTAACATAAACCAGAAAAATGAAAAGTTATTGATATTTTACAAGGACAATGCAAATATATAATTACTTAAATATATCCATTATTTTTTTGTCAGCAGAAATATATGCGTTTTATATTTTACAACAAATCACTCATCTTTTGTTTTCTACCATTTAATTTAAATCTGTTTTTTGTTTTTTTTCTTTTTAGCTGGAATGGAAATACAAGAGTGGAACATAAAATTTAAGAAGAAACTCCCATGGATAAAACAAAAAAGCAGCTATTCAAGATCTTCTGCTATGAAAAGAATCTGAGAAATGAAAATTCACACAGCTAAATAGCTTGACATTTGGAATAATTGTATATTAAATAAAAGACTGAGGAGGAGGTCAAATGAGCTTTGCATACAAAAATGACATTAACATACATTAAAAAAAAAACTGGCATAAATAAAACTTGCATATTATAAAGTATTTTTTGCAATATCAAAAAGACTTAATATAAATACATCACCCTGCTTTTAGCTTCCTTCTTTTCAATCATTTATCAGGATATTGAAGTTTTAAAGATTGTAATTAAAGAAAAACGAAAAAGTATTACTTTGTGGATAAAGAACTTAGATGTAAAGTTTACAATTTAAATACTGGTTAAGTTTCAATGAAACAAATCTGTGTATGTTTTTTTTTCTTGTAAGAAAAACAATTTTTTTTTTCAGGTGTAGTTATATTCCGAAAGTGACCTTCATTTGTGGGGAAATGTTTAATTTCCAAGAAAATGAAGCTTTAAAGTATAAGCAAAATGGTTATAAAGTGAGTATTTGATTTACAATTTAAATATACTACTAAACTAGACCCTGATTTTATGTCCTGTATGGATGTGTAATATAGAAGGATGAAGAGAACAAATTATTTAATGTTATTTTATTGTGTTAGGGTTTCCTAACACCACAAAGTGAGTACCTCATTACAGAGAAAAAAGTAAATATAATTTTTTTCCTTTTTTTTTTTTTCTTTTAGGCTTCTGACCTTCAAAATTACGGTCATAGATAAATGGGGAAAAAATAGCTGTTATAAATGCAAACACAAAGTAAGGGTTCACTTAACATTATTGGTATGTGCCATATTCTGAAAGAACATGAATAGTCATGGTTCTCCACAGCTTCCTTTCTAACCCCCTTCTTGTTTCTCTATTTGCTCAGACTTGTCAAGAACATTTTGCTTTCCTCTGCCTCTCTTGCTTTCAAGGTATCATGTGAGTATCAAACTCTCCAAGCTTCCTTCCCTCATATTTCCCTCAAATTTCACCTCCCTCTTTCTCATTGTCAGCAACAATTTCTTTGTTCTTATTCTCCTTAAATTTTAATTTGGCAAATTCTCTGTCCTTGGTATTTGTCAGTAGAAATACAAAATTGAGTCCTTTTGCTAAAAACTTAAAAGGTTAATTTCCCCAAAGAAATTAATGTCATATTCACTCAAATTACATGAAGGTAATATATATTTTCCCATTAAAATACATAGGTTTAATCACCCCATTATAAAAATTAAAATAAAAATCCACCATTATAAGAATTTAATAATGTGTTTCTACATATAATCCATTAATGGGATGGTGGGTATTAATAGATTAAATTAAGAGCAATTTTTAACATAAATACCCACAAAGAGAGTTGTTTCAAAAGGATGTTTTTTCTCTTGACACTCATATTACTTTATACTCTTTGGCAATTTTGATCATTCTAAAAAGATATTTTTATAATTTTAATAAATCCCAAACATATGAAAAGTATAAAACATTATTTTTGTAAACAGTCTGATAAAATAAAAAGTGTTTAACCTTTATCTCTGTATATGATTTCATTTGCTGTACAAAAAGTTTATTCTGCAACAGAAGGTAACTCTGATCCCTGAATCTGAATTCGTTTGAATTTCATAGTTGTGTTGTCATATCCTTCTATGACAACAGAAAACAACTTTGAGTAAAATTAACAATTAGGATACTGCAATTGAGTGGCCTAGATAAAGAATGCAGTTATTAACTGTTATTAATTCTCAAGAAAAAAATGACAGAATCCAAAAATTGCTGTGAGAGTATACAGTATTAGTCCTGTTAAATGAAAAACCATCCTTCGGAAGACTGCTTTTCTTTGTGGGTACACGTGTTAAACTTTGCTAACATATCTTAACCCAAATATTCAGTTCTATAATTCTTTAGTGTTTATTAAATGGAAAAAATGAATGTAAATGCAATAATAAATTGTTACTATCTTCTTAACTTTCCTTTCATTTTAATCTTTTTCATTTTATGAGCAAACAGATGCTGAAAACCTCTTTACCAGACCAAGAAGGTAACTGACTTGAGCCATGAAACTTACATGCAATTCCACATATTCATCTCAAAGTTCAACACAACTTACATTAATTTTCATTCACTCTTCAAAAAAACTGTTATTTAATTGGTCTTTGAAAGTTTTTTTTTTTTTTTGGTAATTCATCCCACAAACAAAGTGATAATGACACTAAAACACAAGGAGCTACTGGAAGTGAAAGAGAAGGAAAAGACTTTAGAAGGAACTGGAATCCCAATAATAATATAAATTTCAGAGTTTACGTGGACATGTTAGAAGTCTCGAGTTGAAGTAGAATTTAGAAGGAATTTAAAACCCAATACTAAATAGGAAACAAGGAATAAACTTCTATATCAGTTCAAAAGACCAAGGAGTGAAGCAGATAATATGTCAACCTATCTACTCCTATTAAATTTAGGAATTATTATTTTTTGGAAGTAGTTCAGATTGAGAGTTTTTCAAAATCTTCTTGCATTTATCTTGACAAGTATAAATCACCACTGAATTACTCTTAATTCAAATTGAAACCAAATGTCTATTTTCCTCCTTTGTTTACAAAATCTTTCTTTTTGATTTGGCACTTCACAACCACATGTCCTTGTTTACCACATGAATAAACTATTATTTTTTAATTTTAACTTTTGCCATTTTTTTTTTTGTTCACATGACAACTGATTTTCTACAGTCACCTAATGTTTCCCATCTCCTTAAAACCTCTTAGTGCTATTTTGAATTGACTAAATGTTAAAGATTTCCTTTTTGAGTGATAATGGTGATAAATGGTTTTAATTCTGACAGAAATACCGTGGAGAGCATGGCTATTAACAGGCTGATTATTTTCCCCAATGGTTTATTTTCATATTAAAAGAAACCAATATATCAGAGATGGATAGCAGAAATAAACTTTATATTTGTACAGGATTCCAGTGAAATTTATGTCATTTATTCATTTTATTTCAAGATTGATTCTTGTTATCAGAAAACAACAGCATCGGTCTTGTTTAACAAAACCCTTGCTATTGTTTTCCAATAATGAAAAGTGAAACAAAGACATCATTTATTACCAGAAACAGACATTACTCATAGAAATAATGATAAAATGAAAACATTTTTGTCAGCTATTAAAACGGAGATGACAAGACAGGTTTTGCTCACTGTCAAACAAAGAAGGAAGTTCTGGTAAAAAAAAAAAAAAAAAAAAGCCTCTGGCTGCATTTAGCCCATTGTAAACAATCATTTATGCAATTCACAAATTTTACAGAAACATTCAATGGAAGACATTTACTGCTGATTGAAGAAACAGAACTGTGAAGGTAGAGGAGACAATGAGACTATGAAATTTTTTAATTACAAGAAACCTGTGCATAAACATTATGTAAAATTCCACTTGCTCCTCATTTTACCACAGTAACTGCAGTTACCTGTCTGAATAACAATTTTTTTTAATCGTTTCACACCAAGCAAAGCAATAGTACCACTAAAATTCAGAGAGTGAAGGATAATGAGAAAACTTTAGTGGAGATGACTGAGAAAACGACAAAAAAGGAACATAGTTCAAGAAGACATAAAATGGCTGCATTTAAAATTTTTGAAAATTGTAGTTATCAAGGAGGCAAGAAATCAGAAGTGAGTTCCACAGGTAGGAAGTGCAAGAAAAGAAACTGCTAGAGTAGAAGTGGCAGTTGCATTTAACTATTTCAACAGTAAAACAGTAAGACCTAGTTGCCAATCTAGTAGTAGGCTTAATTTCATGTAGTTGGGGCACCAGGGAAAACAGCTCATCAGAACAGTTGTCATGAAAATATCTGTAGAAAAGACAGAGGGGAGTCACATCATGTTGGTGAGAAAGTGACTGAAGTTGAGATGCCAGATCAGGATTGATTACATTATAGCCCACTCCTTTGAATTTTGTTAAGAATCTTGAGATGTACAGTAGGAGCACCAGATATAGCAGCAATATTCAATGCACAGACAAATGGTAGATTTATAAACGTGCAAAATGTATTCTGATGAGAACAATTTTCTAGTATGACACTGTGAACCAACTTTCTTTGCAGTAGATGAAGCAATTGATTCGATATAGTCCACTTCATATCAGTGGAAAATGCGAGGCCAAGAAGGTGTAGCATGTTGCTCTTCTGGAGTTGAGCATTAGCCATGCTGACATTAGGCAGAAAAAAGTTATTTAAGGTGATTAAATGACAGCAGTTTTATTTTTATGGCATGAACATTTACAAGCCATTTCTCTGGATAACTGGTGTTGATAAACTCTCAATCAACCTCGCCGACAGTTTTGATAAGAGTAATAGAGTGGAAAATCAACAGTCCATGATTCAATCTCTAATGCTAGACTGGTCTAATGCCTAATAATATATTGGCAAACTTGGTTCATTCTTTTAAAACCAAAACACGATCTTTTTTGAGAATTTAAAACAAAAATAATAAACATTATTTTTTTTTCTTTACAAGAATAATTTTATATTTACAACATTCTAAAAACTAGTAAAATGCAATATTTATAAATTTAGCAATTTATAAAGAAATACATATGAAAACAATTTTTTATTCATAAATTTATAAACATTTACTAAATTATTAAAATATATGAACCAACAATAAGGAAGTCCTTATTTACCATTTTATAAAGTTTGAATCAATTGGCAATTAGTTGATGTTTTGACAAACATTCCAATAAATAATATAATAAATAGTGTTTATTATTTTTGTTAATTCTCAAGAACAAAGAAAATGTATAAATTCACTTTCACATGTTTAGGTTTTATTACAATTCTAATCATCATTTTTTAAAACAATATTGCCAAGAATGAAGGTAGATAAATAATAACTGTGCTAGGGTGGAAAGTGTCCTTTTGGCACTCTGTTTTTTTTCTGGGCACAAATCTGTTTTTGTTTTTTTTTTTATACAAATTCTTTCAATTTGCTCTGACAATTCACAGTTGTTATTTTCTACAAGCATAAACAATTATTTCTTAATTTTAAGCTTGGTCATTTTTATCGTTTTCTCTACATTCTTTTAATGTTTTCCATCTCCTTAGTGCTATTTTGAATTGACTAAATATTAAAGATTTCCTTTTTGAGTGATAATGGTGATAAATGGTTTTAATTCAGATGGAAATACCTTCAAGAGCATTGCTATTAACAGGCTAATTATTTTCCCCAATGGTTTTAAAGAAATGTCAGCATTTTCTTCTTTTATCCTATCCTCAGTAGCACACACTCAAAATTATATTTCTCTGTAATTTTCATACATTATTTACATATAAACTATTATCTTTGTTATTATTATCACAATGTTTTGTTCAGTGTACCCACAAGCCTTCATCAGGTACTTGTCTATCTGGGTAACTTCATGGAATTTCAAACTGAACTATATATTTAATCAAGGCAGGTAAATTGTTCTTATGCCACTGATCATGTTAAGAGCTCATGGACTGAACATGTGAGTAATGACGAAGTTTTGAAGAAAATGAAAACAAAAAGGAAATTAATACTTAATATCAGGAAGAGACAGTTGAGGTTTCTAGGGCACATAATGAGGAAAGAGGGCTTGGAAAGTCTGATGCTCTGATATAGGGCAAGAGGGAGGGACAGAGGAAAACAATGAATGACATACTTAACCTTTATCCCTCTGTGACACCATTTGCTGTACAAAAAGTTTATCCTGCCACTGAAGGGGACTCTAATCCTGGAACAATAGTGTATTTGAATTTTATACTTGTGTTGTCATGCTATGATCACCTATGTCTAGAGGGGACATGGCACAAAGAAGAAGAAAACACAGACATCAGTGGAATCTCAGTGGATTAAATAAAGAGTTCAGTTTGAAATTCCTTGGAGGTTACCTGGATCAACAAGCACCTGATGAAGGCCGAAGAGCATAACAGTGAAAACACAGTAATAACAACAAAACAGGATAATAGTCCACATGTAAATAATGATAGTGCTTCATCCCCCAAAATTCAAACATGTTTTCATACCTGATAGCTTTCATAATTGAATTCATGTGATTCTTTTAACTTAAATGAAATAAAGTTTGCCAAAATTGCCTTGTTGTGAAAGTACAGATGCAATTTTGTTGATTTCTTGGACAAAAAAAAATATTCTGTTTAAATTTCATCTTTCAGGATATAACTCTGCATATTCAGGTTTTAATTCATCAAAAAAACAGGCACACTGTCTTTCTACTAAATAGTAAAATTGTTTCTAGCATTAAAATTATAGAAATATAAATATTAATTCATTTCATATGACCCAGTAATCATCCCAACTGTCACCTGATAATCAACAAACATAGCATTTTAATGTGGGTATTCATTCCAAGTGAAAATTAAAAGGACTGTTTTAGAAAAGAGTCAATTATTTTTACAAAGTCATTCCTTCTGTATCTGCAGTTTGCAGTAATATGTTCTTATTTGCCACATGCAGAAAACACTGTGCTATTGTTTCTTAATTTCAAATTCTGTCATTTGGTTCCCATTCTCACTACACTATTTTTTAAATCATCTTCTTATAGTTGTTTTTTTCCATTACTTTAAAATTTCTTTTTGTTAAATTTGCTGAATCTTTTTGAGTAATGACAGTGACAAATGGCTTTAATTTTGATGGAAATTCCTTCAAGATCATCGTTATTAACAGACTGTTGCTGTTGATGATTATTTTTCCCAAAGGTTTTAAAGAAATGTCAGCATTTTCTGCTCTAATTGTATTGTTAGTAATGACTTTGGCTATATCATGTTGAAACACTAGTTCCTGTACATTTACTAAAGTTAAGCAACATCAAGCCAGGTCAATCTCTAGATTGGTGAACACTCAAGATTACCAGATGCTGTAAGTTTTGATGTGCTTTGGGTGTAATGGCTCAGAATTGTTAACTGGAGAGCTGAATTCCAATTGGGTTTATTATATCCACTTACATGCAAATATCCTTGGGAAAGATATGAATCCACCTGTTCTCCTCCCAGCTATGGGTTAATTACTATGCCCTGTTTTACTAAACTATTATTAGCTTAAAAAATAATCATACAATCTAAAAATATTTTCTGCCTTTAAATAACCTGCAAAAGGTTGATAAGTCATAGAAAATAAATGAATCAATCAAAAGCTTTCTGCTATGGATTTCCTCAAAGATAATTCTATGTATAATGAAATGATTTAAAATTTTTCTTTGAATACACAGTGTTCTTTCAAGAGGCTCGTTAATTTGGCAGTAAAACTAAAAAGAAAAAAAAATTAAATAAAAGAAAAGCTACATTCCACTTGAAATCTATTTTATGTTATAAAATTTCCAGTATCGTCAACAAGCTTGATCAACTAATTGATTATGATGGACAACTTTGTTCCAAACTAAGATAAGGCAAGTAAATATTTACACTATGATTTTGTTAAAGTAAATGCATGTAACATCACCCCTGCCACACAATGTTAAATAATAAAACAAAGTTACTGTTCATAGTGGCAAGTTCTTACCATTTAAACTATCACATTTGCCATGACTATAAAAATATGCCTGTGACTTTCTGAAAATCAATACATTTGAAGAAAAAAAAAGACTCTGTAGACCAGATTAAAAAAAAAAGTAAATAAAAGTTGCTTTCATTTAAATAATAGTACCTGTAATAAAAATGACACAATATTGGGCAAACAACAACAATGATTTTTGCTGAGGTTGAAGACTCAAAACAAGTCTACTTGGACAAAATATTTCTGAAGCTCAGTCAGAGTAAAATCATGGAAAGATAAAAATCAGGACTTTGAAAGACAAGGAATAAAGAAAGGAAGCTGTCTACACTTCACAAAAATGCAACAATCTCATTTTCTATTCAAAACAGCAATTTATGCCCTTGTTCACCCAAGGCACAAGAGCCACTCAAGTTAGTGGGTAACTGAATGAAGTTGTTTTATGGATGTAAGAATTGGAGATTATAAGAATATGTAGGATAGATAATTGTTGACCCTGGAATTGACATTAAGATTGTAGTGATTAGAAAAGTATCCTTTTGGGAGTTTCTTTTTATGATCAGCAGCTCTTGGAAATAAGCTGTCCAAATGGAACTTCCTTCTTAGCAATGATATATGAAAGAAATGAAGATGGTTTGCCCGTGTACATGCAGGTCTTACCTGTAATCTACAATGTTATGGTTAAAATTTTTTAAACAAATGGGTATGATTTTCATTCACTCTTTCTATATATAAAATTCTATGGATTCTGTTAGTCTGTCTGTCCATTCATCACATCCTCTCTAAAATAGCCCTACATTGACCAATTGAAACCAAATTTTGGGGAGAAGTGCAAAAAGTAAGCAGGTACAAAGCACAGCTGGTTTTACTAATGTGCATAAAAAAATGCAAAGTAGGATTTCTGTCAAAGTATTTTTCCAAACAAATCATCTTATTCAAATTTCATTGATTGGTTTGGGTATGTGGACAAAATGTAGTTTGTAAATCTCGACAAAAAATGTTAGCAATAACTTCAACAATACTAAATACTGTGAGGATTTCAACACAATTCTAGTTTGTAAAGAGTGATGCAAAAAATACTGGTTGGAGAAGGTGAAGTGATGATCAAAACAGTAAGAATGATTTTAATTTAGAACTAAACATATTTGAAAGAGAGTAAATGTTGGTAATGTCTTGAATTTTTTTATCCTAATCTGACCCACTGACTTTACTGCTACTCTTCCCAGTTATTAAGTTTCCATCATTGTTCTCTACTAACAAATCAAAGACTTCTCATTTTGGAGATAAAAATTAGAAGATTAAGCAGTGAATCAGTGTTGATCTAATCTGATATAACCTCAAATAATATTTATTTTTGAAATGAAATAGAAAATGTGGCACAAGGCCAAAAGGGGGCATGAGGAAGGTTGGTCATCAATCTATCTTTTATTAAACTTAACTAGCCACAATCACTGATCCAAACTATACAATATTCCTTACACCAAAACACCACATTGTTACTCCAATCACCATAATACCTCAAAGTCTCTATGAAGTACTAACTAGTCCCCATATGTACAATTTGTGGTGGTGGGACTTCACCAGGCAAATAAATTTACATGACCCCAGTGGAAAAACCGTAAGTTTACTCAATGGGAAGAACCTATTTCAACTACAAGTGGAACAGGTCAACTTATTAAAGCAAAAGTTTACATTAGCTGAAGGCTATGGGTTCAATACTTGTACTGGGTAATAAATATACACTTGAGCTATCTAACGACTTAACAATCTTATATATATTTTCTATTTCCTTTTTTCTGTTTCTTTCTTTTTTTTTTTAAAAGTTCATTAGTAATTTTTCTTTGCATACTGTCCCATGGAAATATGGTAGATAGGAATTGGTAATACAAAACCTCCTTTTCAAATAAGATAATCTAAGTTGTCCACAAATACTACTGCAAACAATTCTTTTTATGCATAAAAAACCTCAGAACTGCTGAAAGAAATAGGTTGAGTGATTGCCATTTAACTAATATTCTTAGAATAAAGACTAGTACCATAAGAGCAGTTATTGACAATATTATAAAGGAAAGCAATGTCAAAAATCACACTGAACTTATTTTATTTTGTGTATGTATAATTTCTTTTTTCTACTGTCAATAATACAGTTTTTTTTTTGTAATTATATATATTTGTTATTAAAATTTGATCTTAATGTTTTGAACTTTTTAAAAGCATATTTATATAAAGAACTTTTGTGACCTGGTGAATATACCTAAATTTCTAATTTGGCAAATAAGGAAAAATGTTGGACAACCCTACTTTAAGGTATTAATCTCCACTCTCAGCTTCCTTTCAGCTAGTTGTCTTTTGGAGTAGATAGCTTCAAATAAATCCTTATTATCCACAAAACATTTAATGGGAACACCGTTTTTACTATTGCCATTACAAATTAATTTATTGTATAAGGTGGATAAACAAATGACATGATCAACTCACTCAATCATAGCCAGTGCATTAAACATAAGAAAAAGGAATATTAGTGATCAGGTAAGATGACTAACACAGTTGAAACATTACTTACATCATATTGACATCTACTCTAGAGCAATGTTTAGCAATTTTGTCATGCATTGTAACACTGATAGTGAGTTGAATTCCCAAGGAGAAACCCACTATTATGACTGTTTTAGATAAAGTTGAAAAATAACAACAATTATATATACTAGTTTTTACCTGTGAAAATTTAATGGTTTTCCTATTTTAATATTCTGATGAATCTTAATGCATCAATTAATGATTGAATAAGTTCATGATGAGTCCTCCAAAAATAAAATATCCATAGAAATTCCCCTATCACATAGTTAAATATTTGAGCTTAACAACTTTAACAAAATATTGCAATAACAATCATAAATATGATTGCTCGTTGTTATTTTAAGAAGTAAGGAGGTACAAATGAAAAGGTTTGAAATTGACAACTTTTTCCAGACATTAAGCACTTCTATCTTTCTTCTTTCTTTCATTTTCTCACTGAAACCAAGTAGTCTCTTTGATATGCCTTTTGTCTCCTCACATGATCAAAATGGAATAGTCCATTATTTATGTGGTATTGGCAAGGTGCAATGGTCATGCAAACTAATGAAGGGAAGGTCAAGCTAAATGATTTTTATCACTTTAAACATTATTTTTAGTAGTTAACCATATTTGAGTATATGTGCCATTTATTTTTGTCTACTAGCCTGAATATTTGAGAAATCTTAAAGAAAAAAAATGTCCTCTGGCAGGATTCGAACCTCTTTGCAGGAGAAATTTTCATTAGATCTGTGTTTTTAACTGACTCAGCCACAAAGAGTCTCATCAATTAAGGTTCAATACTACATTTTAAGCACATCCCTCTTGTGCTCAGTTTCATATCCAAAATGTAAACAAAGCAATTTCTATTTTTTCCCTTTATTAATCCGAAATTTTTATCACTTTAAATGTTATGGGTATCCATTAAAAATAATGTTTAAAGTGATAAAAATATGTCGGATTAATAGATAAAAAAATCTATTACTTCTTTAGAAATATATAAGACATATTGAAGCAGTAAGAATTCATCCGAACATATTTTATTAAATTCTACTGATAAGGTTCTTAATTCAACTTTTTATTATATCTTTCCAATATAATTTGTACATTGAAGTTATGGATAAATTGTCCAAAGTACATATATTTTTCTTGTTATATTCAAGTACATTCAACTATCACAGCTTTTTTTTGTCAAGAACTGGATGTTATCAGTATGGTAAATAAAATCTGTCTAAATTCTGGCATTTTTACAGTGCTGGAATTGAAATTGGAATCAATTCAAAGTGATGTCATTTGTAATATTAAGCATGTATCAAATATCTATATGTGCATCCTTTTTATTTTTTTTAAATATATTTTTATAAGTAAATTACCTACCATGGGGCAGAAAACAGATGTTGAAGGGAATAAAAAATACTCAATGTCTCATGACAGAGTAAATATATTATTATTCCCAAATAATGGTCTTCCGGCTGGCCACTATTTTTAAGCTTCATGCAGCCAAATACTGAAGATTTTATACTGCTGTATGCATGAAGCTTAAAGTTATGATCCATTGGTAGAGAACCTTTTAGGAATTTTATATATATATATATATAGCGACTTCTAATTCTTGGCACAATAAAGCTATTTCATTGATTTTGAACTGAGCAGCATTTGACTGAAGAGTCTTGCCTCACTTCTGCAGGTTTTCCTGCATATTAGCATATATGTGTATGACCTTAGAGTTCATCTAGTTTATATGCATACTCATGTGACTCTTGTGACCTGCTGTTGGCCCACATATTTTATCATAAAACTGAAATCATTTCCTTGTAGGCCATTGTGCATGGCTGCCAATGTAGTTTGCTTGGGATTGCTTACCATCATGAGATAGAGAAATAGCAAGTCTCATTTTAGATGAAGTTATATCCTGTTTTCTAAGAGCCTATTTCAAGATTATATGATTAACACTCTTTTCCTCAGATGTGTTACAACATTTTCTGCCACACAGATTGATTTTCTGCCAGTGTTTTCCAAACCTCAGCATCAATATTAAGAGTTTTAAGATTATTTTTAACATACTTTAAATATATTATTGGTTTGTGTTTTGAACATTTACCACATGGTAACTCCTCAGTAAAATAACTGCTTAAGTATTTTGTCATCTCCCATTGTAGTAAGGTATTTTTCCCCATCTCATTTGGTTATGGATGATAAGCTTTTTGATATTAGATATATTGATCCACTGAAGAACAACAGGTGTCAGCTGTAAAGTATTGCTACTTGATTTTCAAAATTTTCCTACTTCTGAAAGAATCTCTCCAAAGCTTTAATGTGATGGTAGTATGTGGTCCAAGTCTCAGAGTAGTACAAAAGTGTGGGTATACATACATAAATACATACACATACAAGTTTATTCATACAGTTAAAAATAATAGCATATTTTCTTTTGATTCTTATTAGGTTCTTTTAATGTGCATATTTACATATTTTTCAGTTATTGTGGAGTAAAGAGTACACCCCCAGTGACTCTATGAACTCGTCCAATACTATAAAGAGTTGAATGGTATGAGGTTGTGGATTGTCATATTAGAGTCAGTCTTCATACTAATTATACAAGCATTACAGCAATAGTCTAAGAATTATGTATAGAGAATACCTAATGAATTACCTTATACCAAGTACAAGTATGTGTTATAACAAAAAACCTTACAATAGAAAGTTATAATAGTTGGTGATGAGGATACTCAAACACAAGCACGGGATAAAATTGCAACATTATAACTAAAGTTATAATAGTTGGTGATAAGGATCTCTATATCAAGCACAACATTATAACTGGAGTTATAATAGTGCGCAACCAGATTTTCAAAACTTGTGTGTACAACAGGAGTTACAAGAATTTCAAATGCATTGGTAAAAAAAAAAAGTTCTTACAGATATGAGAAAATTTTGGTTCCATTAGTTGAAATTCAACAATAAAAAAAGCAACAACAAAATACTCAACAGTTGCAAAAACAACAAGAGTTGTTGGAAGTGGTTTTGAAGAGAAATGCTTCAATGTCTCTTACACCAGATGCGGTGCAAAACACCATATCAGAATTCATATAAAATACTGATGATGGACTGACTTTTGCTGCATATTTTCACAGAAATATTTAATCAGGAATGCTGTTCCTGGGAAGAAGATAAAAAAACCTTTTAGGAATTTTATATATATATATATATATATATATATATAGCGACTTCTAATTCTTGGCACAATAAAGCTATTTCATTGATTTTGAACTGAGCAGCATTTGACTGAAGAGTCTTGCCTCACTTCTGCAGGTTTTCCTGCATATTAGCATATATGTGGAAAAAGATGCTGAAGTACAAATGAAAATTTTAGTAAACATTGAACATAATAATAACTTAACACTACAGGAAATAGTGGCCAAAATGTTAAATGTGAAGCATGATTCTGAAAAACTTCAAAATAAAAAATGTGTATTGGTAAAAGCTAAGGAAAAATGCCCCCAAAAAAAAAAAAAAATAAAATAGTTTCAAATGTGGAAATTTACATCTTGGGAAAGATTATCCACAGAGAAAATGTAGAATGCTCTAACTGTGGTAAAGAAGACATATCAAACCACACTGCAGAACTTAATCAAGAAAAAATTTTCACAGGAAGAAATTAATACACAATATTGCAACGGAAAACAATAGGCATGCAAAACAAAAGAAAATTTTTGAACATGCAAATCAATAATATGGGAGTAAAAATGTTACTAGATACTGGCAGTGACATTTCAATAGTAAATGAAATCACATGGAAAGAAATTGGAAAACCTTTATCAAAAAGGACTTGTAAAGTTTCTGGTGAGAAGTTATTTTTCTTGGGAGAATTAACATGTGATGTTTATTTTTTAAATATGCAGGTAAAACTAAAAGCATATGTTCTAAGAAATGTCACGAATCTATTCAGTACAGACTGGATGGAACTATTTCAACTGTGGGATTTGCTGATAAAGGCTTATTGTAAAAATATAAGCGGACAAGCAACAAATTTAAAAAGTGAAAAACTAAAGGAAGAATTAAAAAAATATTTTCCTGATGTTTTAAGGAACTGAGTCAGTGTTCAAAATTAAAGGTGAATTTTCAAGTAAAAAAAGGTTTGATACCAGTATTTAAACCAAAATGGAGCATACCATTTGCAGCATTAGAACAAGTAAATGAAGAGTTGGACAGACTAGAAAGAATTGGTGTATTGCAGAAAATAAACCTTTCAAAATGGGCTGCACCAGCGGTGCACATAAAGGAAAAAAAAATTAACAAAATTCTTATTTTTGTGGATTTTTTGACCGAATTAAGTAGTTGTCTCAAAATACACAATTACCCATTACCCAGTCCAGAAGAATTTTTTTTAAAGTTGAACAGCGTAAAAATATTTTCAAGGCTGGATTTTCAAAGCATATTTACAAATTCTGATTGAAAATCAATGCTATGAATTAATGACCATAAATACACGCAGAGGATTGACTTGATTTGACTTCCTTTTGGTATAAAGGTGGCACCAGCTATTTTTCAATAAGCTATGGATACCATGCTGGCAGATTATGATTTCACAGTGGCATATCTGGATGATATTTTGATCAAGAGCTTGTTGAAAGAAGAACATGTTGGGCATCTCAAAATAATTATGAAAACAATAAAAAATAGTAGGAAACCAGATCTGTCGAGAGCAAATGCAATTAGAAATATGCTTACACCAATGAACGTAACAATGTTACAAGTTTTTTTAAGACTGGCTAATTATTATCAAATTTATGTACATAATATACATAATTTGACAGCTCCACTTAACAATCTACTGAAAAAAGGAGTAAAGTGGAATTGGGGTCATAAATATCAAAAAGAGTTTGACAAGATAATAAAAGTCTTACATCTGATTTATCATCAGTGCACTACAAGCCAAAAGCAAAAATTGCAATATCATCAGATGCTAGTGATTACAATGTTGGAACAGTCATTTTACACAAATACGATGGTGGTAAAATGAAAGCTTTTGCTCATGCTTCATGATTGCTTTTACCAGCAGAGAGGAATTACAGCCAGATAGAGAAAGAAGCTCTAGCAATCATATTCACTATGGAAAAAGTTCCATAAATTTATTCATGGAAGAAATTTCATGTTTCAAATAGACCATAAACCATTATTAGTAATATATGGTTCAAAGCATACCTACCCATACAGCTAACGGATTAAAGCACTGGAGTACAATCCTATTCAATTATAATTTTATGATGGAGTACTAATCATCTAAATAATTAGGACATGCAGATGGATTGTCTGGGTTAATACCTAAAACTGCAGAGCCATTGCAGGACAAGGTCATAGCAATGCTAAAAAGTAAGATGGAAATTAAAAACATACTGTGCTACGTAACACAAGAATTACCAGTTACATTGGATGAAATTAAACAAAAAGCAGAAAAGGACAGCTTTAATGCTAAAGCTAGCCATCTTCATTACCGGGAATTTTTACCATTCAATTGGAACAGTTTAAATTTAAAGTCAGCTCACCCTAAAATTAATATTAGTAACAATAATTGGGTGCAACTGAGGCATATCCCCAAATGAGGGGTTAACAATTTGAAGGGGGGCTGAAAAGGGCCATTTTTGTGTTCTCAATCTTGTTTCAGCCTCACACAGAGCAGCAGCTGAAGAGGTGTTTCTCCTCAACCATTGAGTCCTATGATCATCATTTTCAGCCTCATGTGCAGAAGTGTTCAGGTATGCTCTTCTGGAAAGCCAATGACAACGTTGATCTTCGAACTTAGTGGCTTGAATTGATGCATTCCGAGAAGCATTTTGAGACAGGCAAACTTCTAAAGACGATTTGTTATCTCTTATTTGCATGGTGGACCTGGCAGCAGCAGTTTTGTGACCTAGGCAATTTCTTTTCTTTGGTTGCATGTCTTAGGCAAGTATAAATTGTCAAATAGAATCCATGGGAAAATACCAGAAAAGAACGTTGTAAAGCTACAGGGATCACTAAACACAAATAACTTTAGAAAAGGTTGGAAAAATAAATGATGAGTAATAAAAAAGCAAGCTTACTTATTACTATGGTGAATGAAAAGCAAAAACTGGCAGGAGAATAAAAAAAAAATTAAATTGGCAATGGCTATAAATGACAATGAAAGCAATGCCTTAAAACTGTAGTAGTAGGCTTTATGTAACGGAAAAGGTAACCTCCTTTGAGAGAGATTGACTACTTGACTAAGAGAAGGGGAATGTGTAATTTGGACTCAAAATCGGCACTGAAGAATTATCTATCCAACAAAAAAAATTTCATCGAAATCAGATGAAAACTGTGGAAACATAAATAACATCCATTCACACACACACACATTTTTAGAATTAGAGGTAGAAGACAGAGAAGCAATTAAAAGAAACTAAAAAAGAACAGAATCAAGAATTGAATGCATACTTGATATGCGATGTGTTGTAATGTATGGACAAAGAATTGTGATACAGAAACGTATATTAAAGTATTATTATTCCGGATATCCTGGCATTTCAAGAATGAAATCTCTCATAAGAAGTTTTATATAATGGACCAGAATAGACCAAGATGTCAAAAAAAAACAGTAAAAGCATGTAGAGGTTGTGCTCTACCAGCAAGACTACCTATCATAAAGATAGAACCTTGGTCAAAGACAGACACACTGTGGTCAAGATTGCATATCTATCTATATATATATATATATATATATATATATATATATATATATAATATATTTTGCAGTTTATATATGAGGATTATTTGGTGCTTTTAGCATCTTAACATATGTCTTGATAGAATCCAAAAGTGTGTCTATGTCCTTGTGAGTGATGATTTATTTTTCACCCTAAAGCCTTTCTAATAGATAAAATGAATCAAGCCTCTCACTGCTCTATTGCTATTTCCATGAAAAGTATTCGGACGAACTACATTCCTTAGATTCACCAGTTCCAACCTTCATATCTAAGACCAACCATGCTATACATATTGTAGCAAACTACCCTCATTCTCTTTGTATTCCATTGGCATTTGGAAGTTCCACTCAAGCAGCTGCTTTCCACAAACCACATTCTTGTGGAACTGACTCCTAAGAGAAAGCTTCCTTGATCACTTGAATCTTAATCCATTCTAATCTAAGATTAACTGTTAACTTCCTCATATATCTGCATAAGCTGTGCTTCTTATTCTGTAACCCTCTACCTTGAGTGGCTCTTGAATCTTATACAGGGTTAACATCATTATTAAAAAAAAAAACAAAAAAAAAAAAAACCTTCTAATGTCAGTTTAAACTGATGCCTTTTCTGCATATATTTTGACCAATTCACTCTTTGCATTTTCCTGATTTCAGATGAAAACTTGGAAATTTTCTAACGGTGAAATTCTCACTTTCCAAAATTTGTAGTGTATTCACTCAGGAACAAAGTCACTATACAGTAGTGATGCTTGGCTAGATTAACTCCCAAAGTGGTGGGGTCTTAAGGAATTCAGGTGTCCGTTGATCCAGATTACAAAACTGAACTGTTCTGTTGTAAGAAAGCGAATTATCCCAGCCAGAGTTTGAATTCTGCCAATTTCATTCTTTGCTCTGTTACAACTGCATCTCCCTGAGGATTGTGACTATTAGAATTCATAAATGAGAGAAAAAAATGTAATCATCTTGAGTATTAAGATAATACACCAACTGTTGAGTGAATTGTTTTCTGAGGTTAGAAATATCATCAAATCAATAGAACTGTGTGTAATGTCAATGGAGGTGGAGTGAGCAATACTTAAGTGTGAGATTGAAGAGCAAGTCCCTTTTTTTTTTACCTGTGTGTGTGTGTGTGTGTGTATATATATCCAGAATCTATCTAAAAGTCTACTATTCATCCATGCTTAGAATATTGCTGACACATATGGTCCAGTGCCCCTGCTATTTACCTTGAGGTCCTTGATAAGATCCAAAGAAGAATCAGCATTATTTGTCATGATCTGACAGCTTGGCTCCATTTACTTCCCACCATCATAGAGTGTCTTTTCTATACATAATTTCATGATAATTGTTCAGATGAGCTCTTTGCTATAGTACCTAGACTTTGTGAATTTAAGTGCAGCACAAGACTGGCATTGAGATTTCCTCAATTTACAGTTAAACTGGCTAGATGTAGCCGTAAATTCTATTCGAACAGTTTCTTCTCTTGCACTTCTCAAATGCGGAACTCCATTCTGACTACTTTCCAGCCAACTTTAATCTGCAAAAATTTAAATGCCATGTTAATCGTTATCTACTGTTCTCCTGATTACTCTCTTCCCTTTCTGCTCATCATTATTGTATCTGCTCCAAATTCTTCCACACCCTGTAACCCTTTGTGTTTCAGTGGCATTACTGCCTTGCTTGGGGTGATAATGATTAAAAATTTATATTTATATATATTCTCATCTGTACAAAGTCTTACCACAAAAAGTGATTTGTTTGCAAATTGGAAATAAGTTTTCAGACAAAATTGTATAGGGTGAAGGAAATGGCATCAAAAATAGAAAGGAGGAAAAAGGCAACAGAGAGAGAGATGGAGAGGTAAAATGGCAGCAGCAGAGAGAGAGAGAGAGAGAAAGAGAGAGAGAGAGAGAGAGACGCGGAAACGGCAGCAGAGAGAGAGAGAGAGAGAAACGGCAGCAGAGAGAGAGAGAGAGACGCGAAACGGGCAGAGAGAGAGAGACGCGGAAACGGCAGAGAGAGAGAGAGACGCGGAAACGGCAGCAGAGAGAGAGAGAGACGCGGAAACGGCAGCAGAGAGAGAGAGAGACGTGGAAAGGGGCAGCAGAGAGAGAGAGAGACGCGAAACGGCAGCAGAGAGAGAGAGACGCGGAAACGGCAGCAGAGAGAGAGAGGAAACGGCAGAGAGAGAGAGAGACGCGGAAACGGCAGAGAGAGAGATGGAAATAGCAGAGAGAGAGAGAGGATGCGGAAACAGCAGAGAGAGAGAGAGAGAGAGATGCGGAAACAGTAGAGAGAGAGAGAGAGAGAGAATGGAAAAACAGAGAGAGAGAGAGAGAGAGAGAGATGAGAAAGAGCAGAGAGAGAGAGAGAGAGATGCGGAAAGAGCACAGAGAGAGAGAGAGAGAGATGCGGAAACAGTAGAGAGAGAGAGAGAGAGAGATGGAAACAGAGAGAGAGAGAGAGAGAGAGAGATGGAAAGAGCAGAGAGAGAGAGAGAGATGTGGAAAACAGAGAGAGAGAGAGAGAGATGCGGAAATAGCAGAGAGAGAGAGAGATGGAAACAGCAGAGAGAGAGAGAGAGAACGGAGAGAGAGAGAGAGATGCGGAAACAGCAGAGAGAGAGATGCGGAAACAGAGAGAGAGAGAGAGATGCGGAAACAGCAGAGAGAGAGAGAGAGAGATGCGGAAACAGCAGAGAGAGAGAGATGCGGAAACAGCAGAGAGAGAGAGAGATGCGGAAACAGCAGAGAGAGAGATGCGGAAACAGCAGAGAGAGAGAGAGATGCGGAAACAGCAGAGAGAGAGAGAGATGCGGAAACAGCAGAGAGAGAGAGATGCGGAAACAGCAGAGAGAGAGAGATGAGAAACAACAGAGAGAGAGAGAGAGATGGAAACAGTAGAGAGAGAGAGAGAGATGCAGAAACAGCAGAGAGAGAGAGAGAGATGGAAACAGCAGAGAGAGAGAGAGATGGGAAACAGCAGAGAGAGAGAGATGATGGGAAACAGCAGAGAGAGAGAGAGATGGAAACAGCAGAGAGAGAGAGATGCGGAAACAGCAGAGAGAGAGATGCGGAAACAGCAGAGAGAGAGAGATGTGGAAACAGCAGAGAGAGAGAGATGTAGAAACAGCAGAGAGCGAGAGAGATGTAGAAACAGCAGAGAGCGAGAGAGATGTAGAAACAGCAGAGAGCGAGAGAGATGTAGAAACAGCAGAGTGTGAGATGTGGAAACAGCAGAGAGAGAGATGTGGAAACAGCAGAGAGAGAGATGTGGAAACAGCAGAGAGAGAGAGAGATGGAAACAGCAGAGAGAGAGATGTGGAAACAGCAGAGAGAGAGAGGGAAAGAGAGAGAGAGAGATGGAAACAGTAGAGAGAGAGAGAGATGGAAACAGCAGAGAGAGAGATGGGAAACAGCAGAGAGAGAGAGATGGAAAAACAGAGAGAGAGAGAGATGGAAACAGCAGAGAGAGAGATGCGGAAAACAGCAGAGAGAGAGATGGAAACAGTAGAGAGAGAGAGGGAAACAGCAGAGAGAGAGATGCGTGAAACAGCAGAGAGAGAGAGAGATGCGGAAACAGCAGAGAGAGAGAGAGATGGGAAACAGTAGAGAGAGAGAGAGAGATGGAAACAGCAGAGAGAGAGAGATGCGGAAACAGCAGAGAGAGAGAGAGAGATGGAAACAGCAGAGAGAGAGAGAGATGGGAAACAGCAGAGAGAGAGATGTGAAGAAACAGCAGAGAGAGAGAGACAGCAGAGAGAGAGAGAGAGATGGGAAACAGCAGAGAGAGAGAGAGAGATGGGAAACAGCAGAGAGAGAGAGAGATGTGGAAACAGCAGAGAGAGAGAGATGTAGAAACACAGAGAGAGAGATGTAGAAACAGCAGAGAGAGAGAGATGTAGAAACAGCAGAGAGAGAGAGAGAGATGCGGAAACAGCAGAGAGAGAGAGATGGGAAACAGCAGAGAGAGAGAGAGATGTAGAAACAACAGAGAGAGAGAGAGATGGAAACAGCAGAGAGAGAGAGATGGGAAACAGCAGAGAGAGAGAGATGTGGGAAACAGTAGAGAGAGAGATGGAAACAGAGAGAGAGATGGGAAACAGCAGAGAGAGAGAGATGGGAAACAGCAGAGAGAGAGAGATGGAAACAGCAGAGAGAGAGAGATGGAACAGCAGAGAGAGAGAGAGATGAAACAGCAGAGAGAGAGAGAGATGCGGAAACAGCAGAGAGAGAGAGATGCGGAAACAGCAGAGAGAGAGAGATGCAGAAACAGCAGAGAGAGAGAGATGCAGAAACAGCAGAGAGAGAGAGATGCAGAAACAGAGAGAGAGAGATGCAGAAACAACAGAGAGAGAGAGATGGGAAAAGCAGAGAGAGAGAGAGATGAAACAGCAGAGAGAGAGAGAGAGAGATGGAAAAGCAGAGAGAGAGAGAGAGAGAGATGGGAAACAGCAGAGAGAGAGATGTGGAAACAGCAGAGAGAGAGATGTGGAAACAGCAGAGAGAGAGAGAGAAAACAGAGAGAGAGAGAGAGAGAGGAAACAGCAGAGAGAGAGAGGAAACAGCAGAGAGAGAGAGCAGAGAGAGAGATGGGAAACAGCAGAGAGAGAGATGCGGAAAAGAGAGAGAGAGAGATGGGAAACAGCAGAGAGAGAGAGATGCGGAAACAGCAGAGAGAGAGAGAGAGAAACAGAAAGAGAGAGAGAGAGAGATGGAAACAGAGAGAGAGAGAGAGAGCGGAAACAGCAGAGAGAGAGAGAGAGATGCGAAACAGAGAGAGAGAGAGAGAGAGATGTGAAACAGCAGAGAGAGAGAGATGGGAAACAACAGAGAGAGAGAGAGATGCGGAAACAAATAGAGAGAGAGAGAGAGATGGAAACAGTAGAGAGAGAGAGAGAGATGTGGAAACAGCAGAGAGAGAGAGAGATGCGGAAGAGAGAGAGAGAGAGAGAGATGTGAAACAGCAGAGAGAGAGAGAGAGATGCGGAAACAGAGAGAGAGAGAGAGAGATGGAAACAGCAGAGAGAGAGATGCGAAACAGCAGAGAGAGAGAGAGAGAAACAGCAGAGAGAGAGAGAGATGCGGAAACAGCAGAGAGAGAGAGATGAGGAAATAGAGAGAGAGAGAGATGCGGAAACAGCAGAGAGAGAGAGAGATGGAAACAGAGAGAGAGAGAGAGAGAAACAGGAAAGAGAGAGAGAGAGAGAGAGAGAGAGAGATGCGGAAACAGCAGAGAGAGAGAGAGATGCGGAAACAGCAGAGAGAGAGAGAGAGAAACAGCAAAGAGAGAGAGAGAGAGAGAGAGAGAGAGAGAGAACAGAGAGAGAGAGAGAGAGAGAGAGAGAGAGAGAGAGAAAGAGAGAGAGAGAGAGCGGAAACAGAGAGAGAGAGAGAGATGCGGAAACAGCAGAGAGAGAGAGAGGCGGAAACAGCAGAGAGAGATGGAAACAGCAGAGAGAGAGAGATGTGGAAACAGCAGAGAGAGAGAAATGGGAAACAGCAGAGAGAGAGAGATGAAACAAACAGAGAGAGAGAGAGATGGAAACAGCAGAGAGAGAGAGATGGAAACAGCAGAGAGAGAGAGATGATGGAAACAGCAGAGAGAGAGAGAGAGAAAGAGAGAGAGAGAGAGGAGAACAGAGAGAGAGATGTGGGAAACAGCAAAGAGAGAGAGATGGAAACAGCAGAGAGAGAGAGATGGAAACACAGAGAGAGAGAGATGTGGAAACAGTAGAGAGAGAGAGATGTGGAAACAGCAGAGAGAGAGAGAGATGTGGAAACAGCAGAGAGAGAGAGATGGGAAACAGCAGAGAGAGAGAGAGATGGAAACAGCAGAGAGAGATGTGGAAAAACAGAGAGAGAGAGTGGAAACAGCAGAGAGAGAGAGATGTGGAAACAGCAGAGAGAGAGAGAGATGTGGAAACAGCAGAGAGAGAGAGAGAGGGAAACAGCAGAGATGTGGGAGAGAGAGAGATGGGAAACAGCAGAGAGAGAGTGGAAACAGCAGAGAGAGAGAGAGAGAGAGACAGATGGGAAACAGCAGAGAGAGATAGATGTGGAAACAGCAGAGAGATAGATGTGGAAACAGCAGAGAGATAGAGATAGATGTGGAGAGAGAGAGAGATAGATGTGGAAACAGCAGAGAGAGAGAGAGAGAGAGATGTGGAAACAGCAGAGAGAGAGAGAGATGTGGAAACAGCAGAGAGAGAGAGAGATGTGGAAACAGCAGAGAGAGAGAGATGTGGAAACAGCAGAGAGAGAGAGAGATGTGGAAACAGCAGAGAGAGAGAGAGAGATGTGGAAACAGCAGAGAGAGAGAGAGATGTGGAAACAGCAGAGAGAGAGAGAGAGATGTGGAAACAGCAGAGAGATAGAGATAGATGTGGAAACAGCAGAGAGATAGAGATAGATGTGGAAACAGCAGAGAGATAGAGATAGATGTGGAAACAGCAGAGAGATAGAGATAGATGTGGAGAGAGAGAGAGATAGATGTGGAAACAGCAGAGAGAGAGATGTGGAAACAGCAGAGAGAGAGATGTGGAAACAGCAGAGAGAGAGATGTGGAAACAGCAGAGAGAGAGATGTGGAAACAGCAGAGAGAGAGAGATGGAAACAGCAGAGAGAGAGATGTGGAAACAGCAGAGAGAGAGATGTGGGAAACAGAGAGAGAGAGAGAGAGATGTGGAAGAGAGAGAGAGAGAGAGATGTGGAAACAGCAGAGAGAGAGAGAGGAGAGATGTGGAAACAGCAGAGAGAGAGAGAGAGATGTGGAAACAGCAGAGAGAGAGAGAGAGAGATGTGGAAACAGCAGAGAGAGAGAGAGAGAGATGTGGAAACAGCAGAGAGAGAGAGAGAGAGAGATGGGAAACAGCAGAGAGAGAGATGTGGAAACAGCAGAGAGAGAGAGAGGAAAGAGAGATGTGGAAGAGAGAGAGAGAGAGAGATGTGGAAACTGCAGAAAGAGAGAGAGAGAGAGATGTGGAAACAGCAGAGAGAGAGAGAGAGATGTGGAAACAGCAGAGAGAGAGAGAGAGAGATATGTGGAAACTGTAGTGACTATGCACTGTAAATAATTGGATACAGAAAGAAGAAAACAAGAAAGAGAAGGAATTAATAAAAATCAAGTGTGAATCAAAGAGAATGGACCAGGGAGGGAAAGTCAGAGAAAAGAAACACACCCATAAAAAATACTCCAAAAAATTAAACTAGGAAAATGTATACAAACTGTCTGTGTATATGTGTGTGTCCATGGTATCATCTTGTTACAAATCAGCTGATGTCATTTTTTGTCCCACTCTCTTGTTCAGGACTGCTAAATATATAGCCACCAAATTTCCTATGGTTACTAAGTTCACCCAAAAGTATGTTTTCAGATTATTTGTGTTTTTATTTTAATTCACAAACTAAAGTTTTCAATAAACTGATTTAATTTACAGTGGAAGAATAATGCTAAACTTAATATTGGCCTAAGTTGACTGGACTGGCTTTTGGACCAAGTTGGCTAAACTGAATCTTTATCTCACTAAATAGACATTTCTTAGTTAGAAACCAAATTTAGGACTTTCTTCTTAGTTTTTCAAGCTACTGGAAAATAAAAAACCATGGTGTTTATATTTGTTATATGAGCAATGGTCACCAGCGAGCCATAAATGTTTACCTGTCAACAATGTTTATCAATTCATAAATCCTCACAAAAAATTCTAATGCTATGTTTATATTTATTGTTGCAATAAAAATCAAGTAAAACGTAAATCTAGATTTCGAAAAGAAATGTTAGTACTAGAAATATTTTTAAAAATCTCTCCAGAAGTTTCAAATTAAATATGACTTAGATTGTGATGGCGATGATTTTAAAATAAAGTATAATTTGATAAATATATAGTTCAAATCTTAAAACCCCATCTGTAGGGTTTATTTTAGAATAGTAATTACAATTATTGAATAAATAAAAATGGATATTAATGCACAGACAGAAATTCAAAAAACATAAACTTAATGCCACTGCCCTTTGGAGTTCTCTTCTCATTTTTACTTCTAACTTCTATTCCTTATTTAACACTTCCAACACATCATGCTGAATAGAAAACACGCCAGAAGAATGTGAATATTAAACCTAAACACAGTCCACTGATGTTCAGTAAAGTTCTTTCTTCACATCACTTCATTCTCCATGGCAACTCCAAGTAACCAAGTACTCCAAGCTTGCATCACAAAAAGGCCGATCTTTTTATGATCTAGTTCTTTTCACTCATAAAAAGAACATTTCTTCATGGAAATACTGCAAGACAAGTATTTCTTTGTCACAGCCAATCAGAATTCAGAAAGACAGTAACTGAGTTAGGAATTGATAAACAGTTTCTTCATTGCTTCGTTCAATCTTGTTGCAATGAATACAAATTGCTATTTTATTTGTGGAAGCAAACCTTTGGTATGACTGTGTTATCAGAGTTGAAATAAAACATTTAATTTCAACTTTAACTCTAAGTAAATTTATATTTTTAACAGTTTTTCTCTTCTTCAGTTTTTTCATTTTCTATTAGGATCATTTTTAAGAAAATGTTTTTGAATTTTAAACTCTTAAAGAAGAAAGAGTGTACACTGGTGTGCTCCTGTTATATATCGCTAGATTCTTGACAAAATTCATGAAGGGGTCTGTAATGTAAGCAAATCTTAAACTGGCATCTTGACTTCAGCCACTTTCCAACTACCATATCTTCATTCCATCTTTTCTACAAATATTTTCATGGCAATCATTCTAATGTGCTTTCCTCCTTGGTGCCTCAACTGCATGAATTTAAGTGTGCTACTAGAGTGGCAATTAGGTCTTACTATTTTACTGTTGAACTAGCTAAACGTGACTATCAGTTCTATTCTAAGAGTTATTTTTTGCTTCCCTGCCACCTACAATTTAAATGCAACACCAATTGCCATGTTCTGTCTTCCTGATTTCAGTTCTTTTATTATCCTTTCTCTTCACTAAAGTCTTCTCATTTTCTTTTATTTCTAGTACTCCTTTGAGTATGAGTGGCATTATCATATTGAAATGATAAAAACAAAAAACACATAAAACAGAAAGTCATTTTTTAAGTCACTTCAACCATCATTCACTTCCTCAAGGCTGTAATGTAGCTTCTTTGTGTTTTTGCCATAAATATTTTCATGATAATTGTTCTGATGAACTTTCTTCTATGGTACCAAGACATTATTAATTTAAGTGCAGTGCTAGATTGGCAGCTAGTTCTTATCATTTCTACTTGAAATGGCTGGATGTAAGCTGTAAGTTTAATGCTGGTAGTTTCTTCTCTCAAACTTTTCGCTTGTTGTTTTATCTTCAAAAATTTAAATGCAATGTCAATTGTTATCTTCTGTCTTCTCAATTCCTATTCTTTTATTGTTCTCACTCCTTAATAATGTTTTTCTTTTTTCTCATATTCTTTCAGGTTTAGTAACCACCTGCACTTTAATGGCTTTGTTGTATTTTTTTTATCTTCATAAAAAATCATTTGTATTTTAGATCTAAGGAGTTGGAGGGTCAAAATTGTAATACAGTTATTGGTTGATCCTGAAACTACTGGCAATTTCATGGTCTAACCAGAATTGACAATTTTTTGCTCTTTTGGATAAAGTTATTTTTCAGTGCATTTAGCTCCTGTAAATCAACATCAAGTTCTTTTTCTTCTTTATGATATAATAAATAAATCAAAGAAACCAACAATAGATAATGTACTGATGGAAAACTTATTTGGAACAGTACAGAGATTAGCATAACAGCTCAGTGGAGAGTTTTGCTAAGGAGAGTTGATATAAGATAATATACCAGTCAGAGTCTTATATGGCTACATTTTAAAATAATTTGATTTATTTTTTTAAAGGTAAAATTGTATTTCTCATTTTCATGATACAGGAGCAATGTAAAATAAAAATATATATAATTTCATATTATCACTTTAAGTGTTATTTTAGTGGATGCTTATATTTGAATAGATGCTCCGTTTGTTTATTAAACCATATAGTTGTTTATTTTCATCTATTGGCCTGAATATTCAAGAAATCCGAGTAAAAAAATATACACACTCTGGCAAGATTTGAACTTCCCCATCCCTGCTGAGGAAACCGTTGTTAGATCCAATGGGTTTTAACTGACTCGCCCATGGGGAACGTTTGCCACTCAAGCAAGGCTGAATAGTGCCTTTAAGCAAAATTCTTCGCAGCATACTCTTGAAATTTCCATATCTGCTTAGTTTTGTATCCAAACATAAAGAAAGTGATTTCTAAAGAAATAATGGATTTTTTATTTATTAATCCAACAGATTTTATTCATTTAAATGTTATTTTTAGTGGATACTTATAAATGAGGAGATGCCCCATTTATTTATTAAACAGCATTTAGACATTGTTGATGAACTTTATTATAAAATACTCTAAACCTAAGATATTTGTGCTGAAAGTAATGCTTTCTATCATGTTGCTCACAACATTATGTGGATGCTGCTGGTATGGCACTAGAAGTTGAACCTTCCTACCAATAACCCATATTTTTTTTGCCTTGTTATAGGCAGCAGCTGAGTGGCAATAGAGCAAAATAATGTTTTATATGCAAGTGTTAGGAAAATCTATGACAAAAATTTTTTTTTTTTTTAATGTTTATATTATATATTATGTTTACTTTATATTTAGCACTTCATTGGACTAAAGTGATGTTTGTATTGATATGATTACACATGCACATGATAAAAACAAACAAAAAGAAAATCAAAATAAAATTGGTTGGATTATATATCCAAAAAACATATATTTAAAAAAAAAATCAATTTTTAATTTCAATTTAAAATTTCAGTGTCCCCTCTCAACCATTGTATGGCGTATTCGTATGCAAATCTGTATGAAGCTAAGGTGTTTCATACAATTCTTGTATGCAAAAAGATTTTACTGATTAACATTTATCTACGCTTGTTGAATGTTTGTAGAGACCAAATAATGGATGTAATCAGTGAGTAATATATTTCAGCATTAGGTACTATGATATTACCTGCACTAGTGCATATTTTTATAAGCTCAGCATAGAGGCTCTTGTCCATTGCTGGCGAAACTGCATAAAAATTAGTAGCAACGATGTGGAAAAATAATGTTTCATTGTGGAAAACTTGCACTATCCAATGGCATTACTGCACTGCTTTGTGTGTGTGTTTTATGGATTTGGCCCAAATAAATAGGGGGCATTACTTTTGGAACATCCCTCATGTATAGATGACCAACTGAAAACATCATTTACCTCTCACCAACTCCATTGAACTCTTAACTGTTAGTAAGGGAAATACATAATTAGGCTGCCTTGTATCTTTGGTTATACAAAATAAGTGAGGATTTGTAAACAAAATAGAACAAAAGAAAAATGGCAATTTTTTTATTTAACACTTTGTTTATAGAAAAGATTTTATTTAGTAGGTGAGGTCAGAAGAGACAATGGCAGCAATATAGGAAATTAAAAAAATAAAAATCTCTTAATTTAATATTTGTGTCTTCTCCATACAGTAAAAAAAGAAAAAAAAATCAAATAAAAAATCACAGACTAAAACCATAAACTAATTTAAAAAAAAAAAAAAATAATCTAGTTTTTTTTTTTCCAGTATTATTTAAACAAAAATTACAAGAGGACAAATATACCTGAATTTCTATGATGGGACATTATCATTATTATTAAAACTAATGTATTCATCTTTGTGGATCAAAGATTAGGACATTAATTTGAATGTAAATAATAACTCCTTATCCAAGAAATTTAGACAGAAAAATATTTTTATCTGTTTGAGTGAATGGATCAATAATACTTTATTGATATAATAGTTTGTCTAATTATCTTAATTATTTTGAATATAGATTAACAATTCAGTTACCATCAATTAGTGTGTGAATATGTATATATATTTTTACAGACAGGTTTCTTCATTTATAGATTAAAACAGTTTTCCTCTGTGCTAAAAAAAATGTATCAAGACAGACCTGTTTCCTTGAAAACTGTCAATGACAACTACCATAATGGTAATAACAGCTACCGGAATGGTAATGGTAATAGCATCTACCGTAATGGTAATAACAGCCACCATAATGGTAATAACTGCCACCATAATGGTAATAACAGTCACTGTAATGGTAATAACAGTCACTGTAATGGTAACGATGATATTAGCCATCTCTTTATAAGGGGAATGCTAAATATATTGATGATTTTAAATGACCTTAACTAATGGTATCAATTAGTAAAATATCCAGAAACCTAAAAAAAAAAAAAAAAAAAATAAAGACTATATGAGTATTGCAAGGATATGCTGCATAACACTTTAAATCTACTGATGGTCCACCATAATATGTTTGACCTGATTTTGACTTAATAAATGCCAGTTTGATCAGGAGAGCAAAGGATTCACTAAGAAGAAAATGCATTGAAAGTGCACTAAATAAATAAAAAAAAATTCTGATCTCAACAGGTTGATTTATATCACACTGACACCAATGGCTCTAATATATATATATATATATATATATATATATATATATATATATATATGAAAAACAAATAAACACTTTCTGGTTATCAGATCTGATGTTTAATGTAATTTATTGTCCCTCTTATCCTAAAAAATCCCAATGAATTTTCCTTACATGCAGCTTTGTCTTTCATTCTGACCTGAAGATGTTGAGACCAACATACATTGGCATTTATAATTTCCTACTTTGTTTCATCATCTTCACTTTTATTTTGAATACTATTATACCTCTTACAGACATCCTATATATATATATATATATATATATATATATATATATATTTTGTAGAATAACAATACAATAAACAACACTTACCGGCGTAAGAGTCCCAGCTAGCGTCCAGCTGGCAGACAAAAATAAGGCAGGTTGTAAATTAATACAAATCCTGAAGATTTATTGCAACAATAGTTACAATTGTGGCACAAGGCCAAAAAGGGGAGGGAGAAAGGCTGGTCAACACTAACTATCTTATACCTAGCTAATCTGACTCACGACCCATTCATACATTACAATTTACTCATTCACCACAAGAACTCATCTATCACCATTCAATCCTCCAACCACCATAATACCACATCCACTCCAAGGGAACCTACCAAAACGGGCCCCAATCCATAAAAAATTTGATGATACATAAATGATATACATAAAATTCTAATAATGATAGAATGCAAGGGGAGGAGATGGACCCAATAATAAATAAAATAAACACAAAATACAAACTAAACATAACACATGTTAGTAGGGACCGTCCAACCCTCAAAACAGAGATCGCTGTATTCTGCCCAGGGGACAGAATCAAGAGACGCTCTCGCTAAAGGAGTGGGAAAGAGGAGAAAATATTATGCCGGAATGGGAAAATGTAAAGCTGACCCAGTCGAGATAAAAAGGGCCAAAACAAACTGGGGAGGTTGGGAATCTCGACTTGGACCGTAACCAAGGAACAGCCGGGATACAGGCCAGAACAACACTTACTCACATTAACTAGGTACACTGAAGCTTGTCTAACCTAACCAAGAGGAGGGTTCCACAGGAAGCCACCCGATGTGCTATAGGTTGACCTAGAAAAGAAAATCAAGGCTAGCCCCGGTCACACGAACCAAGCTCGCCTCTTTTACCAACCTTTCGCTAAAGACTGTCGAATGCAATGTTTTTCTATCAGATCTAATCTTCATCTTGAGCTGATTCTCAAAGAATTGGATTAGATGCTGATAAGAAAGACGTTGCCCCACAAGACTTCCTCCATTCGCGTCGTCCAAATCACCATTCGAAAGCTGGGCCATCAGCATCAGAAACACCATTGCTTTCTCCCCTGAATATGGGGTAATTATTGTCTTTTTCTTCGCTATAACGATCAATGGACACAAGCTTTGTTCGGGAGCGAGACGTATATCAGCTCGCCGACATGGTCCCATAATGGTGGACCTAAGGGGCAATGGTAGAAGGCGGCGCAGCTTTCTTCTAAGCCAAGACCACACCGTTCACAGTCTGGCAAATCTGCCAAACCCTATATGAAAGCCTTGTCATTGAGAGGCAGCTGATTCTGAGCCAGTCGCCAGGTGTTAAAACTCAGGGTTACTGAGGTAATCTGTCATTTATGCCCAAGACCAATAGGAGCGATACTCCTCCTCCGACAAGCCGAAATTGCATGTAGATCTGTAATCCTTGGCGCGACCCTCCACTAATCCATGATAGAAGACCTTCCTAGGCCGAGAAAGGTCACTGGACCGGGAATGGCCTTCAAGGCCAACCGACACTGTGGAAGGAAATCCGACTCACCCCGGGTTTACAACGGCGCTCAACCAGCGAGATGGGGGACTGATGGTAAGGCTAGAGAAGGCATACCCTAACAATCCCTCCAGAATCGGATCTCCTCTAGTCATCGCGCAGCGTGGGAAAGCCAACCTAGAGGCACGGATGTGACTCAACAGGTGCGGCATTCCCAGCCCCCATGACACGGACGTTTAGTGCAGACTGTCTATCGACCCTGTTCACGCGTCCCCTCCATAAAATGGAGGATAGCGATCGTCGAGCGCCTTCCTGTGGTCCTTACAGAGAGGAAGTATGGACAATCGATAAAGAATCAGGGGGAAAATGTATGTAACACGCACCTCCGCCCTGCCCTTCACGGACAACCTCCGTTGATTCCTAGTCTGACCGGCAAAATCGACCTTTGCTCGTACTTCAGACCAATTCTTCTCCAGCTGGAGGTCAGGCCCAAACCACACTCCAAGAATGCGGACAGGCCCGTTCGTCCAACCGAAGCGCCCGGAAGATGAACCCCTTCCAGGCACCTAACCGCAAGCCGGACGACTTGTCGCGGTTTATCTTGGCCCCGTCACTATCTCGCACTGATCAAAAGCGCCTTCTGTACCACCTCAATGTCGCTGCGGACGACATCAAAAGCAGATATGTCATCGGGCGCACGCTGGAAACCCTGGCTCGAGGCCCTCCAGGGACGGCGATTCCATCGTGAGGGCGGACTGCCAGTCTCGTCCTTCAGCCGGGCGAAGGAGAGGCTCCAACGCCAAAGCATAAAGGAGAGGCGACAGCGGACAACCCTGACGAACCAACCTAGACAGCACGTAACACGTCCGGACAACCTTCCGTTCACCTGTACCACAGCACTGGGGGAGCGATACAGGAGGCTAATCCAGCGGCCTGCAGGACAGTAGCAAGGTAGCGATGGTCAACCCTATCAAATGCCTTGGACTGATCCAAATTGATCAGCGCTACTTCTTTCGTCGTCTTTTACACCTCTATGATCGTATGGATCAGATGCAGGTTGCTCTGAATTGTTCGGCCCCTCACAGAACAAGTCTGCTCAGGTCCCAACAGAGACTCGGCAACTGACTGCAAACGCTCCTGCAGGATCTTGGCCATAATCTTTAACCCTGTGTTTAGCAGAGTTATGGGCCTGTAATCATCTAGCTTCCCCCACCACCTTTGCCCTTTTTCAACAGAGTGATCACACCCCTGGTGATCCAATTGGGGATGGACCCGACGAAACCAGTTGTTGAACACTGCTGTCAAAATCGGAACAAAGATGTGCGACAGCCTCAAGTACAATTCATAGGGCAAACCATCCAGACCGGGCGACTTGCCTCTGCCGACCTTCTTCAATACCGCGTAGACTTAAGCCCTCCGTGATCTCTCCCTATCGCAGCTATTTAGCGCTTCAGTTTAAAAAAGCCGAGGAAAAGTCAGCCAAATAGCAAAACTCCTCCCTCACGGAGACCAGGCTCCTTGGTAAACGGTTCTGAAACACCTCACACATGTTTAGTCAGTGGCCCAAAGAGGCCCCTCCGGGATTTGACTTCACGAATGCAACGATCGCCACCTCGACGGACCTCTTCCTTAAAAGATCTGCGCCCAAGTTCACACTTTGGAAGACATCTTGCTTAGCTTATGTCTAATTACCTGGCCCATGTACCACTCGCTATTCAAACGATCCAAGGCTGCCCTAGCTAAGGCTATCTCTAGGGGATCCGCCCCAGCCACCGCCCGGGTGTAACTAGCTTTAAGTGTCTTCACCTTTTCAGCTCTATCTAGAGCGAGCCGTTCGCATCAAGAGTCCGTCTAACAAGCAAAGAAACTCCTCTGGCAAACCGGTCCCCATATGCTGAATAGACGACAAAGTCATCCTCCAGCACACACGCATCGGCACTGCAAAAAAAGTGTGTCTCTTCGATCGCGGCAACATCCACATCCAGGGACAGAAGGTCCCGGAGCAGGTGGGCAGCCTTACCCCGATCTCTTAAGCCCCTCACATTTAGCGTCGCTAACTTGATAGACATTTTCTAAGCCTGCAAAAAAAAGAGAAGAATAGTGCAAAACCTATTCACATATGGGGCGGAAATCTGCGGGTGAAAGGACCCCGACGGATTGTCCCAGGCTCCCTGTACCCATCTCTGACGTCATCCGTCCATCTGAGACAATCCCGCCGACGTCCATGGGGTAAGTTAATTTTAAAACCCTGTAAAGAGAGAGGTGGAGAAATACAGGGACCCTCCCTGCACAGTAGTTGAATAATTTTTTCAAGTTTGGTGTGCCTGTCTGCGCCATCCGGATCTCAGGGAAGGCATCCTTGGCCTCTTGTAAGTGGGCCCAAACCTTCAGGTGCTTCCCTGTATCTCGTATACATGTAATCACCCCCGGTGCTCGGGGAAAGTTTCTTGGATCTTCCGTAGACTTCCCGTCCACAGAAGTAACTTTGAAGAGAGGCCCCAAGAGTGTCTTTCTCTGTGTCGAAAGATCCCTCTCCGCCTCCTTCCTGTCCACTCTACAAATGTCTTCCACCCTGTCAAAGTGTTTTTTCACCTTCTTTTTCCTGGAAGGGTGTGGCGGGGTTGAAGTTGACGGTGGGGGAGTAGTAGAAGGAGGTTGGGTAGTGGGTTGGGTAGAGGGTTATCAGGTTGTGGCTGATCATGGTTGTTCATGTCTTTTGTTGTTCTGAGAAATACCTGCTCCTTTATAACCTCTTCAACTTATACCTCCATCCTTTTGTTCAAACTTGTCAAGAAGGTTTCTTTCAATGTGTCCTGTTAGTGTTAAATTCAAGATTTTCTCGGAAAACTTGAACCTTCGTGCCCACCAAAAAATGGAATGTCAAAAACGGTATTATTATCCTTGACACTGCTATTACTTAAACTACCTTTCATCTTTGGTAATGTTTATTTTTTTAAAAAGTGATGAGTAGATTTGTAATAAAATCTAAACATATGATGAAAGTGAATTTCTACATTTTCTTTTGTTCTTGAGAGTTCACAACAAAAATATTAAACATTATTTATTAAATTGGTTATTTACAAGTTTATATTTCCAACATTCTAAAAACTAATACAATTAAAACTAATGCAATGCAATATTTATAATTTACCAATTTATAAAGAAATAAATATGAAAATTTTGTATTTATAAACTTATAAACACTTATTAAATTATAAAAATATATGAACCAACTATAAGGAAATCTTTATCATTTATCATTTTATAAAGTTTGAATCCATTAGCAATCAGCCAATGTTTTGCCAACTATTCATATAAACAATATGATAGTGTAAATAAACAATCCAATGTGGTGGTTCCCAAACAGTGCAGCATGTCTTATATGTGCAGCAAAAGAGGACAGCAGGTAAGGTGGAAAGACAATCAAAGATTAGAAACGGTTTCAAAAAATTCATATGCCAAAAATAAATATGATTTCAACATTGAAAATATTATGGATTACTTGTTATTATATACATGATTCCCAGTATAAATAGTTATAAATAATTATTGACAATTTTATTATTGTGATATTTTTGCATTATATCAAGTATTAAGAATATAGTAACTAGGCTCCACAAATTGGAGGAGAGAGTTATCAATGATGATGTTCTGATTTTAAAACCCCAGTTATCTCCCTTCAACCCACCCTCCGTTTTTTTATTTTATTTTTAAATATACTTTTTATTACATAAGTTTAGTGAGGTGTGAGCAAATTTTAATTCCAAAAATGTGATTAAGAGAAAAAAAGGTTTGGGAACCACTGATCTAATAAATGGTGTTTATTATTTTTGTTGTCAATTTGCAAGAACAAAGAAAATGTATAAATTCACTTTTATCACATTTAGGTTTTATTACAATTCTAATCATTATTTTTTAAAACAAGAAACATTACCGAGTGAAGATAGTTAAAATAATAGTGGTGTCTGTCAAGGGAAAATAAAGTCTTTTTGACACTCTTTTTTGCAGGTTCAAGTTTGCCTTTTCATTATACATCCCCAAAATTACTTTTTACATTCTATTAGCTATAAAACATCTTCATTTCTTACATAATCTTTCCATGGCATTCTTAATATTTGCTGACAGAATCATTTCTCCCAAGTAAAATATTCAATATTTTTATTTAAGGGATTAGATATTATATTGCAATCAAGCATTTTTTCTTTGAGTGTAAATGTGTCAAGTATTAAGTTCAGAGAAGGAAAAAAAATCATATAATAATCAAATCATAGTGTGTCACTGAAATTAACGTGTTAGCATAATCAATCAGTATTTATAAATTTATTTTTGGTTGCTATTCTTGCAAAAACAGTAAGCAATTCACTAAGGAAATTAAAAGATAAAAATATTCTGCAATCTCAAAGAACTATGAAAAATAACATTATTCAATGTAGCATACTTAATTAGGCAAGTTCTTTATTATGGAAAACTAAGTATGGAACAGAAATAATTATACTGCCAAGATAATTAGTTCAACTATAGAACATCATATACAAACAAATAGGAATGAAAGGAAAAACAATAATGAATAAGTTGGATAGAAGTAGAACATATTTCTTGTGGACCATTAGTAAAATTCTTAGATGTTAAATAAGCTCCATATCTTTCAAGGAAAACTGACTTGAACTGAATAAGGGTATTATTAGCTGTTTCTTTATAAAGAAACAATTGGCATTCATTGACCAAGCAGCCTGTGCTACTTGAGTTATGCTTTTCTTTACTTCCAGGCCACTGGACTGGGATCAAAGTGTAGTATCTGCCCTCAGGCAGACAAACTACATTTTATCTCTCAATTATGTCTGTCTCGGCAGAGCAAAATGAAAATGCAACTGAGAGGTGCTTTGTCTTGAGGAACAACTGTCTGTGACAGTACTTTCTTCATTGCACTATAGAGGGAGGATCGGTAGTCACATTGATACCAATGCAACCAAGGTTTCAGTGGCTGGGCTGTTTTGGAACCTCACCCAGGTACATGTGCTCCAGCACCCCACATTAAACAAACCTTGTTTGTGTCCTGTCAGTGTGGGGCAGCTAGTAAATACTAAGCATAAGATCTGTTCTCCTTATCTCTAATTGTAATGGTTAATATTAGCTGTTTCTTTATAAGGAAACAATCAGTATTCATGGACCAAGCAGCCAATACTATATTCAGTTGAAATTTATAAAATCTTTCTCTTCAAACAAATTTTCCAGAAAATAGGTTTCTCAAGTAGCTGCTGTTGTTGCTCTTCCCAGTATTGGCAGGGGTTATTTTGTTTGAAATAGTATGGAATGTGAACATCTTGATTATATCTTTGAGTTACATGTGCTGTCCATTTTAGTTGTTGCTGCTGTTGAACATCATTTAGTGAGGCAATTTCTGTAATCTGGTACAATTCTTTGTTGGACTTCCATAGGCTTCACTTGCTAAAAGCCACTTTTAATCATTGATCTGAGAAAGTGGTTGAATATAGATAACAGTTTAGAAATTTCTGAATGGGTTTTGCTCATGCATGACATCTTTCTGAAAGTTCCAATCTCACAAATTTAAGAACATGATATGGGTTTTCATGTTTTGGTTTTGTAGCAATTTGCAGTGTTGCACAAAAGTATCTCTATGTTCAATTTCCTTAGCTCCAATATTTTGACAATATTTATTCTTATTTCAAGATGGCAGTCCTTGAGTCTTTTAACTGATTTTAGCAATGGTCATTGCAGACTAATTGACCATGGTTAAATGTAATTGTCAGAAATGCTGAAGAAACAGAATTGAAAAAGTTTGCAATAAACGATAAGGAAAGAAGAAAGAACAGAGCAAAAATAATACTAAGCAAACAATATATGCAAGACAAAGGTAGACAAAGAACAGTTTTAACAGACAAAAGGATTACAGACAAGTGATCACAGCCAAGACAAGAAAGAACAGAAATACGGTGCATGAGACCAAAAAGTGGCTTAACTTATTGGCTAGAAAGAAATCCCAGCATGCATCTGTATGATTTATCTATAAATTTAGGGAGGGGGTATTTTTGCAGTCATTCATCTGCTGGATTGGAATCAAGTCATTAGTAAATCAATTAAGATATTTCTCTTTTATCAGGAAAAATTCCACTTTTTTTGTTTTCTTTCTTGAAATATGAACAAAGACAGAAACTAACTTGCATTTGTATCAACTGCTTGCATCCATATTGAGAGTATGGAACAGAATGTCAGGTTAAAATTTCATCACACAGTGCAAGATCATTCAAGAGAAACAGTCCAAAATGACTTACACACAGACAAAAATATCTACTCTCAAATAATGATGCCATTTTCCTTATGGGTTGGGACAAGAGAGCAATAAAAATGAAGCATGAATGCCCCCACCCACCAAATAAGCTTTGAATTTATTGATTAACTGTCACAGCATTCATCTTAAGTAATGGCTATTTGACTTAATATTGTCTTTCGAGAAGAAAACAAACCTAATCAAGAATAACAGATCAGTAATCCTTATTTTAATGCTACTACTTCAAAGGACACCATTATTAAAACAGTAAATAATCATCAATTTACTTTACTATTATTTATATATATATATATATATATATATATATATATATGAAGAAAAAATATACTGGAAAAACAAAAAAAAATCCTTATATACAATTTATACTGTTTTAATGTATATAAGGATTTTGTTTGTTTTTTTCCGTATATATATTTTTTTCATTCGGATCTATATCCATATATTTCTTATATATATATATATATATATATATATATATATATATATATATATATTATTCCACCAAAAAATGTGTATACAAACTTCAGGAAAGGAAAAACTTGTATGGATATTGCAATATTAAATTGATTCAGAGATTAATACATGTTGCCTTTGGACTCTATAATCACAAGAGAAGTTCAAAATTGTGGCCTTTATTAGTACAGCAAACTACTACTTGAGCAACATTGGCCAAAGTGCCCAGTGGGATTGCTTCACATGTATGTTCAATTTCTTGTTTAAGGGTTGCCAAGAAAATATTGTACAACAGAAAAAAGTATGATTGCAATTTTCTAAAACTGCAAAAGACAAGTTTTTCCTTTCCTGAAGTGTGTATACCTTTTTTGGGTGGTAATCAATCTCTCACACAAATAGTTGACTTCCCCACATGTTTTCCCTACAACCTGGACAATAAGGCTTCTCTTCTCAATCTATGTTTTGCCTCCATCCCCAAGACCTGTAGTGCCACACAGCTCTGCCCTCTTGGCAACTCTGATCATGCTGTAGTGTCTGTCAACATCTCCTTCAACTCCACCCCCTGCAAAGAACCTCCTACCATGAGAACATTGTTCTGCTATCAATGAGCAGACTGGGACTTGCTTTGTGATGTCCCCTGGGATGTTGTCTTTACGTTCCCCATTCCAGAATGTGCTTCCAAGGTCTCCTCCTGGGTTAAAGCTGGAATCGAGGATTTCATCTCCTCAAGTAAATACAAGGTCAAATCATGCTCTTCCCCTTGGTTCTCTGCTGCTTGCTCAGCTGCCATTGCACATAGGAATCACTTCTTCCACCTATATCATAGTGACATGTCTGATTGCAATAGACGTCTCTTTGTCTCTGCCCGTAATGAGTGTAAGCATGTCTTCAATGAAGCAAAGTCACTATTTGCTGCTCGAATGAAAGAACTTATTGCCTCTCACAAATCCGACTCTAAGGATTATTGGCATCTCTGCAAGTGCGTACTTAACAATAGCAAACCCTCTATACTGCCTTTGTTCAACCAGTTTGAGGTTCTGACCTCTTCTGCCGACAAGGCTGAAGGCTTTGCTCGGAAATTCTCATTCAATTCAATGCTCGACTCTTCTGGTATACCCACACCAGATTTCCCCCCCTTAGAACTGAGGCTCTATTGAGTGAGTTGCACATAACCCTGTCATCAGTATTGGGCATTATCTCTAAATTAGATCTCCACAAGACGTGGTGGAGACAGGATACCAGCCATTGTCCTGGAGAAATGTGCACCTGAACTGGCCCCTGCCCTCTCCAAATTATATAACTACTGCCTCAATGAATCTTGTTTTCCAGACTGTTGGAAGTCCTCATCCATTGTTCCTGTCTTTAAGAACTCTGGAGACCCTTCTAATTACTGTCCTATCAGTCTCTTACCCCTCTTTGGCAAAGTCTTCGAAGCTTTAATCAATGCTGAAGTGGTTAAACACCTTACATCCCATGATCTGCTCTCTGCTCTCTGACAAGCAATATGGTTTCCGCTTTGCCCGTTCTACAGCTGATGTGATTACAGCCATAACTGAAATTGTTTACCAAGCACTTCATAATAACGGAGAAGCTCGTGCCGTGGCTCTAGATATCTCCAAATAGGGTTTGACATGCCGGCCTTCTTTGCAAGCTTCAGGGTTATGTAATTTCATGTTGATTGTTTGACTTAATACAATCATTCCTGTCAAACCATGTATTGCAGGTCATTTCCAACGGATTCCCCTCCAGCTCCTATCCCACGAATGCCTTGAGCTATCCACTATCCTTCTCTTCATCCTTTCCTCTATCACTCCTCTTTGCTCTCGCTCCAACTCTCTGTAACCCCTTGTGTGCTGGTGGCTTCCCGCCTTGCTTGGGGTGGAATACTTAAAGAAAAAAAAACTGTGTGTGTGTGTATATATATATATATATATATATATATATATATGAATATAAAATGTGCATGTAGCAGTATTTTCTGTACAAATAACATTTTTCACAGAGTGTATAGTCTAATCTGAGGCAGAAATATCAGGGAGGGAAGAGGGTGACATTGATCAGAAAATAATAATGCACAGAAGGGGAAGTGAGCAATATTTTGACCAGAAGTGTTGGCAGTGAGAGGGAGCAATATTTTGATCAGAAGTGCTGGGAGGTAAGAGGAAGCAACACCCTGACCCAAAGCAAAAGAGCTGAGCGGGTCAGTGACAAGGCAGAGGAGCTTAGGAAAGGAACACTGATATGAGGCAGAATACATAGATTTGATCTGAGACAGATGTGCCAATCCAGACATATACAATCCTTTTTTTATGGGTACAATACTGACATATGTATTTTTTAAAAAAACATACAAATGTGTGTAAACCATATTTTACATTATCTTGGATTTCATCCAATGGAAACAGCAGAAATTTCCATCATTCACACATTAGTCATAGAACTGTAATGCTGAAAATTCACATGGCCTATGGTTAATGGTTTAATCATGTAGAACAGCGAGTAGAAAATAAATTTGTAGTGTGAAGGATCCGAAATTATGTTATACGGTTATTCTCTTTACATTGAAATTAAAGGCCAAAAGCAGAAAATATAAAATCCCATAACATTATCATTTTACCCCCTAATAGTTGTCTTTATTTTCCCCTTTTATTAAAAAGCTGCTAAGCAACAATTTTCACAGCCAACAGAGTGGAAAGTAGCCAAGTTGACTAATAAATCAAGCCAAACTTCTTTTTAATTTTTTTCATAATATTCTCAAGTTGATAAAGAGTTCTAATTCACTATATTTTCTTCTCCATTTATTAACTGCTTATATTCTTATCTGTGTCTAAAGTTTTAGATGAGGAATTACCATGACATTTATTTGGACGTTTATATCAATTTTGTTTTGCTTTTTTTATATTCACAATGTTTCAGCTCCTGCACCCTTTGGCTATTTTCAGGTGATATTCAAAATGTTTTGTGATGTAAATTCTACTCATTATATCAAATCAACCCTTAAACAGCAGGGAAATGTTGCACAAACATGTATGACAAGTAAAAAAAATATCAGTTTTTAAAGAGGAGTTTTCACACTTATTTTGACTTGAATTATTTTTCAGTTTTCTACAGGGTGCGATGGATAAATTGTCATGTAAATTATGCAAAAATGAAAATAACACTGACAACTCATTTTAACAGATACATTTAGCAAGATTATACAAAAATATCTTGGAATACCAAAGAGCAAATTTATTCAATAAAATTGCCATGGCCTCCAGATGACTTTGGAATCTCCTGCAACTCTTCTTTGATGGTCTCTTTGTTTAAGTTGGTGAATGTTGCCGTAATCCTTGCCTTCATTTCATCTTTGGTGTTACAAGGAGTTTTGTTGGTCTCTCGCTCAAATGTACCCCACACATAATAATCAAGAGGGTTGCAGTCTGTGGAGTTAGGTGGCCAGATGTAAAGGGCGATGTGGTTGCATGACTGGGTACTCCTGTTTATGTGGCATGATGCAGAATCCTATTGCCAGACATAGGGTCTTTCAGCAGTCACCCTCTTGACCCAGAGCAACACCACCTCTCAAGGCACTTGATGTAGACCTCCGTGTTGAGTCTGAGGCCCTCACCAACAAATTCAGGAGTTCTAGTGAGTTTTCAGAGCTGCTGTGCCTTCATCATCACCATTAGACTCATCCAACTCTTTCTGAATCCTCTGCACTGTCTTCAAATTTAGACCCAAACACTCTGGCATGTTTGTATAGGAGCTTGCAGTGCCAAACAGAACAGCATGTTGTTTCAAAATTTCTGGTGGAATGAATTGCGTCATGGTGCTCTTTTTCTCAAAGACAGTGCCCAACTGACCCTATCATACTGTGCAATCAACAAAAACAAAAAATGCACATGCGCTAAATTAAAAATATAAAATGGCTACAATTTATCCATTGCACCCTGTATGTGCCATGTCCCTTCAGGATATAGATGATCATGATTCTCCACAAATCTGTCATTTGTTTATCTCTTGTTTCCTGTTTAGGATTGGGTTTCCAGTTCCTTCTAAAGTCTTCTCATTCTCTTTCACTTCCAATAATTCCTTGCTTTTTAGTGGTATTAGCACCTTGCTTGGGGTGAATAGATAAAAAAAAACAAAAAAAAAAACACCTTAGTAAATTTTTTTTTTTTTTTTTTTATTATATCTCCTAGGAGGACAGTGGAGTAATGGATAGCAGCATAGATTGAAAAATCAGAAAGCCGAGTTTGAATTCCAGTCAAATCCATTACATTCACTTACATGCTAATACCCTTGGGAAAGTTATGAATCCTCTTCTTCTCCCACCAGCTATGGGTAATAGCAGGACAGACAGGGTTCTATAGCATTGGAAAGCAATTAGTCTACCACAGAAAGAAATGGCAACCTACTGCAAGGGAAAAAACTGCCTTGTCTGTCATGTATCAAAAGATACATGATCACCTACACGTGTATCATGCATGGCACATAACTGACTGAATTTTAGGGGGATTACTTTAATACTAAATGATAACAGGAAACCGATCCCCCACTTTATGTCCAGTAGAATCATTTGAATGTCAATCATGAATCGAGAAGAGACATGATCACCTAAGCACGTATCACACATAAATGACTGAACTGGATCTGTTCTGCAAAATTCTCCAATCCCTCCAACTGATAAATTTCAACTCTTTCTGATGCCACGTATAAGTGTCCTTTTTCATTTCCATATTCTCTAAAACTTTGTCATTGCTCATGTTCAAAAACTATAAAGATTATATTTTAACACTTTTAGATTATAAAAATAAAAAATGTGTTAGATTCCTAAATGTAGCATTTTTTAACAGCATGATATTCTTTGAATTATTACATGCACACTACTGTTACTACTTTTTGTCTACTTTCTCTTTGAGAAGTGTGCATGCCTGACATAGCATTGTCTTTAGCTCGTTCTAGCTTTATTTGAAGATACTCTGGGAAATGATGTAACCTCAGGAATCCTAGAGTTGCTAATTAGTCATTTTGTCTCAAATTATTGATGAATGATAACTTTATTATAGTTCAATTGATGAAATTTACTGATCTCCAATGAAACATCAAATAATAATGGTTGAACATTAATTATTACAAGATACTCACTTGTATGTACAATGGAATTATGTAGTCAAATTTCAATTATTTATTTACTGACATCATTTTCAAGGCTTTTATCAGCTTTATTTTGAACTTCTGTATTATTAATTTTATTATCAGTAATGTAATGGATATCACCATAGAAAATGGCACTGGACAACCGAGTTCAAATTCTGGGCTAGTCTATTGCATTCACTTTTGAACAAGTGGACTTTGGAAAGGCATGAATCTGTCTCTTCTTCCACCGGTGATGAGTTAAATAGCAGGGTAGACAGATCTCTAGACTTTGATGGTAACCCTTCTAAGAAGGAAAAAGAGGTCATTGATAATGTTATGGGACTTTGCCTAGTTGCTTTTGGCCTCTGATTTCAGGGGTAGAGAATAAACTATGTTATCACATAATCTTTGACCCTCACACTGCAAATTTATTTTCTACCTACTGATCTACATGATTGACCCATTAAATATGGACCATGAGAATTTTCAATGCTGCAATCATATGACTAATGTATGAATAATAGAAATTTCTGCTATTGGGATGGAATGAAATACAAGGAAATGTAAAAGATTGTTTCCCTAAATTTGTATGTTTTAGAAAAAAAATACAAATTCCAAACTGTGGAGAAGACAATGGAGAACCACTCCATTACCTTTCCAAAGTATACATGGCAGTTTACAGATAATGAAGAAAAATCAGGAGTGAGTTATGAATGCCTATATCCAGAAGAGATATGGCAATAAAAAAAAAGAAAAACAAAACAAAAAAAAACACCTGACAGACATTGATTATTTCTGCCATGTCCCTATTTTTATTCTCCCAGAATAATCATGTCTTTTGTTCCTTCTAGCTATTTAATTTTCTTTGCATTAGTTTTGATTTTTATTACGTTTTTTTTGATTTACCATTTTAAGAGTATTGCACTAGCAGAAATCTTTCTATGATGTACTGTTTTGCTATATCATGGTAACAAACAAAAAAATAAAACACATCAACAAATAGAAATCATTACAGTATAAATCTCTTATGGGTGGCTTTTTGTAAAGATTCCTCAAGAGATGATAATTAAAATCCTATTTATTCTGTCAGTTTGTTTGTTTTGTTTGTTTAAAACTTAACGACCCATCAATCAGCAAGAGATCATTTAAGGTCAAACAGTTTATTCTGTCAGTGAAGCAGTTTTAGCTGTCGTCTTTTTTAATAGCCTATGTTTTACAGGTTCTGGATAAATTTCTTTAAGTTTTTCTATGTAAAAAGCATTTGAAAAGGTATAACACAAAGATCTATTTGAACTCTGAGGAAAACTTTTGGGAAAGATACTGGAACATTCCGAAGCAAAATACTGGAATATGGATAGAAAAGTGACCTGAGCAAGTACACAAAAAAAGAAAAGAATACAAGACATGAAGATCCTAAGATAACTGAAAATCCTACCAGCATTTATTTCAGGTGTATACAATTTTAATAACATGATACACACAGATGATACACTGTTGATGGCTGACACAAAGGAAACTGCAGGAATTTCTCAATAAGGTAGTAAAGGAAAATGGAAAGAAAGGACTAATCGTCAACTATAAGACAACAGAATGTATGGTTGCAAGAAGAACTGTCTGAGATGCAAGCTATGAATTGGAGGCATCAAAAGCAGAAAAGTCTAGAAGTTTAATTCTTTGCCAACTGTTTTAACAAAGGATGGATAAATGTGAAATGGAAATATGAAGGTGTATTTTAACAGAGGATGTATAAATGTGAAATGGAAAATGTGAAGGTGTATTTTAACAGAGGATGGATAAATGTGAAACAAAAATGTAAAGATGTAGTGGAATAGTGAAAGATGATTTTGAAAGGCTGAACAACAAACCAAGGAATACGAAAATTTTATTACAAGCAAAGAAAAGAGTGCTATATAGTATCAATCCTCATATATGTCAGTGAATGCTAGACAATTTTCTCACAGATGAAGAAAATTTTTTTTTTACAACAATATCCATCCCGTACAATGCTAAACAGCCACTGGAGGCAGATTCTTAAAGAGCAAGATGCACAGATTATGGGGATATGTGAGAGAGATAATGATTAAATCTAGACCTGAACAGGTTAAGATTTGGGACGCAGTGGTTTTGATTCACTCATTTTCCATGGCCTATCAAGTTATTTAAAGCCAGAAAATATTTTTAGATTGCAAGAATTTTTTAGGAGATTAGTTTAGTGATACAAGTCTTACTAATTAACCCATAGCTGGGAGGGAGATGTGAAGTCATAGGGTATTTTCGTGTAAGTGAATATAACGAACTTAATAGGAATGCATGAAGAAGTTGAAAAAGCGGAACTTATATCTGACCAATGGAATATGAAGAAAATGAGGCTCATTTGTTGCAATGTTCATATCATGGCAGATCTTAAGCATGAAGGTTAGAACTGGCAGAACTAAGGAATGTAGGTCATTGGAACCCCTTTCATGGAAATAGTGATACATCACATAAAAGTAGAAAAACTGGAAAAAGTGGTTCTCCCTGGCAAGTTTTTATATTTATCTATTGACTAGCTGAATTACCTGAGTCTTGTGTGTCACACATTTTTTTGTAAGAAAGTGACTGATTTTAAATCATTGTTATTTGCAGAGAAAAATGATACATTTCAATATTACTCAATGATCTTGCCAATGTGACCTCCATCATCTGGCTTTCTCCTCCTATATTTTGGATAGGAGTCATTTCCTTGTTCAAATTTAAATTTAATTTCAGTGAGATGTTTTGTGCCACCTTGAGGACCCCCTTTGATCAAAATGAAATATATATATCAAAGTATCTTCAGTAGTGTAGTTTCAGAATATATAGGGCTGTGGGGGTCTATCTCCAAAACTCTCAGAGGAGTTTGATAGCAGACAAACAGAGGCTACAACTTTATATATATATATATATATATATATATAATGATTTTCCAAAGACAAATAATTACCATTGCTGTATTTAGAAATGGTTAAGCATATAGAACAGTCACAAGTTATCTAGTAGTTAGCACCAATATTCAAAAAAATACTAACAGACTTTGTCCTCTTCTATATGCCATGTTCCTTCAGGACATAGGCGATCATGATCTCTCAAAAATTTCCTGTCTCTTTTAGCTCTTTTTGCTCTCTTAATCTCTGTTCTGCCAACCATTTACACAAGCTCATTAGGTATGTTATTGGTTGCTTTCCTCTGTCTCTTTTAACTTCAATATGTTCTTTGAGTATCAAATTTTCTAAGCCCTCTTTCCACAATATGTGCCCTAGAAATAACAATTATCTCTTTCTGATGCTAAGTATAAATGTACTTTTGTTTCCATTTTCGCTAAAACATTGTCATTGCTCACATGTTCAGTCCATAGTATTCTCAGTATCCTTCTGTAGAACTACATTTCTGTTCCTTCAAATCTTTTTATCTGTGATGAGATATCCAGTACTCACTGCCATAGAAGAGGAGTGATCTTTAGCAAACATTAAAAAAAACAAATGTCAAGATAGTGTTAAGAAAATTACAAACAAAAAAAAAAAAAAAGATAAAATATTTTTTCTATTTGAAAATCCAGCGAATAAGATAGGGATAAAGTCTAATATTTTTAACCAATCATGATTCACAATTTATCTATTCTTAGGCTCGCATTCCCATAAGAGAATAGCATAAATATCTGAGATCAGATATCTATATAAATGTCGGACGTCTGTGCTTATCCAGGATTTTTCTTGAAAATTCTCATAGTTTAACTCATAAACACATTTATATTCTGAATCAGCAAAGGGGGTGAGTGATTTAGCAAACCACTTTCTAAAAGTGGGAGCTATTTCTGTTTATATCCAATGTTATCATTTTGTTGTTAAAAACATTCCTATCTACAGACACTGAGTGTAATTGTTAAATTCACAAATTTCAACTTATAATTCAGTAAAATGAATAGTGATTTTCGCTTTTTACATTGGCCTTTTGATTTTCTTTCCAAAGACATTACTCAATTCCAATTTTTAATTCAAACATTGCAAAATAAATTTACTTTACAAAGTAAATAGCCACAATCCTCTCTTTGCAAAAAGAAAAGCATTTCTTCTTTAATAAATATACAATGACTCATACAAGATACTGAAAAATTCTCAGCCGAACACATCATATTGAACCAAATGATCAAACATTCAATTTTTGGGAGAAGGATTTCTTCATTGGGTCAAGAACATTTCATCACCATTACTCTGTATGCGTGTGTGTGTGTGTGTGTGTGTGTATATATATATATATATATATATATATATATATATGTGTGTGTGTGTGTGTGTGTGTGTGTGTGTGCCTAACCAATTTTATTTGCAAAGTTTCAGTCAAACTGTCATATGGTTTTCAGTTACTTTTCAAAGATCATCTCACCAGGTCAAGAAGTCACCTCTTTAATCCTTCAACTGTGGTGGGATTTGAACCCATGTCTTAGAATTGGAATACTACTACTCTAATCACTCAACTATACACCTTTGTATATTATACTATATATCTACGAACAATCCTTAAAAATTCATTCAGTTTAATTTATTTCATGAATATCCAAATATTCATCTCTTCAGACCAAAGTTTTTTTTAATAATAAATAGAATCAATTTGTCCAGATAAAAAGAAAAGGAGAGAGAAAAAAGGAAAAAATTAATATTAAAAGAGGAAGAAATATACACTTGAAGTGATGATTCTGTTTTATATGGGTACTGACATGTATTCACATTTTTGTATATGATCATTTATATGATTTTCTTGTCTACATCAATTATAATCTTTATTATTTTTATCCTCATATATATAAGTCCATTAAATTTGTTATCTTTTAATTTATTTAATTATTTAATAATTTTTTATATATTTTAAATTTTTATTTAACTTAGTTTATTTTATTGATGTCAAATATTATTATTATTATTAATTTGAAACTGATGGTTATAATGTGATGATGATTCTTTTGCTGTCAAAAATGACATGACCATTAGACACATTAATGTATTTATTTTAAGTCTGATCAACCCCTCTCTTACCATGTATGTTAACTTATTCAGCCCTTGAAAAACTAATTTCTAGGTCACCCTATCAGCTCATGTTTAATTCTTCTTTCTTTTCCCTCCCTCTCATACTCTTTTTTCCTCTTTTTTTTTTCTTTTTCCTTTTTTTATTCTTCACCTTTTCTTTTTGTCTGGACAATTTGATTCCATTTATTATTAAAACAAACTTCAGTTTGAAAAAATTAATATTTGGATATTTATGAAATAAATTATAACCAAATACATTTTTAAGGATCGTCTGTACTTATTATTATTATATTGGTCTGTTTTTTACATTGGGCTCTCTTTGGATTAATGTCCTCCTTGGAATTATCCGTAGTAATTATCAATTGATATTTTATATATATATAGACAGAGAGAGAGAGAGACAGTGTGGACATAGGAATCAACATGCATTTATTCTTCTCTCTTATAATATATATATATCCTCTTTAAATGTTATTTTAATAGATACAATTTATTTAAGTAAATGTAAATGCTCCGTTTTTAATTAAACATTATTAATTACATTTACCAGCCTGTTTGAGCAATTTCATAGAAAATATATGTTCTCCAACAGGAATCAAACCTGTGTCCTATACAGAACTGTCATTTGATCTGATGTGCTATACCACTTAGCTATAGAGAAGCACCTAGTTTGCAAAGTCCAAATTAACGTTTTTAAACAACAAATTTTCAACGATTTTTCTTGATCGATCATATCTACTCATGAAATATATCTTAATGTAAACAATGACAAGTAAGTAAATTCTATGAAAATTTCTTGGACATTCAGGCCGGTAAATGTTATTTAATACTGTTTATTATAAACAGAGCATTTACTTAAATACTTGTATCTATAAAAATAACGTTAAACATAAAAATGTCTTTAATAAATAAATTGTCGGAGTGTCCATTTCTTAATATATGACGTCATTTGTTTACATTTGATACGCCAGAGCAGTTATGAATGTACGAGATTCATGGAAGATTGAAGTTTATAAGCAGTAAATTCGACCTTGCCTACCAAACGCTCCTTTGTGGCCGAAAGGTTAGGCATGTCAGCGTAAATGACGGTTCCGTATAGGATGTAGGTTCGAATCCTGTCAAAGGACGAATATTTTCTATGAAAATTTCTCAGACATTCAGGCCAGTAAATGTTATTTAATACTGTTTATTATAAACAGAGCATTTACTTAAATACTTGTATCTATAAAAAAGAACGTTAAACATAAAAATGTCCTTAATATATATATATATATATATATATATATATATACATACACACAGAGAGAGAGAGAGAGAGTGAGGTAAAAGATATACACCATAGAGGTTAATAGATAGGTTAAAGAGGTCCTGTTGAGTGGTCACCAAGTTCACCAGACCTCGCACACATGGATTTTTTTTTTTTTCATTTGGGCCATTTCAAATCAGTTATTTATCAGATATGCCCAAGAAATAATGAAGAACTTAAAGAAAGAATTAAATATGAAGACTGTAAAATATCAGAGGAAACACTCCAATGTGTTAATGAATTAAGCAGTACAGAATTTAAATGTGTTTTAAAAAAGGAAGAGGACATTTTTAACAGCATGTATAACAATTAAATAACTAGTAAATAAAATTTTCCTGTGTAATTATACTTTTAATAAATTATCCTTATGGTGTGTGACATTTGCCTCCCTCTATATACACATACACACAAAGAATAAAAACTATTTTTTATTCATTTTTTCCATTCAAGGAGGGTGGGAGTTTGTGAAAAACACTTGAAGGAAAAAATTTAAGACAGTAAATCATAAATGATTGGACTGAAATCAGTAGGTAGATGAAATGGTGGTTGACAGCACCAGAATCAACAAGTCGATTTAGAAAAGGAAAATGTTAAGAGAAAGGAACCTATAAAGAAATAAAAATGATGAAACCCAGATGAAGGGGTGAAAAGAAGAGAAAGTATAAACATTAAATAAGGAGGGGAGAGAGGGTGAAAGAGAATTAAGAATTAGAGACAAAGATTCAAATGGATTTAGGCAATAAGATTTAAAAAGAGACAAAGCAATTTGGAGAATGAAAACCAATTTATAATAGCAAAAAATGATTTTGCCATAAAACAGAATGTGAAGAATATTTATCTGAAGATATCTTGCAACAGTTATCACATAGTAAAGGATCTTTATTTGTTTAGTGAGAAAGTGAAAAGCCTTTTGACTGATCAAGAACTGAGATAGTAATCTACTGATAGGTGGATGTGAATTCCAGAAAAGTGCCAGTGAGAATCAAAGATTATATACTGAAGATAAAAAAGAATCCAAAATAATGGAAAGACAGGAAAGGTGGAATTGGTAGCAGCAGTTATTAAAAGACAACGGAAACACAATGCGATGATAAAAATAATCTAGAAAGATTTCAAAATATAGAGAACTGCAAAGTAAATTAGATATATCAAAATACCTGTGTCAGAAAAATAGGCAAAGTCCCAAATTTGCAACTGTCAGGTAAATCTTGAAATCAAGTTTTGTTGAAGCAAAGCAGCAATGATTTGGAGAAATAAGGGGATATTATTCTATGAAAAAAAAGCTTACCCCAATGCATTCAGGTGTCTAGTGTTTAGGTGTTTATAATGGAGAAAATTATTTTTTTTAATTTGCTAGAAAGCACAGAGTCTTCTGACTGATCCAGAAGTGAGATTGAAATTCACTGATAATGGTAATATTAGCCATTTCCTTATAAGTAAACATTTGGCATTCATTGACTGAGCAGCCAGTACTGCTTTTCATTGAAAATAAAATCTTTCTCTTGAAACAATTTACAAAAACAGGGTTCATTGGGTTATGCAGGAGAGATAATGGTTAACCCTAGACTTGAAGAGGTCAAGATTGTATTGATTAGGTTTGGTTTATTGATTGATTTTGTTTTGTGGCATATCAACCTCTATGGGTAATTTAATGCCAAAATCTAGATATTTTGAATGCAATTTTATGCCTTCAACTGTTTATAAAATATAATAATGATATAATTTTGCTATAAAATGTATTGTTCGTCATTTTGCTTTAAAAATGTATTGCTGGTAATTTTACTATAAATATATATTTTTTATACTTTCATAGTGTTTTGTTTTTGTTTTTGTTTGGGAGTTCACTATTTGCCCATAGCTGGGACCCTAACAGGTGCTACTACCAGGGATCAGGGCGGACCTGGGAATAAAAGCAATAAAAGGTGGTTCCATGCTCCTCAAAACCTCCAATCTCCTAATCAAAGGCCTTGCTGTCGGATGTAGTTTATTGTCATACTCAGGACGAGTATTGATTGGGAAAATGCCAGGAGTTTGATTTAAAAAGTAACTTATTGAGAAGAAGCTGTCCAAATGAAACTTATGTCTTACTATTTGAATTCAAAAAGAATGGTTAGGATTCACTCTTGTGTAGATGACATGGCAGGTCCCAGTTGTAACATCAGTGGTGATGGGTCTAAGGAATGTAGCTTGTCAGAAGACATGCCATGGAAATAAAGACAGAATAACGAGAGGCTTGGAATGTTTTGTCTGGGGAAAGAGGTTGTAGAGTGGGAAGACTAATCACCCACAGGGCTGTGTAGATGATTTTGAAGTCTATCAAGACAGGCAAGTGAGAACTTGGCAGCTCCAACTCAGATATGGCAACAATACTCCATTTTTGGTTTGATCTGGTTCTTGTAAAGATAGTGCAAAGCAAGAGGAGAGTGAAATTGAACAGACAACAAAAGCTGTTGATGGCTGTGTTAATATAAAATCAAGTCATCATGAGAGACAGTTTGAGTATTCAGACCTTTTTAATCTACTGATCCCAACAGATTATGCACTCTTTTCCACAAACTCTAATGTCTGTTCAGCATAATTGCCATATAAAGTACAGGTTTGTTCTCTGGGTTTCGAAAAAAAACCAAAAAAACAGACAAATGTGCCTGCATAGGCATCTGTAACATGGATTTACTTGAAGAGGAAGATACTTAGAAACAAGTTTCCAACTATTAAATTAAGCAGTAATAAAAAAAGATATGAGTACAAAAACTGAATTTTTAGTGTTTAATGGTTACAGTAACAAAGTGGTGGTTAGGAGATTTGGAATTAGTTCTTACGATTTTAACGTAAACACACTAGCCTGACACAGCTTGAGATGGGGCAGGCGGAATATTTGAGAGGAGCATCAATTATTATTATTATTATGGTGCTTGGCTTCAATAAGAAAGATTTGGGCAACACTTTCATATCTGTTGCAATGAGTTGTGAGGACCATACAGGAGTGGCATAATTTTCCTCTTCTATTGTAGAAAATGGCTTGGCAGCTGGTGGAGACCCTTGCCATAGTATGTTTCTTTTGCTCTTACTGGTCCATGAAATGAACTTTATCTAAGTTAACCATCTTGGATGTCATCAATACTTAATCTGCTGAGACAGAGTCTAAGTATCCTATTTCCATCGCTTTTCTAAATTGGAAATGCTAAGGTACATTAAGTTCTTATAAAGGAATCTACAAAGCATAAATATTGACACCGGATAAATGTATCCATGTTGTTATTGATTTGGGGTTGACCTAGTCAACCCTTTCCAAACCAACCTGAGCCAGTGATGGATTAATCTTAACATTTAGCATAAGAAATCCATCTGTCCAATACAAAACGACATTTTTCAATTTCTTTTTAAGACTAAGCACTACATGCTCTCATTTAATAGATTTTGTTTGTATGAGTGACAAAGTTCAGTGGCCAATTTTCTTGAAGGTGGGAGACATTTATTTACTCAGATGACCTGGAGATTTGGCAAGAACACAGCTGAAGTGATTATACTGTTGGGATCATTTGGGGTTAAGCTATATCATCACTGTTGAGTCGTTGGGTAATACTGATTGAAATAACATATTCTTTTGTTTTCTATAACAGTTACTTTCTGATATGATGCTAATTTAAAGTAATTTAGGAAACAATAGATCTTTTTGTTAAAAAGTGAAAAAATTTAGGAAATTATAGATACATATTGGTAGTAAATATCCATGTATGTTCCTTACATTATGTAAAAAAGCTTTATCAAGTGCTGTAACCAAATGATTGGAGATTCTTGTAGTGAATCCATGTGATTTGAAATTTACCCAGTTCAAAAAATACTATTTAATATCTAGCACAAATGAAAGCTGCAGCAATAGCCAAAAACTTTATTGTGCACCCACGTCAACTAAATAATAAAAAACAAAAAAACAACGAATACCTTTATCAATACTTCTCTCGCTCTCTCTCTCTCTCTATATATATATATTAGTGAGTATACATAATATCCAACGTCAATAGCACGACTCTTAGTTTCATGCAGTTTCTGCAATCTTCAGGTGCGTTAGATATTATGTATATTCACTACTATATACTTATAGCTCTGTCTTATAACACTGAGCACTGTATTTATAACACCCGTGGAAGGAATATATTTATACATAAGTAAAATTTCATGAGTGTAAGTATGTTTTTTATCATACACACACACATATATATCTCATTCAATAAAAAAAAACAAATAAAACTGACAAATCAACTATTTGTCAAAAAATGGTTATGTATAAAATTCTATGATTTCTGTTAGTCCGTCTGTGACACCCTCTAAAACAGCAAGATATTGACCGATCAAAACCAAATTTTGGGGAAAAGTGCAAATAGGTAAGGGGATACAAAGTACAGTTGGTTTTACTAGGGTGTATAGCTTAGTACAAGAAATTTTCATGAATTTTTTTGTGAAAAATTAAAAGTTTTATTATAAAAAAATACAAAATACTCCCACTATTTTGAAAACAATTTAATGATTGAAATAACAAATACTTAATAAAAATGCAATATTGTTTTTTGGACATCTTTTCTTTAAGTTTTTATATATATTTAATTCTGGTAAAAGATAATGCGCAGTAGTAGCACTCTAAATATAAAACACAGTAGGGAGAGTTTCAAATGAGCAGATCATGCTACAAAATAATTCTTGTATGAATAAAAAGTGCTCAATGCAAATTCAAATCATGAAAATGCAGATCAATTTAAGACAGAAAAGTTTACAGGAGAACCAACATTTTTTGGGTTGTGTCATTGGATCTAACTAACGCCTTTAACCACTGTGCCATGTGTCCTTGACAGGACCCAAAGAGTGTGAGTTCAATACCTGGTTATGGAAGTGGGGAACTTGGAGAGGGGAATTAACAGGAGATAACTGATAACTGACATCCATTATAGACATGGCACGTGGAACTAGAACAGTCTACCCCAGTGATCGAAATAAAGGTTTCAGTTTGACATTCCAACCACCTGAAGAAGGCCGGAGCATACAATGGCTGAAACATTGTGATAAATATGGCAACAAAGATTAGGACAATAGTCCGAATAATGTAAAGTGTAATGGATATTGCTATTATAAGCAGAATTGGCAAGCCAAGTTCAAATTCAACCTTTTTTGCATTCACTTTAATATTAATATCATTGGGAGATGCATGAATCTATCTCTTCTTACCCTCAGCTATGGGTTAAATAGGAGAGTAAGAGAAGAAAAGTCTGAATTCTAAACTGTATAGAAGGCAATGAGAAACTGCTGCATTCTTCTCAAAGAATGGATGGCAATTCATACATAATAAAAAATAAGAGCCATGTGGAGAGCCATGATTACCTACATACAAAAGAATAAGTCTTGCACAGATCCAGGCCAACCTTCTTGATAGCATCTCTAGGATCCAGTTGCAAGGTGGAGTCCAGAATGGCTGGTTGAGAATCAGTGAATAGTCAGATCAAGCTTTAAAGGAAGGAATGTTTTTCCCATACTATATTTTATGTGTATTACAAATCAGTTTGAATTCTGTATTCCTTAGACTGGTTGCCATTCAAAGCTACAGAACCCATAGCATTAATCTACCAACCAGATATATAGTAAATTAACATAAACAAAGAAAATAACTTAAGCAGCATATTGACACACCCAGCTAGTAAAGTGGTGATTTTTTCTTCATACATGATCCAAACACATCTCTTTACCAGAGCAAACAATGTCACAGGCTACCATTGTATACTGCACCAATATCTGGGTTTAGATACATAAATAAATGTACATGTGATACTATGGGCACCATTACAGAAAGAGAAGTCGTTTATCCCAATTTCAAGTGTTTCTGTTTGATAGACAAATGAATGGTCCCCTTTGAAGTTTGATCTTCTAAGTGGCATCCACTTTAAGCAAAAGGTGATGGGAAATAAAGGAGTAGATGAGGGATTTCCAGGGATCAAGTGGCAACAAAAACGGAAATAGGGTATATACAGGTACTGATCTGTATTAGGGAGAGCATTGGTCTGCTCTCAGTGGGAAATGAATGTGCCTTTCAAGAGGCTCCAAAGCCCCCAATTTGTATTGTCAAGTCACCACATAGGGATGAGTATATGGGCAAGAATTTCTTAGAGAGAATAGCTGACATAGTAGATGGATGAGAAGGTGAAGCCCTGAACAGAATATGGGAAATAGGGTTTGCATTCTTATTTCTTAACATGGTGTTTGTTTTTTCATTGTGTTACCTTGTGAGCATGCATCATGCCCTTTCCCAGCTTTTGGTAAACACTGATGAGATCAAGGATTGAAACATGGAATAATCACTGGCTGGTTGGTGGAAAGCTAGAGCAAGGATTATGTTGTATGTTTACATACAGGCAATTTATTATCTATTTTCATTAGCTGTATGAACTACATTTACTGGCCTGAATTTTCTGAAATTTCTCGAGCATTCAGGCTGGTAAATGTAGTTAATACTGTTTATTACAAACAGAGCCTTTACTTAAATATTTGTATCTATAAAAATAATGTATAAACAGATATATATATATATATATATATATATATATATATATATATACATACATACATACATACACACACACACACACACACACACACACACACAGATGAATGATGATGACTGCCACTTCATTGTTGGGCATGACCATCATTGTAAAACTTAGTTGTGCTTTGAACGGATGTGACTCTTTAAACCAGACAAACTGTGTGCGTGTTTGTGTATTTTTGTGTGTGTATGATGGCTGCTACCTAACCGAATTATTGGGTATAAAATTTAGTTGGGATTTGAATGAATATAGCTCTTTAAACCAGAGAAACTTAAAATATATGACACTTTTTTTTTCAGAACAGAAATTATTTAACTACTTCAGAATGACAAAGTTTGTTAACTGCAATCTTTTTCTAAGTATTTAGTTTAAATTTTATATTATTTTTACACCTGAACAAACTTCACATAAAATGCACATGTCTGTGCATTATATATATATATATATATATATATAATGTGCTGGATGCCACCTAATTGTTGGGTATGACCATTACAAAATATTGTAAAACTGAGTTGTACTTTGAATGAATATGGCTCTTTAAATAAGACAAATCTTTAAATCTTTAGCACAAGCTTTTATTGATTATGATTGCCTTTTTTGTCTATGGCCAGTCATTCAGCTTGCAAAAAAAGCAATGCCTGAATTTTTTTTAAAATGGAAAAAAAAAGAAAGAAAGAAGATAGCACTGATTCAGTCCTATTCTCTCAGAAAAAACAGAATGTACTCAAAAAGTATCAATCAATCAACATCAAGCTACAGGTGTATCATCAGTTTTCCTACTTGTAGTTGGATATCTTAACAATAGCTAAGGGGTTCAACATTCCCAGTTGGCTTATCGTGCACCTGGACACCAACCCAGGAATTTTTACATCTCTTTATCTTCTCATATATCCTACCAAGAGCATACTACATCTCTTCCCTGCCCCAACAGAGCAGGAGCAACTTACCATTCTTTTCACCCATCTCTCTCCTGTTCAAACACTACTAGATATACCCACCTTATAAGGCTAGAAATATTGGATCCAAGAGGGATTGTCGATAGGTGAATGTTAGTCAAAGAAGAGGAAAGACTTTGCCAAGGCACTTCTTTTTTGCTGTGAGCTAATTAATCCAATAGACATTTTGTATTTAATTTCACAGAATTACTTGTATTTCTTAATTTCCTTCCAGATCACTTTTAATCATTAGTAGACTAATATTTAGTAACATGATTATCACATTGGTATTGTCACCTTGCCACAACTTTACCATTTTTCAACAATTACATGGAACATCCACCATCGATTTGGATCATTTTGTGTGTGTGTGTGTGTGTGTGTATATATATATATATATATATACACACACACACACACACACAGAGGGAGGGAGAGAAAACAATATATAAATTTTTATATATCAAGAACAATCTTAGGAAAATCTATGTCAAAATGGAAACTAATCAAAATATATTGTTCTACCCAACTTTATCACAACTACAATTGATAAGATCTTATCTAAACTTAACATAAAATTTGTTACAACTACTTCTGAAACAATAAAGATTAATATAAAACAAAATAATAAGTTAAAACATGAAGGAGGAATTTACTCTATCACCTGTAGTAATTGCCACAAAAAAAAAACATAGGGGAAACCTGAAGGAAATTAAATAAAAGATTATATGAACACAAAAAGGATCTTTTACAAAACAACAGATTCAATACATTAATTGCTCACTGTAATGAGTATGACCATAATTTTGGTTTAAAAAAATGCTACTATAATTAAAAGAAAAACAATTTACTCAGATGAAAATGTATAGAAAGTGCTTTGATCACTAGAGAACATAAGCTTTCTCCGATAAAAAAATTTTAAAACTTTGTCACATCATCTTCACACATTTTATATATATGTGTGTGTGTGTGTAATATTCTGTGCTAATAGGAATATGGAATGGACAAACAGAGTGGATAAATAGTAACAGGTTTATTGTAGAAACCAGTACAACAAGCAAGGAAGTAATAGTTATGTACATGGTGATCGCAAGTCAGTACAGTTGTATGCATGCTGCTATCAGAAGGCCGCTAGTTCTCGCAGATCCCAGCTTGACTCTCCTGTCCACTGTTCTCATGGATACTTATAAGTGGTACCACCTATAGTGCCGCCACTGATGGGAGTGGCAGGTTATTCCATTACATCAATAGGGAAGTGGTTATAGTTGTTCCAACAAGAGAAAAGTGTATATTTTAAAAAGAAGAGAGAAACCACAAATGTTTTTGCATATAATGTGGATTTTTTAAAATATATATTATACTTTATTTTCCATATCTTTGCTACATGTTTTTCTGGTCTCACAACCTTCATCAGGTTTGGTGTGTTCTGTTTTACAGCATATCAACCTCAATGGGTTATTAAATGTTGACAAGATTTTTATTGCTGGTAATATTTTTTCCAAAAATGTATTATTGTTAATATTTATTTTTCCAAAAAAGCATTGCTGGTAATAATTTTTCCAAAAAAGTATTGCTGGTATTAAAACGTATTTTTATACTTTCATAGTGTTTTGACCCATTTTGGAGGGTTAACTATTTACCCATAGCTGGCACCCTGAGAGATGCTACCACCCTGGGTCAGGGTGGACCTGAGAACATCAACAATTAAGAGGTGGGTTCAGACTCCTCAAAACCTCCTGATCAAAGTTCCTGCTGCCAGATGTAGTTTATCGTCATACCCAGGAGAGCCTTCATCAGGCAAAAAGAGGATATTTCTACACATTATTAAAAGGAAATAATTTTCCTTATGTTTTTTGATGTTTAACCATTGTCTTATTTGTGTAGTAGTAACGCAAATGTTTTTCTTGGACTGGTGGCAAAAGTGTTTTTCTGCCAGTCATTTTTTGCCACCAATCCAAGAAGAACATTTGGGTTACTACTCCACAAAAAAAAAAAAAAAAAAAAAAAAAAAAACATAAGGAAAATTATTTCCTTTTAATAATATGTGGAAATATCCACTCTCTGCCTGATGAAGGTCACAAGACTGGAAACCTAAGTAGCAATGATATGGCAAATAAAGTATAATACATATTTTAAAAAAATCACATTATAACCAAAAATGTTTGTGGTTTCTCTCTTCTTCTTAAAATATATATATATATATATATACACACACGTGTGTATATTGAATTAATGAATTTTGCTTCTAATCCAACATTATTTCTTATTATATTTTAAACATCATAAGTGGATAGAAATGTTTCAGTACATTTTTTTGAAATGGGGTGAATTACATCTACTGGTCTGTGCAATTGAAAATTTTAATATAGGAGAGCATATCTTTGTTATTAAAACTCTTGAATCCACAGACCAGTAGATGCAATTTCCAATGTTTAAACAACCCCCAACTACCACCACCACCAAAAAAAAACCCACAAAAAACAGGGTGTCTCCTCAAGCACAAATATCCCCAAAATATAACATTTAACATTTATATATATATATATATATATATATATATATATATATATATACAAAAACATCAATTAGGATCAAATATAGATTGGAATTCAATAGAATGATAGGATAAAGAAAAATATGAAATGTTTCGCACTCTAATATGTTTCACTTTTATTAAAGCTGCATTAAGAAGAATAAATAAATTCTGGTATTTTTATTTTTGTGTTGTTTGATTTTCATTGGTTAATCAGGTTTCACATGCATTTGGCTTGTTAAACAATGTTAATTTATGGTGTTTCAGTTCCAAGAATAGACAATGTGTTCTTTTGAATCTCCAAGAAATTAACAGATTCCAAGTCTAACTGAAAAAAGTAAATATTGCATATATGTATGTGTGCAATAATTCTAGCTTGTTAATGTTGGATTTGGATGATAATATATATTAGTAAGTGTGTGTGTGTGTGTGTGTGTGTGTGTATATATGTACATGTATGTCTAGTAGATAATGTTTGGTGGTAGTTTGTATGCTGATTTGGGAATGCTTTTATGTAATCACCATTTGTTTTAGATAAACATACATTAGATTCTTTAAGAATAGATTCAATAATGGGTGGTGATGTAATATAGTGTTTTTATAGCCAGTAAAATATTTATTAGTAATCCCTTAAAGTACTTTTGATGCAAAGAATTGTGTTCTTTTTTTTTAATTAGGTGGCATTTACAAAAACAAATTTATGGCCAGTTTTGTTCCTGTGTATTATGAGCAAGTTTAAAGTATTGTCCAAATGTAAATCCCTTTTATGTTCATAGGCACAGGCTTTTTTAGATTTTGTGATGTCTTGTCAAGTGCTTTTATATTGCAAGCAATTTATTTGATGAGAAAGAATATATATATGCGAATAAAATAAAGAGCTGCCCATAAGTGCGAGGAATCCGAAGAGCAGATGTGAACCAAATGTTATATGAACATTGCTCTAATATTCTGGGAGCAATATCCTTTGTGAGATCTTTGTAAACATTCCCAAAGTAACTACTTCAAAGGAGAGATTAAACTAGGTGGTGAGTAAAGTTTTTATGATCAAATTCCATGAATGCCTGGGAAGCACCTTTATGCATGGACATCTATGAGAGGGGTAATGGGATGTTCACTAAATTAAAATCAAAATAAAACAAAAATCAATCAATAAATAAACTTCAAGGTAATGTGATGGGATCACGCCCAGAGTATGAATAAACACAGATAGATCATGCTGTCAAAATGCTTCTTAAGACAGGTTACAGATGCCATACAGCTGACATGGTCATCAGCCTAGAAACAACTAGAGATATTTATGCCAGAATGGTATCAGGAAAATTGAATTTTTTCTATTTTGGTTATCTATATTATTTTTCTATTTTATTTTTATTGGAGCTCACTACAAGCCTATCTATAGGCTTCATGCTCTCTATTTATGTTCAAGTATTGGATCATATTATGTTAGGTCACTTGACAGGTGTTACCGGCACCATGTAACTCAGTGCTATAGCACAGTCAGGTCATTAGCAACTCAACTGCTTTCCCTATCAGGCTTTTCTGGTGAGGAGGGCAGTTAGGCACCTAAAAGGATTAAAAACAAGACCTGTCAATGGTTACAGATGCCATACAGCTGACATAGACATCTGTTTAAGAGAAGGAAATGCCAACAGAAAATCTACAGCCACCCACATAACCTTACTGCCAATATCCCATGGAATGTAAGACTTTAGTCTAAGGGGTGGAGCCTGCAATGCACATGCTGCTCTTAATATATCCCTACTGCAGACCTGTGTGCTATTCTACTAGTCTTCTGAAAGATACAGGAGGGCATGTAACAATTATGGAATATTCTTGCAAATCATGAAATCAAGGTCAGAGAGTGTGTGTGTGTGTGTGTGTGTGTGTGTGTGTGTGAGTGAGAGAGAGAATAAGCTGGTCTTACAGCATATTAACAACTGATATTTAAATTGAAATGTGTCTTTTTGGACAAAAATCAGAGTGAATTAATAGATAGGTAGACATATATCTGGTTTACACCAGAATCAAAAAGGAAGATATTGGTCAGGTTTATAATTAAGTCTGCAAATATTTGCTCAGAATCTAGCCTGTCTTGGAGTAGAGTTTTAACTTTGAGAGGGTTATATATATATATATATATATATATATATATATATATATATATATATATATATATAGTGAGAGAGAGATTTGCTATAATGGTTAAGATTGTTTTGGATTTCTCACAGTTGATGTCCAAGCCCATCTAAAAAACCTTTCATAATGTGCCAATCTTCCAAAGCAAGTAGGTGATAACACATTTTCATTTGGCCTTGTGTGAAACTAAGCTAAATTGATTAAGTTATATAAACACAAATACATCTTTTGAATTGCTTAATATGCCAAAGTATGGCTGAAGTAACCAAGAACAAGGCTAGAGAAAAACAAGGTGTCTTTTTTAGTGGAATTAATTTGTAAAAGAAACATCAAAATCAGCGGGACATTTTAGTTTTATGAAATTTGATGCTGACTTTCTCAGCAACTGAATAACTGTTGCAATTGTAAAAAGACAACCACCTTTTACTTGAAAATAAAATTAGAATATACCATAATATTAAAAATGTAAATTTTAGCAAAATGAAATGAAGACTAAAGATCTACCTAATGCTCTGAAATAAAAAGAATAATTTATCAAAAAGAAATAAAAGTTGCTCATAGCATAAAAGAAATTGAACTATTAACAAATGAAATAAAAACAAAAATATAAAATCTTTACTGATATTGTTTATATATATATATATATATATATATATATATATATATATATATATATATATATATATATTAAAAATCATTATCAGAGTTAATTTTAGCATTCAGTTTTATTTAGTCATAAAATAAGAAAAAGATATTCTGTTTGTATGCATTTCAGAAATGACTTTGATTATCTTATACTCACCTGCAACATCACAAAGCATTATAATTAAATTTGAATCCCCCAATGTTACAAAACTCACACATATCTATCAGGTGTGTGACATATGAATTACAAACATTTCATTTGATATAAACAATGAACTGGGAAAAACACTCATCTCTATTCTACTTCACAAAATACTAAGCAATAAAGAATTTACTAATTCCAAACCATTCTAGCATTGGATTTTGTGTTAAGCACATGATATGAATGGAAAAACATGGTCTTATATTATTACACTGGGCAATAAAAACAAAACTATTTGTGTGCTATCTAGCTTTCTCAGCAATTAAATAACTTTATCCATTATAAAAAGATAGTTAATTCTTATTTGAAAGCAATAATCAAACCATACTATAATAATATGAAAATACCCTATATTATTAAATGGATTAAGTCCGGCAATTATTTTCATATATTTTCCGTTTATACATTATTTTTATAGATGTAATTTATTTAATTAAATGCTCCATTTTTTAATTAAGCAGTATTAATTACACTTACCAGCCTGAATGTTCAAAAATTTTTACAAACATTCAGGCTGGTAAATATAATTAATACTGTTTAATTAAAAAACTGAGTATTTACTTAAATAAATTATATCTACAAAAATAATGTATAAACAGAAAATATATCTCCAAAGAAATGGGATTACTCACTGAATTGTAGTAAGCTTTTCCATTCATGATTAGTTAATACCATTTCTACTTAATAACAATATCATCTAACATGTACAAATTAATACAAAATTTGAAAAGATTTAAACTTCATAAGTTATTCTAATTAAAATTTAAAAAAACAATGAAAACAATTCTTGTAAAGATTCTTTATTCATTGAAAAAATATTTTTTCTCATGACAATAGCATCCATAATATATCATATTCATGAAAACAACTGAAAGCTTTTCTAATTAAATAATGTTTTATTGCATTTTTTATTATTCAGAGTAGATTTTTGGTAACCGAGGGGTCCTGTTTTATAAACAATAATAAAAAAAAAGAAAAAAAAAAGGAAAGCCAAAATAAAGCTTATACATCAAAATAAAAATAATCAAATATATGCTATATGGTTGGAATTTTTTGCAATAAATGATATAAAAAAATAATGATATAAAAAAAATGAACTGTAAAAATATTAACATCTACCAAAAAAAGAAAAAAAAAAAAAAAAAATTCTGAGTTAAAAAGTACGTGTTTGAGTATACTGATTCCGAACAAAACTTAGAATTCGTCTAACATCAGATTTTGCTTAAGCACATAGCATGAATAGAAAACCTTGTCTTATATTAAAGCAACAAAAAACAAAAGTACTTTTCTGCTATCAAACCAGACAAATGGAACCGTTCCAGACTAAATCAAGTATGCTGATTTGATTCTGAAGCTACTCAGAATTGTCTAAGCACGTCAGGTTTTTCAGATAGGTGCATCATATATTTATGTTCATTGTAAATATATTAATCATATATAAGTATGGGATTCATTCATGTAAGCTGTACATAACTTTCTTGACTCTCATGAAGCTGATTTAACAAAGAATTGTCCATGCTTTAATATTGCTGCCATGTCTGATCTGGGTCTCCTCCTATATATTTAGATATTCTTGATAAAATCCAAAGATGAATCTGCAATGTTATTGGTCCTGAGATGGCATCTCTGCTTCAGTCACTTTCCCACTGTCATGATATAGCTTCCTGTGACTTTTCTATAAATATTTTCCTGGTAATTGTTCTGATGAACTTTCCTCTATGGTACCTAGACTTTATGAATTTAAGTGCAGTACTATTTTGTCACTTATCAAGTAGCTCTTTGATACTTTTTGAGTAAATTTCCACCAGATTTGATACAAAAAGTTTTCAACAAACTCTTGCATTGGGTTTTCATCAGAGAAAGTTTATTCCATCAAAGCATTTTGTAGGAATCTAAAAAGGTAATAATAGGTTGGTGCAAGGTTGCATGAATATGGCAGTGAGCTAAAACAAAGCTAGTGAGTTCCCAAATTTTTTTGTGTGTTATTCTTGCTGTATGTGGAGTTTCATTGTCAACATTTTTCCTATTGATGAGCACAGGTCAGTTTTACACCAAATATTTATGGACATGTTGCAGCTGTTGGATGTATAAATGAGAATTTAGTGTAAATTTAATGCATTTTAAAACTTGAAGTGAATAATGCCCCAGAGATCCCAGCAGTTGTAAAACATTACCTTTCTTCCATGGAGCCCTGCTTAATTGTGGATATTTATGACCCAAAAGAATAAAAATGTGAAGGAACAGGCTAGCAAAATGAGTTCACATGGAAATATTGAAATGGCACGCTGATACATCAAATATCTTACTATACATGAGAATATGGTTCTTTGAAAATGGCTAGGATTTGAGTATCTATGTGTTCTTCATAGAATCAGTGTATTATCTGTCCTTTTTCTCTGTTATGTTCCTCTGTTATGATGCTGGACAGCAGCATCATGTTCCTGTCATCAGGCAGTTCATGGCTTGTGATGAGATGAGCCTTATCTCAAGAATCCCCACTCTATGACAGACCTTCCTCATTACATTTAGGACATCCAAAGTGATGCTTACATTCATGCAACAACACATGCTCACAAAGAAGGGGAGGTTGAGAATTAAATTTAATTTTTTTTTAAAAATGTTTCAGGTATATAGACTAACTGATTTCATTAATTTCTTTTTGTTTATGTTTCCATGTCTTATGTGAACATAAAAGGAATTGTTTTCAAAACAACAAACTAAATGCATTAGAATAAAACACATCACATGAAAAACTTTCCACTTTGTCAAATTTTTGCCCTTATATATATATATATATATATATATATATATATATACATACACACACATCACATAAATAATACCTGGCCACTCGTATTCAAGGATACCTGTCTACTAGGGCAGCTAGCCAATCCTTAATTCAGATGTTTGCTCAGGCACATTTGCGTTTGTTTAAATCCCACAATGCCAACCTTTGGTTTATACTGCAATTATGCTGAGCAGACCTTAGTTACAGTTTCTGGGAGAGAGTGTGATATCTAGCGTGATCAGCAATCTAAACAAGTCCAGCACACTCAAACCCTCGGTCATGTGACTTGTGACTTTGTGCTAGCACAGCTATCAACAGTTCCCCAAGTGTTCCACTTACCTAATTTCCCACACAAGGCATGGGTCAACTTGTGGGATGGTTATCAGGCACTTTTCAAAGGTGCCACACTGGGATCGTCCCCTTCCTCCATATACATACATATACACAGTGGAACCTTAATTTAACTGGCTAATAGGGGAGATCATCCATTAAAGCTGTTTGTCTATTAATTTGAAGCACTTTTTTGTGGCCTAAAAATACCCAGTCCAGTACAAAATTATAGTAAATAAATGTAAATACAGTATATATGTATGTGTATTTTATTTTTAAGTTACTATATACCTTTAAATAAAGTTGGAAAAGTTTTAAAGTTGAATCTGAAGTTCATTAGTTCTGGGACTGTTAATTCGAGGTTTTACTTTTACTCTGTGTGTGTGTGTGTGTGTATATATATATATATATATATATATATATATATATATATATATATAAAATCAGAGCCATATTTTCTATATAGTCAATGTCAACTTCTTCATTTATCTAATTGAGCATATTTGTTAAAGTTTCAATTAATCAAAAATCATTTTTTGTTCTTTTAAAATTACTTTCCCTAGTATAGTTTTGTTTGCTCTTGATGAAAAAAATTTTTTTTTCCTTTGGAGGATTGTTCATTTCCTTAAAAATTAAAAGGAGTATAGTGGTTCTAAAGAAGAAGTTCCATTTACAATTTGGATAATTTTAAAGCATGGAACATGAAAAGGAATTAAAAATTAAAAAAAATGTGTAACTGAATTAATAACCTCAGGTTATGAATCAAAAGTTTGGGTATTAGGGTCTTCCTAACATCAAAATTGTGTTTCTAACTGCAGAGAGAAAAAGTTTTCATATTTGTAAATAACAGATTTTATGAACTAATAACTACTATTTTCATGAAAATACACACAAAGTAAAGGTCCAGTTTAGTATTAAAATTTACATTGTAAATCAAACTCCACCCTAAAGATGTTTGAAAGTTATTTCCCAAAGAAATTTAAGCCATATTCACTGAAAATACATAAAATCTATTTTCCTACAAAAATACACACTGTAGTTCAATTGAATCCTTCCCATGGTTTTATTGAAACGCAGAGAGAGAATCCACAGGGATTTATCTGTACTTTTTACCGCTCAGCTATTAACTGACATTAATGAGAAATTTTCTTTGAACAATGTTCATTTGTTTTATGATTATATCACATTAGAAAGGAGTTAGATTTACTATGTGACCTTTGATGGGAATTGGTAGATTGAAATGAATTTTGTTAGTTAACATAAATATATGAAAATGACATTATTCAACTTAACACCCAATAGATCTTAATCATCCTTCTTACTCAAAATCATAAGGGGCATATATTACATTATTGCTAAGTACAATCATATATATATATATATATATATATACACACACACACCTCTCACACACAAAGGCTGGTGCAAGTCTCATGAAACCTCACACACTACTACATCTCAATTTTCATAACATAGTATTCATATAAGACACTAATTATATTTTAACCTAATTATATACAATAATGGATCATATGCAAAATATATGAACAATTCCACTAGAAAATTGAAAATAAATACAATGTATCTAAATACAAATTAGAGACATGTCATAATAAATCATTTCATTTTAAATAAATCAACAATGTTATGCGACAATTATTAACATCAACTTGAAATTTTTTTTTGTTAAAATGTTGAATAATTTTAACACATTCAACATTATAGATAAAAAACAGTAAATTTTATATAGTGTTTTTTTGAGATTTAGCATGAGCAAAACATACTCATGGATTAGGATAAAAAAAACAAAAAAACAATGATCTCAAAATCCTTTAATAGCCAGTTGTTCTTAGTTTAGTTTGTAATGTATATAAATGTAGATAGGAAAAAGCAAATGTTGATAAAATAGCGAGGATCACAATGCACTACCCATGGGCCCCCAATCAGCAGTACCTACTGGCCATATATATATATATATATAAATAAAATGTGTGTGTGAATAGGGATTAAATATGGATTAGATTTTTAATGTATGCTATATTTATGGGCAAATGTGCTCAATATCAGGGATAAAGTGCATGTAAATATAAAAACTATAAATGTGCACATAATAATAATCAACTATGAATAATTAAATAAAAAATGAATAACAAGCTAACAAATCGGTACAACAGCTACAAATAACCGCATTTGGATTCATGATTATTCCAACTCAATAGTCTCTAGAATAATTTTAAACAAACATTACCACCTACCTAATAACTGTTAGAATAATGCAATAGACTTTGCTAGCCATAATGCACCATTGATTAGCACATATAAATAGCTAACACAAGACACATGGTTTGAAGATAGCATTTAAGCATGAAACAGCTCCCAGTATCCACTTAATATATATTAGTTAATTGCTGAAACCTGATGAGTGAAGAAGTGGAAAGTGGTGGAATTATCAAAGATTCTAGCAAACTTAGAGGTCATTGAAGGTGAAATTAGTTGGTGGCTTTATAGCAGCCAAACAAATACCTTCTTGGAGGTAAATTGGTACAGGGGAGTAACTTTGACAGAAAAATGATGTCAGAAGTAATAGTTCTGGCCTTCAAAGTTAGTGTAGCTCACAAGAGTTCTATTTAGGGATAAATTCTTTTTTTTTTCAGCTAAACTTTTACACAAAAATAAAAAAAATTGTTTTCAGTTTTGTTTGAAAATATTATGTAATCCTAGAAAAAGCTTTCAAACACAAATTCTAAAATTCTTAGGATTAAACATGTCTTTTTTAGTTTTTTCAACTGTATGGAGTAATTGTTAATGGTTAAGTATAATTGACAAAAATGCTCAACAAACAAAATTGAGAAATTTTCCACTGAGCAAAGGAAGAAAAGAACAGAACAAAATAATACGAAGCAAAGATATATATATATATATGTGTGTGTGTGTGTAAGTCAAAACTAGGCAAAGCAACAGGTAATAAGGCAAAAAGTTCACATAGAAAGAATGGTGTTCACATGCAAAAGAGATAGTCAAGTGACTTAAGTTATCCATCTTAAAGTTTGATTTTTCAGCAAAGTCAATCATTTGACAAAATGAAAATTTGATTTAATCAAGTGCTTTAAGACAAGAAAGAACAAAAATATGCTAGATGAAATCAAGAAATGGTCCTTTGTTATTGGTTAGGAAGAATTACCAGCATGCATCTGTATGATTTGTCTAGAAATTTGGGGAAGGGGATGTTTTTAGCAGTCATTCCCAATAGATTGGAACCAACATACTGTTTTAAAAAATGTCACCCCACAAAAAAAAAAAAAAAAAAAGAGGAAAAAGACACACACTACAGAAGCTACTAGTCTAGCTGTAAGCGAGGCATTTTTATGCTGTTACCGAGTGGTCGTTAGGAACCCAAACTCTTGGAGAGGCTGTTCTGATCAACAATCTGTTATACAAGAACATACCTATTCTATTATTAATAGACTCTCCCACTTATAATAAGTAGTAGTAGTAGCAGTCGCCAGGGGGCTCAGAACAGTCTGGCGTTTTGCATATAAGGAAAATACACTACAAAAAAGAAAGTCAGTCTACCAAAAAGAATTCTAAAATTGCAGATTATCAAACAAAAATACAAAAAAAAAATAAACAAAAACTCCCGAAGCCATGTTTTGCTTGCGGTGAACTTCACTGGTACAGATTTTAGGAATAAAAAATGTTTCAACTGTAAAAGAGTGGGGCATAAAAGCTCGCACTGCAGGTCAAAAAATAAAGACAATAAAATAAGAAAATTAGTCTGACCAGGTGAACGACGGAATAACCAGAAAATTTGTTACCGTCAAAATAAGTAATAAAAAAATAAAAATGCAACTCGACACTGGTTCCGACCTATCTATCATAAATTTGCACACGTGGAAGAAGTTGAGAAACCAACTTTAATGAAAACAAATAAAATTGCGAGGTCAGTGACGGGGAGAAAAATACAATTTATTGGAGAATTTGTTACAAACGTCACGTTAAATAAAAAAAACGTAAAAGCTAAACTATTTGTCATAGAAAATACCACGAACTTACTTGGTAATTAATTGGATTTACCAATTATAGGATTTACCAATAAATTCTTTCTGTTACAAGGTTGAAAATTTAAACTGAGAAGCCCAAAAATTAGTAAGGAAACGTAAGGAAACATTTCCTACTGTTTTTTCTCCAGGTTTGGGAATGTGTACCAAGATGGAGGCAAAATTACAGCCAAAACAAAACGCTCAAGTGGTATTCAAAAAGAAAAGGAATGTGCTGTTTGCTTCAATTGAACAGATAGATAAAGAATTGGACAGATTAGAGAAAACCGGTGTATTTAAAAAAGTTGAATGGGTAACACTGACGATATATGTGAAAAACAAGCTCCAGAAAGTAAAGATGAAATCGACACCAAAAAAAACTGGGGAACGAGTTACCAGCAGCCAGGGACATGCAGTATTATTAAATGACTTAAGTCAACAAGAAGAACATACAGAAACTATGAGTCCATCTTTAAGAAGCGCAAAGTGGAAGGTTGTTTCTGGTGACGCTACGGAGATATAAAAAAAAAAAAAAATTAAAAAAAATAGAAAAGTGGATTGGCTATATGATGTACTTGGTGAAAGGGGAAAAACTCACGTGCAGTAACTAGATCAGACGACATTTTTCAGACGTGGTTGACAGCGGTCCAAAAAAAAAACGCCGATGGAGGTGATTTTTCAATACGTTTGATCTAACAACGCCTGCAAATAATTTTACCTGAGACGCCGATCCAGAAAAAAAAGAAAGGCAACTGATCATTTAAAAGTGGATCAAAAAACGTAGGAAATACGCTATGATGTTGCTAAAAAAAAAAAAAAAAATTTTTTTTGTTGCTTTTTCTTCATATTTTCTGTAAAAAATGAAAAATAAATAAAGAAAACTTTTTATTCCTACAGAGTAAAGTTTCAGGGGGGGGATGTTATACTAGAACATACCTATTCTATTATTAATAGACTCTCCCACTTATAATAAGTAGTAGGAATTGGTCGAGTCAGTCGATGTCGAACATTAAAGTATCAACCACCACAACTAGATTGCTGTGTCATTAACTATTATTTCAAGTTAATAACGTTTTGTACGTCAAACCTTTTTTAGGACCGACTTAGTGAAATACAAGCCTCCACTATGAAAATTACTCTACAACACAATCGCATAATATAAGGGTATGTCATGCATGGGTAGGTGTCCCTGTATGTATTTCTGGTGAGAAACCAGGTTACATTATGTTCGGTTCTCAGTCATGCACCTGATAGTTTGTATTACCGTTGACGACATATAGTGACTACTATGGTGGTCTTTTATCTCTCTCCTCAAAATAAATTTCATGGAAACACAATATAAAGAAGTACAACTAAACCAGTAAACAAAAAAACACCTACTCCCCTCAACCTTTCTTTCTCTAATATTCATAATATCCATTCCAACTTCTGCAGTATAGAATCTTTTCTCTAGGAATGGCCGCCAGATACCTTTGCACTCCATGAAACAAACTTAGATTCTTTCATTGCTAGCAACAAATTCTTGGTTCCAGGCTATCTTCCTCTTTGCCAAAAAGATTCCAGCATTTGCATGCATAGCCTTGGTGTTTACATCCAGGATAATCTTCTAATAGCCAGGGAATTTTCTCTTGAGGCGCTAGACTACTCTTCCATATGGTTCTATCTTTCGTTACTAAACTTTGTTAGTTACCTCTTTTTTCTTTATCACTTCCCCTCTTCCCAAGACAACAGTATCTTAGACATAATAGCTGACAGTATAGAAAAGGAACTATCTCTATATCCGTCTGTGAACATTTTTGTCTTTTGTGACTTTAATGCTCACAACGATACATGGCTTAAATATTCTAAAAATAGTGATGTTGCCAGTATTCAGACATTAAATTTTTTAATTGCCCATCCCTTACTCAAATCGAGGACTTCCCTACTCATTTTGCTAGCAAAACTGAGCAACAGGTTTCTCTACTTGATTTATTTTTAACCTCCATTCCTTGCTCTTGCTGAGTCTTGCAACACTGCCCTTTTGGTAACTCGGACTACTCTGTGGTAGCTATTGATATTTCATTCCAATCATCTATTAAACAGGAACCTCCTATTCATAAGACCTATTTCTATTTCCAGCATGCTGATTGGGACTTACTCCATGATTTTCTTTGTGACACCCCTTGGACTGTAGCTGAATGGTACAGCACTTTAGGTCAAATGACAGTTTCCATATAGGAATACAGGTTTGATTCCTGTTAGAGAATGCATATTTTCTATGAAATTTTTTGAACATTAGGCTGTTAAATGTAATTGTTACTGTTTAATTGAAAACAGAACATTTACTTTAGTAAATTGCATGTATAAAAATAACATATAAACAGAAAATATATTAAATAATTTCCGGACAATACATTACATTACATTTATTTATATATATATATATATATATACACACACACACATACACACACATAAAATATATCTGTAAAAGGACAATATGTCCATATACATATATATAAAACAAACTGTGTTTGTGTGTGAAAATGTATTTTTCATATTATTGTCTGTAGTCTTGTATCTCAGAAGAGATGAAATCTTTGTAAGGCAAGACTAAGAGGTTAAATAACTAAAGGACCTCCAATCTGTGGTTGGCTGGGACAGGAAATGGCTTGTGAACTTTAATGCCTCCAAAATGAAACTGGTCTCATTTAAACACCATAGAGAAATCTCTCTGCCTCCTATCTTTATGGCTGATGCTCAACTTCATGAGAGCATCTCTCTGCACCTTCTTGGTCACATGTTTCCCACTGACCTGAATTGGAACAACTACATTGAATCAATAGCTTCATCTACCGCAAGGAAAATTGGTTCTCTGTGTCGCACCAGAAGGTTTTTCTCGTCTGAGTCCATCCTTAACATCTACAAATCTACCATTTGTCTTTGCATTAAATACTGTTGCCATATATAGTCTGGTGCCTCCACTGTTCATCTTGAGGTTCTCAACAAAATCCAAAGACGGATATACAATGTGATAGGTCCTGACCTGGCATTTTGACTCCAGTCATTTTCTCACAGACATGATGTGACTTTTCTACAAATATTTTCATGGCAACTAACGAGCTATTTTCACTAGTGTCCCAACTGCATGAACTTAAGCATGCTACTAGGTTGGCATCTTGGTCCCACTCTTTCACTGTCAAAACAGTTAAATGTAACTGCCTCTTCTATTCCAACAGCTTCTTCTCTCGCACTTCCCAACAGTGGAACTCCCTCTTACTTGCTTCCCTGATAACTATAATCAAATTTAAATGTCAATCGACATCTTCTGATGCTTTGATCTTCATCCCAGTCCTTCTCTTTCCTCAAACACCCCTCTTTACTCTTACTTTAACTCTCTGTAATCCCTTACATTCTAGTAGCACTCCCGCCTTGCTTAGGGTGAAAAAAAAAAAAAAAAGTGAGTGAGCCAACTAATTTTTCACTATTTCATTAAAAACAAAATTTTTGTAAACATTTAAATTGGGTTAATTTTACTTATGACTATTGACTCTCTTTCAGGATAAAACAATGAGATTCGGATTTTCAAGGTAATTTTTTGCACGTTTTCTGATGACATTATAAGATTATATTGAATAAATTGCTAGGATTGCTGTTAGGACACTTAGTTCACTATGTTATGCTAGAACAATTTTTTTTCACCAGAATCTATCTTACATATTCATTTGACCATGTGTTCTTACTTTGAATATTGCTGCCACATCTGGTTTGGTGCTTCTGCTACATATTTAAAGAGTCTTGATAAAACCACAAGAAGAATCTGCAATGTTATTAGTCATAACCTAGCATCTCAGTTTCAGTCACTTTCCTGCCACCATAACATAGATTCCCTGTGCCTTTTCTATAAATGTCTTCATGGTAATTGTTCTGATGAACTTCCTCTATGGTATCTTGACTTTATGAATTTAATCGCAACACTAGACTGGTGGCAAGGTCTTACTCATCCTTCCACAGCTGAAATGGCTAAATGTAACCATAAGTTCTATATTCACAGTTTCTTCTCCAACACTTCTCAATTGTGGAACTCTCTTCTGGCTTCTTGTGTTCCACTAAACTTTAATTTGAAAAAATTTAAATGCAATGTCAAACGTTATCTTCTGTTGTTTCAATTCCTGTTCTTTCAGTGTTATTTTTCATTAACATTTGTTTTTTTTTTTTTTCAAATATTCTCTGACACTCAGTAATCCCTTGCATTATAGAAGCTTTATTGCCTTGCCTGGGGTGAAATGATAAAAAAAAATAGAAAACAAAGATTAGGTCTTTCTTCCAAATATCCTTTAGATTAATGGTTCCTAACCATTTTTTTTTTAACTCCCTGTTCCACCTTGGTTAAATATCTGAATATACTTGAAAATTTTTAGAATTGGTTAAATCTTAAGATGACTCAGTTCCTAACTATGGTATGTTTTTCACTCTTATCCAAATATTTCTCATGAAGAGATTCAAATTGTGCCTCACATTTGGAATCACTGTTAGGGATGAATGAAAAAACTTTGTTCTTCATGAATTATGACTGGATTCTAAGAATGAACTGTCTTTCTATACAGTACAGATGCATATTTGACAGTATTTTGCTGAAACTTCTAGCTTATTCAATTCATGTAATTAAGATTTTAACAAATGCTATGAATCACATTGGCATATTTCAAAGACCCTTGCAGTGTCTCAGGAAGCATCATCATTGATATTTATTCCTGATTTTACTGAGGGTTTTGAACCTTTAAAAACATTACTCCTCATCTCCCAATTGATCCAATCAGGAGCAATCACTTCCCAGCCTCTGTGGAATGAATTTGCAAATTTTGGCCTAAACTATTTATTTGGAACTATTTTTAGATTTCAGCCAATAAAAATTGGTTTGTATAGTTTCTGCAGTCTTCATTTGCTTATTTAATGTTGCTGACTTTACCTGCCATTTTTACTTCATCTGTCTGTACATAGATTTTTTTTATTAATTTGTTTATTTTTTTTCTATTGTACATTTGTTTTGATTTGTTTTGCTAATTTTTTATGAAGGCAAAATAGGATTTTGTATAAAGGTAAAACAATTTTTTCTGACTAGTTCAGAAACAACAAACCTAATTGAACCAACATTTCTAGACAAAGTGAAGATTATCAATATATTTTAAAGCATTTGGTACCAAGTGTAGTGAACTTCTTTTTTATGCTATTGTTCATCCAATACAAGGCTCAAGAGCCACTCAAGTTAGAGGCTTATTCAATGGTGATATTTTACGGATGTAAGATTGCTGATTATGAGGATATCTAGGACAGTTAATGGTTGACTCTGGACTTGATGAGATGGAAATGGTTGAGGATACATCTTATCAGGAGACTGTTTCCCAAAGCAGTGTCCAAATGGAATTTCCTTTTCATTAATGGAATACAAGAGGAATGATGATGGTTCACCACCGTTGGTTGATTCATTTTCTATGGCTGATCAACCCTTTGCAACTTATTTAAAGCCAAAAACTATTTTTAGTTGTAATAATTTTTTTCTTTTGAGATAATAATGGTTTAGTGATATAAGTTTTACTAATTAACATATAGCCTGTGGGGAGAAAAGGTAGATTCATACCTTTCCCAAGTGTTCACACCTGTGGACATGGCAAGTCAGATTTTAGCTATAAAGATCTGAACTGGCAGAACAAAGGTGTGTAGCTTGTTGGGACATTTTCCATAGGAGTAACGATAGAGTAACAACTTGTGATATCTGTCTACATCTCTCAGAGAGGGTATTATGATTACTTGCATTATTTACCTTACTTGGGCTGTTATCCTCATCTTCATTGCCATATTCACAACATTTTGTACATTTCTTCAGATGATTGGAATTCTGCACCGAACCCGTTATTTCATCCACCAGGGTAGATTGTTCTAGTTCCACATTCCATGCCTTTCTGGACATCTCAGTTATTTCTCTTTAACTCAACTCTCCTGAAGAAGGTTGGAGTGTACAACGGCTGAAACATTGTGAATATGGCAGTAAAGATGAGGATAACAGCCTGAGTAATGTAAATAATGCAAGTAGACTTGTAATGTTGCATTAGTGGGAAAGGGATTGTAGGGTGGAAAATAATTCATTATTTACAATGCCATGTAAATGCTTTTGACCTATGTCAAGGCTGAAAAGAGAGGATTGAGCAGCTACAGCCCAATCCATAAGATAGTAATTGCATTTGATTTATGTATTTATAAAGTCAGTCAACACTGGTTACTTCTGCTAGATATTGGATAGAAGAACTGTCCGGAACTATACTTCTAAAAGCAACATCTCTCATGTTCCAGAAGTGACATCCTAATTATTACAATTATTGGTGAATAAAAAAGTATTAGTATAATAATCATCCTGAAAACAACAGTCATAATTATAAAATGATATAATGACATTTCAGCATAAAAATGCACTCTTCTCTCTCAAATTGTCAATACAAATCAATAGTCCTGTTGCAAAATGATGCAATAGTGGCAGCTTGTAGGAGATCAATATTATTGAAACAATATTGACAAGACAAAAATCCATAAAAATCTTATTTCTGATTCATATTCAAGACAATATGGAAAAGTTTTTACCTTGACATGTTTTGCCAATGATTTGCTATAACAAAATCTGCATTACTGAGATTAAATTTGATTAACATTAAACATTTGATTTTTATTATTATAAAAATTGTATTTTAACTAATTTCAACCAGGTTTTTTTTCCATAGTTTAAATATCCCATTTTTTTTACTACCAATTTAGTAAGAAAAGAGCATATTGTGAAACAGTTTGTATATTAATCAGCATAGGGGAGTTATAGATCATATCATTTTCAATGTATCTTCATCTCAGTAAACCATTGATTCATTCATTCCTGTTTTATGGCTTATCAACCCTTTACAGGTTATTTAAAGCCAGAAAATATTTTTACATTGTAAGAATGTTGTTTTTTTAGGAATAATGAATAATGATACAAATCTTACTAATTAACCCATAGCTGGCAGAGAGAAGAGGTGGAGTCATACTTTTCCCAAGGGTATTTGCATGTCAGTGAACCCAGCAGAAATTCCAACTTGGTTCTCTGATTAACAATTCGAAGCCATTATCTGTTTCACCACCTATGCATTCAAGGTTACAGCACATGGCATTCTCAAATTCTCTAGGTACTGACCAGGTTTGATGTCGCTTAACTTCAGTGATCATAGAGGAAACTGTGTTTCAACATGATATGGCCATAAGCTTAAATACATATTATTCACTTTTTTAATATGGCAAATGTAGTTTGTTTTTTTTTTATAATAAAATACATTTTTTGTAGATACTGAATCATTGGTAAAAAGACTTCACGGTAAACTTTTTCAATACTGTCTTATATTTATAGGTAGTTATATAAAGAAGAAAACAGGAAAAATATGTAAATAAAATAATTATACACTCCTTAAAAGTAATGGATAAAATAGTGCACAATGCACATTCAGTACAGAGCTAATATTTAACTTTATTTTCAATTTAGAATCACCTGTTAATGAGCACAGTTTCACTGCATAGGATCATCAGGCTCTATTTTTCTCCAGTTTTTTTTTTTTTTTTTTTTAATCAGTGCTTCTGTATGGTTAGTTAAATAACAGTATTCAATTTGCATACCACTCAATGGTGATAGAGCAAATATTTCCTTATATGGTTACATAAGTACAGCATTTCTTTTCTGCTATTCAATAGTTCATTGGTTGGATTATATGTGGCATTTTTAAGTTTCTTCATCTGTACAAAAGCTACAGTAGCAGGATTATAGGCATTGGCACATTTTAATACCTCTCACTTTAAAATAGGGTTTAATGCATACTTTTTCTTCATAGTCCAAATGTATTTTAATAAGGTTGTACTATGTCTATATTTTTTTGTTTAAAAGGCATTTTGTGATATAACCTTTGCTAGGAATTTCCTTGATGACCCTATATATACTTTATCATTCTTACCTTGGAATTTCTCTGAGTTTATAGACTAAGTATTTAGACTGACAATGTCCTACAAGTGGATAATTGAGCTTATGTCTACAGTCATAGGGCTGGGGGGGGTTCTATTTTTATTTATTTTTTTTATTTTAATTCTCCATAACTGTTTTATTGTGCTTGTTAATGTTATTAATGAATTTTGTAGTACAGCTGTAACAGATTTTAACAGCATTATTGTTAAAAATTTTGTGCAGTGGATTATTGGTGGAAAGTTCTTTTTCTAGAATTTTGAAGAATATTTTAGGTATACGGGTCATATTTTATGGTGGTGTGAACCAGATCTAATCAACAGTTAACAGACATACTAACACAACCAACTCCCACAAGACCAACTAAAAATTTGATACACATATACCATAGACAGTGTAGACATCAGAATGAACACAGCACAGTGACTATCAGTTTCATGCTTCAATGCATGGCCTGAAGATCCTATTAGAGTGGGACTCTAAGTCCCCATGCAGTATTAATTCCTATATCCACAAGGTCTCTCTCTTGTTTTGTTCTTAGTACTGTTCACTTACTGCTCGCCCTGTTTCCACTGAGTTCAAATATACACTGCTCAGACTTGGATAACAACAATAAAGATGAGGACAATAGTCCACATATAAATAGTGTAAATAATGATAACTCCTCATACCAGAAATTCAGACAGAAAAAAATATTAGTTTTCTAATTATATACTTAAACCTACATAAAAATTATATATAGTTTTTTGTTTTTCTTAAAACAGACACAGATTGCACATTTCATTATGCAATTATGCATTTTTTTTTTTTTTTTTGCAGCATTAAAATTATGGTAGAAAATTTTTCAAATAAGTTACATTATGAAGCATGATAACCATAAAACTGATAATAAAATAAGATCTAAAATGATTAACCTTTCCATTTTGCTTAATTCTTGACTCCAAATAGAATTATCCTTCATTTCTTTGCCGTTTACATTGGCGCAATTTATAAACTTTCTCTGGGGCATAATTAAACCCATGAAATTTTAACTAATTAAACTCATGAAATTTTAACTAATTAAATGAAAATTTTCCAAATACTAAAAGAAAAAAAAATGATGATAAATGCAAGATGGATATCATAATTCAGTTGGCATCACTTTGAGTAGATACTGGATTCTCACAGCAAGACCAACTTATTTGAAATCAGCTCAATTAATTTTTATTTATCTTTTCTCTTCTGGTTGTGGACAGAGAAAGAAAAACATGCTAACTTTGGCCCAAAACTTTTACTAATGCTTTTCAATCTTGATTGATTAACTTTTTATGGCTTATCAACCATTTACTGTTTATATAAAGGTAGAGAATATCTTTAGATTGTAAAAATTTTGTTGTAGATCATAATAGTTTAGTGATACAAGTCCTACTAATTAACTCATAGCTAGGGAAGAAGTTGTGGATTCATACCTTTCCAAAGGATATTTGCCTGTAAGAGAATATAACAAGCCCAACGGGAATTGGAACTCAGCTCTCCAGTTACCAATTACAAGCCATTATTTCTTCCACCACTGCACATTTAAGCTTACAGGGAAGATGATGAAACAAGTTGCAAAATTTATTAATGATGCATTTCTCTGAGAACATATGTTCTCCTTTGGCTTCCTCTGGTTAGAATAAAAGAAAGACAACTGTATATAAGGGAAAATGTCTTGGGACCTCTGAGAATTAATGGGAATCATAAATCAAAAAAAGACTAATATATGTATATGCTTGGGTGAGTGTGTTTATGTATACGTATATACAAGTACATAATAAAAAAGGAAAAAATCACCCTGATTTAAAATTCAACAAATGGCTCTAATATAGATGAGACAAAGAAACAAACAAACAAGGGAACTCTCTCTTGAGTCTGGACATTGGGGGGGGTGATAAGGTAATGTAATTTGATTTATAATTCAGACTTATCCTCAGAGATCTCAAGGCATTTTTTCTCATATATAGTTTTGTCTTTCTTTCATTCATTCTAACCTGAGGAAGCCAAAGATAGCAAAACCTTAGCTAAAAATAATGTATTAAATTTACCTAAAGTGGTGATGGCACAATATCAGTACATAAATCTATTTAAATTTTTCTATTTTCTTGAACACTTATAAAGAATCATTTGAAGGATTTGGGCAAGTAGACTTTTGTGTATTTGATATTATCAGGACAACATTTTGGTCAATCAATTCTTCAGCCCTCATCAGCTGTACAATCCTCAAGAAAAGAGGATAACTATCAATAGAAAAATGTGGTCAAAAATATACAAACTAAATCATTTTGAGCTCAACTTCCTCACTCTCCAGCTGTGTCATTTATCTTTGTCCTAGGGAGGGTAACATGTACCGTTCTCTGTCTGGATATCATCTACCATATCAAATTTTTCTCTCTCTCTCTTTGGACAACCATTATCATCATTTATGTACATTGTCCCTTCAGGATGTAGGTGATCATGGTTCTCCACAACTTCTTATCTCTTGTAGCTTCAAGAAACTTTTGAATCTTCACCATCCCTCCTTGACTCTGCTCTGTCATCCATTCGTCTATTCTTCCCTCAGTATGTCCTGTGAATTTTTAATTTTCCAAGCCATTTCAATCATTACAAACTTTTCAAAACATTTTCAAAATAGGCTGAATCCAAAATCAAAAAAACTTTCAAATATAATCTACTATTCTATTTGGAACACAATCAAGCAACCATGACCTTCAGAACATGACCAATGACGGTCCTCCACAACTTCCTGTTCTTTGTAGCTTTTAGCAATGCTTGTCTTTTTGCTCTGCTAATCTGTGTTGCCAACCATTTATACAAGCTTGTTCAGTAGGTTATTAACTGTTTCTCTCTGTCCTTGCCTTCAATGTCATGTGAGTGTCAAATTTTCTAAGCTCTCTTTCTTCGTATGCCCCAGAAATTTCAACTGCCTCTTTCTGATTTTAAGTATGAGTTTTTCAAGTTTCCATTTTCTTTAGAAATTCCTCATTGCTCACATGTTCTGTTCATGGTATTCTCAGTATTGGTCTTCTCTTTCACTTTGAGTCTTTACTTTATCTTTGAGAGAATTACTCAGCATTCATACCCAAAGAAGCTTTTGGCTATAGCCTGCTTATCTTAATTTAAGAAATGACTGGTTTTCCCACTCATATACTTTTCTATATTTGCTGGGACATTTGCCCAAATGAAATTTGGGATATTTATCACTAAGTTATAGAAAATATAGGAAAAAAAAAAGTGGAATAATAATGACATTAAGAAATTTTGGAGTAGATCAGATAGAACAGTCCATGCAAAATCTCAAGCAAGCTAGAGTAAATACAATGAATCTTCTTTTATCTCTATGTGCCATATTACTTCAGGACACAGACAATCATGAGTCTCCATAACTTCCTGTTGCTTTAAGTAATTCTTATTCCTTTACAACCACCTTTTATTCTGACTTGTTCATTGTTTTCCCTGCTTCTTTTACCTTCAATGTGTCATGTGTGTGATATAAAGTACTGAAGAACTTTTCTGAAATGTCACATTCAAGAAGAAAAAGATGACAGAAAGCTCTTTGAGTGGCAGAGACTGAAACTATCTGTCCTTTTATTGGCAAAAGTTGTTCTGTTATTTTGTAACTGCCAACAGCAGAAACAAACAGTGATGTTTCAAGTCTATATCAGATGACAAGATAAGACAGTGGTAAGACTTTCATTAAATTGGGTGTCTATACTGGGAGTGGCCAAATTATGCTCAGAGCTACAGGAGGTTCTTTGACATTCAAATGTGCCCTGGTGGAAATATGTTGGCTGAACTACTTTTTTCATTACAGTAAATAGAAAATTCAAAGGCACATTGGTAAAAGCAAATGATGCCTTCTAAAAAGTAAAATAAAATGTATTAAGAGACAAGAAAATTTAGTTGGAAACCAAGAAAATCTGAACTGTATATATATATATATATATATATATATATATATATATATATATATATATATATATATATACACACACACACACACACACACATACATACACACAAATTACAATAGACTAACCTCTTTTCCCCTATCTCTTTATTCCATCTTCTAGTTAAATAAGTTGAAAAAGTAGAAGCGAATGATAAAAGTATTGTTAGTAATGCTAAACTCATTGCGTAAACATATACAGCTATAACCAATCACTCAAAGCAACAGAGATATGATTCTGTAAATGAATTTTGAGAATACTATCAGCTGAACATTAGGGTAGGTTTGATTTTGGAACTGTGGTATTGCACTCAATTTGAAAGTTGGGGGTTTGACATGATAAATAATGACACAAAATAAATTTTGCCAAATCATTACAGTTTTTGTGGAAAAAAGTTTAAAAGATTAAGTTTTAGGAATTTCCTTATTGCATGGCCTTACAAAATTTATAATTTACTGAAGCTTTACAAATTATATATAGATAATATGTATGGCACAAGCACATTATTACTAAATCAAATTGTGCCATCAAATAAGTCCTTCATTTACTTCAAAGGGAAATTAGACTGAACAATTTAGCTACATTATGATGCAATATGTGCAGCAATTTTACTGTGATTTTCAATAAACAATGCAAATTTAAAACATTTTGTCCTAATTTGTACCCAGCAGTATTATGGTGTTATATACACTTTTTCTATTTTTGTTTTTATTAATTATGATCTAACAAATCTTATCCATACAATTTTTTTTTTTTTTTTACAGTTTTTACTTATTGAATACAATTAAAACATTGCATATTTTGCTTGTGGTAATTCATAATTAAAATTTTGGTTTGAATATATTTTCCCCTCAATATATCTAATACAAAATATATCAACTTTATTTGGATTTATTCTTGAAATTTTGAAGTCAGTTTGTAAATAAAAACCTATGGAAATTAGATATTTCTGTACATTTTTTCAGAAAGGGGAAAAAAATCAACCTGCCCTACTGATCATGTGAGAAACAAGGTAGTTTTTATGTAAAATATAAGAACTAAAAGGACGCTTAAAAGAGAAAGAGGAAGTTGAAATTAATGAAAAAGTGGGCTTGGAGAATTTGACATTCAAAGAAAATATTTAAGTCAAGAAAGGCAGAGAGAACCAGCTTAACTAATTTATATGATAAATGGTAGACAAAGTAGAGACAAAGTGGTGTGGTTTAAGCTACAAGAAATTGTGGAGAGCCATAATTGCATGCGATTGATACATGCTGCATAAAAGAAAAGTTTGAAGCTTCATATCTTTTTATTGTTAGATTTATTTTATTCACCAATTTCACATAACTAGAATTCAAATGTTTTCATATTTTTATTACCATACTGCAAACTGTAACAAAAACAATTTTTATTTTTTTCTTATTGTAAACTTCCTCCTCCTTGTTTTATTTTTTCTTATCCTTGCTGTTCCTCTCCCCTTTGTTTTGTATTTTTTTAAATTTTTTTTTTATTTTATTTTGAGCACTTCATATGAAAGTAGTGATAGAACAGTGGGAGGCTACATCCTGCCTGTGAGAGAAGTTGGAGGGTGGAAAATAATTTACCACATAAAAGGTCTCTGAGATGCTTCTGGACTATATTGAGACTGGAAAGTGAGGACTGGGCAGTTCCCATCTAAAGAAGACAGCAGTACTCCATTTTAGGCCTGATCTGGCTCTTGTATAGGTAGAGGATAGCATGAGGAGCCAGGTACTTACTGGAGTAGCACAGGAAACAGTAAATTACCCATACACGTTACAAATAAAAGCAGGTACTGCTTTTGTCAGGAGAGTTTCCAGCAGTCAGCTCTGACAGTCAGACTTAATATTCTTGCCCATTTGTTTATGATTGTATTACTGTTTTTCTGTTAATATATTTGTTAACTCAATTCTTCTCTTTGTGTCTTTAAGGCCCAGTAGTCTCCTTGAAGGGGCATCCATTCATCATGACTGGTGGTAGTTTGGGGTCTGATTGTCAATGATGGAATGCAACTAGTTTGGTTTTTGGGACACTGAATGTAACCAACCAGTTTTTCTCCTACTGGTAAATTAGAGCAAGATTGGATCAGAGATCAGCAGCCAACCACAAGTTTTGGAGTTGTACTCGTATGTCATTGTATTACAAGCATAGATATTCATAAATGATCTGAGTATATTCTTAGGTAGTTCATTTATGTAAAGTAAAAAGAGGGTTGCACCAAGAAGTAAGCTCTGGGGATGCCTGCATTGATTGCTAGGAATGGCTGTTGACAACTACCTTCAGTGATCTACCTGTTAGGAAGTACTTTATAATTGAGAAGACCTTTCCAGTGATTCCATAGTTGGAGAGCTTAAAAAGCAAACCTTTGTGCCACACCTTGTCAAAAATCTTTGAAATATTTAATGCTATGGTCCTTGAGATATATATCATCATCAAGAGCCTCACTAATTCAGTGAGTAATAGTAGTTAGGACATCGGCAATGGATTGGGTCAATCGAAACCCATACTGTTTGTCACTCAAGAAGTTGTTCTTATCTCGGTGCTCAACGACCTTGTGTGCTTTGCAAGTATTTGGTGCATTAATATATATATGTACACTTTATATAATAACTGAAATATAAATTAACAGTGAAAACAAACTACACATATGAATAATCTGAGAGGAGGTGCAAAATTTTATTAAGGCTTTAAAAACAGATATTTTAAAAGTATATATGAATATATACCCAAATATATAAAACAAAGTGGGAGGAAGAGCAAGGATACAAAAAAAAATTATTAATCACTATAATGTGATGGATTGAAAAATATAACCTATAACCTAAGTATAAATCACAGACAGCTAATTTCTTCCCCATTTTTAGTTGTTGTGTATATATTTATGTTTGGTTCACAACTGAGCTCTGAAGAGTGAGGAGAGATAACCAGTTAGTCTGTTTTTGTTATATTTTTTGATCCAACACTTTACGGTGAGTAATGATTATTTTTCTCATCCTTATTCATCCTCCCTCTTTGTTTTATATGTTTGTACATACTAATATTAGCCTTTTCCTTATAAGGAAACATTTGGCACTCAATGACCAAGCAGTCACTGCTACTTTAAGTAGAAATTTAAAAATCTTTCTATTAAAATAAATTTTTAGGAAAATAGATTTCTGAATTCCAGTAACTGTTACTGATCTCTCCAGTCATGATGGGGGGTTTCTTTCCTAACTTTTTATTTGAAGTAGTGCAGAACATCATCAACTTGATTATATCATTGTTTTCTCAAGTTACATGCGATATCAATTTTAGCTGTTGTTGAAAGTCTTCAGTTGATGTGGTTTGTTATTTGGTATAGTTCTTTATGTGTGATTCTGTAGTGCTAGTACACATGGTTTGAAGAAAAAGAATGGTTCTTGCTAAGACTTACAGGTTTCATTCGTTTGAACCAATTTTTAATCATTGATCTGAAAAATCTTTGTATATAGCCAATAGTTTAGAATATTTCTGAATGAGTTTGGCATTATGTATGACATTCATATGAATGTCTTTATCTGACAAGATTATATCTCCAAATTGAAATCCAGGGCTTTCTCATTCCTGTTGGAGAAACCCCTCTTTGATTGACCATGTCTTCAGGGGTGAAGCCATAGTCACTATGCTTGGTCAATTGTGGGTTGGTGAGGCTAACCCATAGGTTGGGATAGATGACCATTAACTCTGTGTTCATCTGCACTTTAAAAACCATTTTTGGGGGGGCTGCTGGTGCTTGGTCTGGTGGAGAGAGCCTGTTTAGTCGCTGATCATTCAGGTTATGAATTCAGAGTTGTCTTCTCCTGGACTGGTTATTACCCAGAGCTATTGGACTAGCCTGTCCTGCTATTTACCCATAGCTTGGTGGGGGGATTGATTCATACCTTTCTCAAGTGTATTTGCTTGTAAGTGAATGTAATGAACTAGCCCGTAATTCAAATTGGGCTCTCAGATTCCTCAATCCAAGACATTATCCCTTACTCCACTGTTCCTCTACATGGGAAGACTGACCTGTTATTTCTCTAAGCAAAGTGACAGATATAAAAACTTGACAGAAATCCCTAACATTTTCTCCACTCATCAGTCAAGATTTAAGGAACAGTCTTCAAGGGGATGTTTTCTGATTCTCAATTCTTGTTAGAATCTGCTGGGCTGTTTTCTATATTCATATTTAGAAACTGCGGACATCAAGGAATATTATGATCCCATATTCCAAGTTGATCAAAAATAATCTCATGCTAAATTTATCATTATTACTATAAAAGATTTCTTACCTTGATAATGCAGGTGTGTTACAACAGAAGCAAGGCTCATGTGTAAATGATACTTCTTTGATAACAATGGCTTCTCACAAATGAGATAAAAATAAGAATCTTCAAGCTGACTTCACTTGATATCTTCTTATAATGCTTGTAAAAGAATGTACTTACCTGAAAAATAAAAAGAAAATGACTTATAAGGTTGTGAATAATACATATGATTTTAAATTCAGTCAATAGAGTAAACAATATCTTTTCACTTAATTGTTGATGGTCTAAGATACATTTTATCTGTTAAAATGAAATTTACAAGATTAAGTGATATCACTTGAAGTAGGGCCAGTTGAAAAATGTTTCAAGGTTTTTAAAATAGATGTAAACCAGAGAAAATGCTTTTACATTCATACACATTTTTTTCTCCCTCTCACACACATGGGTTTACAGACTTATCATGCTGAAACATTGGTTCCTGTATAATTACTGCACTAAGCAATGTCTAGCCTAGATAGGTGACCACTTGGAAATACCAGGTGCTGTAAGCTTGGATGTTCTGGTGGTGCAATGGCTCAGAATTGTTAATCAGAGTGCAGAGTTCCAATTCCTGTTGGGTTCATTGTATTTTGCCTATGTGCAAATACCCTTGGAAATACTATCTTCTCCTAGCTATGGGCTAATTAGGAAGACTTATCACAAAATCTTTATCTAAAAAAATATCTTACAATCTGAAAATATTTTCTGCCTTCAAATAACCTGCAAAGTTTTGATAAGCAATAAAAAGGAATCTATAAATCAATCTCTCACACATGCATCTATAAACAACTGAGGCTTCTGACTCAAATTATTTTAATACTTTTTGCTGAAAATAATATATTGGGGAGTCACATTCTACACAGGTAATTTTTTTTTTTGAAGAGATTAAAAATCATGCATTTTTCAGTGCACTATACACAGGTAAATTTTTTCTGGAGTGGTTGAATTTCATGCAAAAGAATTCAATGTATGAAGTCAGCTGTTACACAAGTATATATTCCATTTCTTTTTAATTTATTTTTTAACATTTAAGCCAATTATTGCGTAGGACACATGAATGTATAGTTGTGCTTATTCAATGCAAACATCATCTGTATCAAAAAATGATAAAAATGCTCAAGTTTTACTTATAGAGCTGCAAGAGTTATAATTTTGATATAGTTTTATGAATGCATTACATTTCCAAATAAAATTTGGACATTGGGATATCATTTGTTGATGATACATAGAGATTAATTTCTCTTCAAAGGACGTGAACTGAAGCTTCAAATAATAAAATAAGTTTTGATTTCTGCATATGATGATGTTCTGACAATTTTTGGCTTATACAATATGAAGATGATTTAGACTTATTTGATGCAAAAAGAGGTAACATATTTTTTATGATACAATGTAAAGGAAAAGTAACATTTTTTTTCTGATACAATGTGAATGGGATGAGGAGTTATCATTATTTACATTCAGACTATTGTTCTCATGTTTTGCTGTTGTCAGGCTTGACCATGGGGTCCTCCTTAGTAGGCCTAGCATAGAAATAAATACAATATGGGAGCCATTCATAAAGAATGAAAGATAAATGACAGCAAGTCTTCAACAGCAGAAGCAGCAGCTGTAACGAAAATAAAACGCTTCAGTGAGAAGCATGACAAACAGCAACAGCACCCATCAGCAGGCAGTTTAAGTTGATGGCTCCAAATACTCCACAGAAAATTGTCCTACAGAACAATAGTCTAGTGGGATAAAGTTTGTCAATTTGGTGATAGAGTAATTGTGTGTTCAATTCCTGGGCCTGGCAGTATGTCCTTGGACTCAGTGGGAACATGGTGTGCAATAATTGAGCAATACTAAAAAAATAACTAGACAAAATATCCCTACATATGGGCAGTGGAACAAGAACAGCCTACCTTCATAGATTGAATAAATGGTTCAGTTCAGAATTCCCTATAATTTACCTGGAATGATATACACTTGATGAAGGCTAGAGGGCACAATGACCAAAACATTGTGATAAGAATAAGAAGTCAATAGTCCTAATGTAAATAGTTTAAATAACAAAAAGAGAGATAAGTTATTGTGTGAAAACTCTCTTGCAGTGGGACAGAGTACAAAAGTGGATTCTTGCATCTACTAAGTGTATTCAGGTAAAGTGAATGTATTGTAAACTATCCCAACTTGAATTTGAACTCATTTTACCAGTTAAAGTTCCTGTGTTATATCACACATTTGAATAAAGTGAGCATATGCAGTAAAAATTAAAATAATGATTACAAGAAATCATCAATTGTTATTGCAGAAGTAATTTCTTTTTCTTGATCAATAAATGAAAAAAAAAAAATCAATAAATCATTAGTCTTTGCTATTAACTAGGTTAAAAATCAATGATGATGAGGAGTAACAATAAAAATGGCTGACATTGTCATGATTCTATTTCTAATCAGTTAAGTCACTAACTCAGAGCATTTAGCATCTTGGTTGGTTATTTTTCGTGCATCAATATTATGTGTGGTTAATACAATGACTAGAGAAATGGATAGCCAAGTTCAAATTCCAGGCTAGTCTGTTCTATTCTCTTTTGCACTAATTCCCTTGGGAAAGGAATGAATCCACTTCTCACACCAGATATGGGTTAAATAAATGGGTTAAGGAGAGTCTGGGATTATTAGTCTTGAGCAGGAACTAGAAATGGTAATGTCATTTCCTTATAAGGAAACATTCTGCATTTATTGACTGAGCAGCTAGTCTTTCTCTTAAGACAATTTTTCAGGAAAATAGGTTTCTAAAGTCCAGTAACATATCACTCTTCCCAGTATTGATGTATTTTCCTTTCTAACCTTTTATTTGTAACAGTGTAAACAATGGGAAACCACTCTGTTATTTTCCCAAAATATCATGTCAGGTCATAGATAATAAAAGAAAAAAAGTCTATGGAGAGCCATGATTGTCTACATTCTAAAGGGACATGTCATTATAAAAAAAAATAAACATCTGATTTGTGTGTTGTGGATGTGTTACCATAACATAGCAAATAAAAGGCATATCATAGCAAGATTTTTGCTAGAACCTTTTAACAGAATTGTCCTAACTTGAAAAATGAAGCACTTCCCAGTTCAATATGCCACTTTATAATTTATATTGAAATTTTTGATGAGGAATTATCACTACTATATGCTTCTCTATTTAGACAAATCTGCACAACTTAGTTGCCTTACACAATGTTTCAGCTATTTATACCCCAAAAGACACAAGGCCCAGTTGATTAAAGTGTATCTGATTTCTTGGCAGTTGTAACTTGGGTTAGATTTCATCAAAGAAACAGACCAATGACACACAGATGAAATAGAGTAAATATTTTATCTCTCCTAAGCTTGGAAAGTGCAAGGAGAACAATCTACCCTGATGAATGAATAAAGGATTTGATTAAAAAATCAAAATCTTGTGAGCATAACAATCAAGATGTAATTGAAGTGAAAAGACATATAATATTAATAACAATAATAATAATGTGGAGTCTGCATCCATGTTCATTTGAGTGTGTCACAAAAGCTGTAATGAAAATCATACCAACATTTTCATAAAAAAATGAAATTGGCATATTTAAGATTCAGATTGTTGATACTAACTTGTTTAAATGCATTACATGAAGTCAAACCTGTCTGCTATGATTTGCTCTTTTAATGTCCAACATAGTGAAGCAGAACAGATTACCAAAAATAAGGTAAGAAAAAGGAAATTGTGGAGATCCATGATCATCCACATCATGAAAGGACATAGAACATAAAAAAGGAAGATGATGCCTGTATATTTAAGAAACAAATTGTTGATATGAATTTGTTTAAATGCATTATAAAAACTCAAACCTGTCTGCCATAATTTGCTTTTAATATTCAACATGGTGAGGTAGAACAGATTAACAAATATAAGGTAAGAGAAAGGAAACTGTGGAGAGCTATGATCATTCATGTTAAATATAAGAAGAGTAAAGTTAATATTTCCCTCACTAATTAAAGTCATTACTGTCATAAACACTGTGATCAACATTTTTCTATTGATTAAAATTGTTTTAACATCACAAACATTTAGTGATTATGCACACTTTTTAATCAATAAATCAGACACACAACATTCGGAATTCAAATCATTTTTATAATGTTTGGTTTAATTCCATTTTAAAGATTAAAAAAAAAAAAATATTCCTATTATCAAATCAGTCTTATCTGATTCCAAAGTTTTTAAATTCTCAGAAAAAAAAGGACTTTCATGACTGTTATCTCTCTGGTCAACTGTATTTGTTAAAGTGAGTCACCAAAGAGAAGTGAAAGTTCACTGAGCTACAACTACACTTTAATATTATTCAGTTTATTCAACCCTTGCTTTTTTGCTGTTGTGTCAGGGTTATTTGTATTAATGCCTCATTATTAATGCATCCAACATTATATAAATTCTATCTGACATATCACTGTTGTTTGGCTTTCAAATAACTCCTTAATGGTAATGTTAATATTAGCCTTTTCCTTATATGGAAACATTTGGCATTCATTGATAGCCAGTGCTAAATTCTGTTGAAGTTTAAAATTCTGTTAAAACAATTTTTCAGGGAAATAGATTTCTCAAGTCCACTGTTATCGCTCTTTCCAGTATTGATGGAGGCTTACTTTCTAACCTTTTGTTTTGAAGTAGTGTGGAATGTAAACATCTTCATTATATCATTATTTTCTCTTCAAGTTATATGTGCTAGAGTGATAGGGTTTAGTTCTTTGTTTATGATTCCGTAATGCTCTTTGTGAAGAATGGTCTTTGCTAAGACTTAAAGGTTTCATTCACTCAAAGCCATTTTTAACCATTGATGTGAGAAAGTGGTTGTATTCAGTGGATAGTTTAGATATATGAATTTGGCACCATGTATGGCATCCATATGAAAGTTTTGATCTCATGAGACCATTGAAGAACATGACTTGAGTTTTTAGGTTTTGTAACAATTTGCGGTATTGGGTGAAACTACGTGTTGCACAGGGTGCAGCGGATAAATTGTCATTTAAATTATGCAAAAATGAAAATAACACTTGACATCTCATTTCAACAGATATATTAACCAAAATTACACAGAAATATCTTGAAATAGTAAAGAGTAAATTTATCCAATAAAAATGCCATTGGCTTCAACCACAGCCACCAAATTACTTCAGAATCCCCTGCAAACTCTTCTGGATGGTCTCCTTGTTTAAGTTGGTGAATGCTTCCATAATCCTTACCTTCAGTTCATCTTTGGTATTACAAAGAGTTTTGTTGGTTTCTCGCTCAACTGCATCCCACATAAAATAATCAAGAGGGTTGCAGTTTGGGGAGTTAGGTGGCCAGATGTAAAACGGTGATGTAGTTGCAGAAATTGTCTTACACCCATGACTGGGTTCTACTTCTTTGGCATGGTGCAGAGTCCTGTTGCCAAACATAGGGTCTTCCAACAGCCACCCTCTTGACCCAGAGCAGCACTACCTCCTCAAGGCACTTGATATATTGGAGCTTCTGGTGTGAATGCTAATCAGTCCAGCATACCATTTCCAAATTTTTGGTGGAGTGATTTGCGTCATGGTGCTCTTTTTCGCACAGACGGTACCCAACTAACCCTACTATACTGGGCAGTTGACAAAATCAAAAACAATGTGCATTAAAAAAATAAAATGGTGACAATTTATCCATCGCACCCTGTATGTTCAATTTCCTTTATATAATTTGATACTGAACCAGTATGTCTGGTACTGAAATGTCATTCCTATTTCTAATAAAAGCAATTTTCCAAATCTATTCTGAATTAGTTTTTGGGCATAAAAATGATACAGTGTATTTATATACAATTACATAATTTCCTCAGAAATGAAGAAAAGACTTAAAGTGATAGAGATGTGGTTCTACAAATGGATGCTGAGAATACCATAGACTAAACATGTGAGCAACAAAGAAGTTATAAAGAAAATGTGAACTAGAAGAACATATACTTGGAATCAAAACAAGAAACATCATGAGGAAAGAAGGAGTGGAGAATTTAACAATCACAAGATATACTGAGGACAGAGGGGAAATAGCAAGTAATTAACCTAACAAGTTTGCTTGAATAGATAGCAAAACCAGGACAAAAAGGGGTGATAAAGAGTCAATAGTTGTTTTCAGTGACAATAGACAGTAAATGATTAAGCACATGTGAGAAAGAGAGAACCATGATCTCACATATCCTGAAGAGAGACAGCACATGAAAGAAGAAAATATATCAAAAACATTATATTGCTCTGTGTTTTATTGTTTATATTAAATACTTATATTCAATAAAAATAAAGATAACTAGTGATCCTCTGTAAACATATAACAGGATCCTCTCCTACTCCCTACAGACTGGCCAGTGACTACCCAACATTGTGTCTCCATTCTCATTCATGTCAAGTGTATCAAAATAGTGATATTGCAGTAGGCCTTTCCTAAGAGAAATGGATGAAAAAGAAAAATTCCATAGCAAGAAGTGTGAACTTTAAGCCTGTTTCTAATATATTCAGGTGTTTTTATTGAAAGCTTTGCTGGCACAGGCTGGTTGATTGAGTAGGTAACACTTGGGACAATTTCTGCCATGTTGGTCTAACAGCTTAATTCTTTGTGCCTAGCAACTCCCTGCCAGTTTCCACATCATGAATGGGCATCATTGGAATGAACAAAGAGACAGATAATCATATGCCAAGAGGGACCAAACTCATCTCCTCAATCCCATCTGTAACTGTTAATATCGACCAGCAACTGGAAATCATTAATGTCCAGTTTGTTGTTACTTGACCTCTTCCACTCATTTACTATACTGTTCCTTTCGGTCAAGTTCATGCCACTTAGAACTTGAGATCCTACTTCAAAGATTCCAACTGCCAGCCATAAAACAGAAACATTTGAGATCAAGATAAAATTACACACGTTTCTCCCAATCAGTGTTATAACTCTGCCTTGTTCCTATATTATAAATGCCAACAATATATATATATATATATATATATATATATATTAAACAATATGATTTTGTATAATTTATCATCAATATATAATATAGCATAAAATATATATATATATATATATATAGCCTAAAACTTTATTGAAAATTAGGAATGACTAACATATTTCTCATGTAACCATGTTGTGGCAATAAAAGACATTCAGAATCTTAAATTTTCAAATTCAAAATAAAAAACAAAGTTTAAAACTAAAATAACAGAACATTCTTTTTTTTTAGTCTAGGATGTAAAAATGACCAAACTGCTTATTGTTTAAGTTTAATAAATAATTTCCACATTATCATCAAAGAGGTGAGTAATTTACTGATCTCTATAGAGCGGATGTTTCTGCTGATATAGGGAATTGTTATAAAAACAGAAAAATGATATGTATGGATATGCATTGTGTTATCAGATGTGAACATTCAAGGCATAGCTGGCATTGGCTGATTTTCACTGAATTAATTTCTGGTTGCAAACTATGCTTAAGCAAATGCATCAGAAGATTTATTAAAATTATTAGAATATTGACAGGAAAATGGTGTAAGACAGTAATAGACAAATAGATGTAATCATTTACTCATTTGAAAAGGAGCTAACAGAGAAAACTTGAAACAAAAATAAATTCCTGAAGAATTGTTCATTTCAGTTTTTAAGCAAAAATGAAACAGATAAGGAGATATGAAGGATATTTAAAACACTAATTAAATAATAGCTGACTTAAATTTTTCTCATACTCACAGGCTTAAAGAGGACTGTAACTATATATATATATATATATATGAATGAATGAAACCAGTTCTCTTGGTATTGGCCAGAACAAACAGGATTTTCAATCAAGTGTTGGCCAATGGCAGAAACCAACACTGATTGTGTTACTCGTGCTGAACCACGCAAACTCACCCCGTCTAATACAGGTTGGAATAGGCTGGTTAATTCTCATAATCAAGCATAAGCTGGTTCACCCCACATAACCAGCATCACACTGACATTTAAAATAATAAACAACGGAACTATTAGACAATGGGTGAACCGTATGCTTCTAAAATGGGTAAACGCTGGTGAAGAAAAGAACTTGCAATTTAGTGGTCCAGTAACATTCAGAAAAGTAGAAATCTGGACAACCAAAGGTTGATCATTTTTGCCAATTCACAGTGTGTGTGTGTGTGTATATATATATATGGTCTCTGTGCTAAAACATATGACATTTTATAACTAGCATAGTAGCCATCAAAAATGATGTGATTGTTTACATTTGCCCTTCCACTAAGAAGCAGTGTTCTCTGTCTTGGATTAAAGTGTTGCATCTGTACATGTTAAAAAGTGTTGCATGCGTACATACATGTATATGTGTGCATATATATATTATTTATTTCAAAGATTATAATAAAAACATGTTACAAAATATATTATAAAAGATTATAATAAAAACGTATATATGTGTGTGTGTGTGTGTGAGAGAGAGAGAGACTAAAGCAAAAGGACTAAGAAATGTATTCCTTTTGTCTTTGTATAGATAGCTTTTTAGTTATTTGTTATATATATACACACAAATATATATAATAAAAATAAAATAATAATTCTAGCTATTAATATGCACAAAATTACATAATTTAACTTTTATCAATGTGAACAGAATTTCTGCCAATAGAATGCTCAATATTTTACAAGGGCAATAATTATTGAATCAGATATAATAAGGTTCAATGCTTATTGATGTTAAATCAGGTTCATAATTTTTTAAGTCATTACTCTTCAGAACTTTCAATAATAATAATGATTGCATTCATTCTTATCAAAAGTCCTAAAGAGTAACAATTTAAAAAATTACAAAACTCTGAGTTAACATCAATAACATGGAACTATATATATATATATATATATATATATATATATATATAGAGAGAGAGAGAGAGAGAAATAGATATATATATAGTTCAAGGAGAGAGAGAGTTGTAAATAAAATCAAATGATATTCACTTATCTTGTCTCTTTTCAGAACTTTGTGGAGATTACATTCACTTGTTAGGAGTCTTACTGGTAAATTGAATTTATTTTCAGAAACCCTTATTTATGATTTTAGGGATATGTTAATTACAAACACTCCTTGCCTTAAAAATGTGTTAGAATTTTCAGAAATACTCTAAGCAAACATTTTATTTTTTTGTGAAAAACAATCTTTGTTATATATATATATAATTTTTTTCTTAAAAAAAAAAATTTCAACAATAATTTCATTCATTTGTCAATAAGTTCTGAAACTTTTATTAAAATCTGACAATTATTTGATTCTTACAAGAATTTCCAAATCAATGTGTTTTTCACCTGCAGAAAAAAAAAACACTCATCATAAATTTTACATTGACCACTAATGCAGAAAGAACAAGATTTTAACCAAAATTTTTAACATGATAGAAAAGATCAAAAAATTTAAAATAATCAAAAAATACTCTAATCTTTCCTCTTAATAACAATGAATATTTTGACAATAAAACTGATTTTATTATGCTTAGAGCCTTTTTTCAACCAATTATGCTGTTTTTTCAGTGACAAGTAGAGGTGGCTACATAGAGAATCTATTTTTACAAATGAAACTTCTCTGTGTTCAGGGTCATTTAGATCAAACACTTCAAAGAACTCTTCGATCTGGTTGGATGATCTAACAAAATGAAGATCTTCATCCAGGTATTCATATATATTGGTTGGTGCCAAAATTTAACAAGTTGGCTGGTGAAGGCAGTTGTAGAAATCTGCTTCAGAGCCATCCTTTTACTACCATTCACTGACCTGATAAGTAAACTATACCCCAAAAGCCCATCAACTCCCAACTAAAGTTACTTTGAAGTAATTTTTTACTTTTTGCTGGTAAGCCCTTGTTTTTTCCCCTTTTTAGCCACTGACCAAATCATTAAAATAATAATAAAACTTTTTTTTGTTTACTATAAAACTTGGTCTTCCTGTCATTCAATTTGGTTTTCTTTATCATATTTGTCACACACATGACTATATATATATATATATATGAATTGGGATCAAATTTTATAAAATCCATACTTAAAAAATCTAAGCTCTGTTTACCTCCAGAAACAGCTGGTGTAACTTAAATTGTTTCTCACACAAAATATCCCCAAATCAACATACAAACACCAAACAGAGATGAAAATACCCACTAGGTGATGAAATGCACACAAGCAAATACACATTATCATCCTAATTCCAGATAGACAAACTAGAATTATGATACACACAAATGCTGCTTGACAGGACAGATACACATGAGGTCTGCTCAAGCAATGAGGAAAAAAAAAAAACACAAAAATAAAAATAAATTTATTTATTCACCATATTTCATTTTCTGATGAAGCTTAAATAAAAAAAAAAATGTTAAATTCATAAACATTTCCTATTTGTTCCTTATCCTATCATTATATATATATATATATATATATATATATATATATGTGTGTGTGCCCATTGTGTATCATCTATGTGGATTATGTCATTTAACTTTGTTGAATTGATCAGTTAGAGTGTAAGGTTAGAAAAAATTAAGGGAAAAAAGATCTTTTCAAATCTTGTTAAAACCATTTTCCTCAGTGAAACATAAAATCTTTAGTTGTTTTATCAGCTCATCACTTTCTAATTCTTTAAACCAGTGGTCCTTAACCAAACCATTTCTGCTTGAGGGCAGGAAAAATACATCATTTTTTTATGAATGAATGAATAAAATTTAAATGAATAAATTTTATTTAGATTATTTTTTTTTATAAACAACATCCTATGATTAGAAACAAAAGAGAAATTTAAACTTAGAAACAAACAAAATCCTGGTCATATTTTAAAGGCCCTACTTTTACGCTTCTTTGTTTCATTGTTAATTTATTTAATGAATCATTTTCTCTATATTTATTTTAATAAAAGATTTTATTTATTTATTCTATCACTCTATTTTATGTTTTTTTTTAAAGATATTTTTAAATTCTGTTTCTCGCTGACGACTCTCATAGTCCTTGAATATTGACTCAAAGGTGTTAAGATAAAAATAACAACATGGAGAAGATATAATAATTGCTTCAGCCAATAAATTAAAAAAAATTATCTGAATATACCAAAAAATGTGCTAATTATTCAAATATAAATAATGACTTCATAATGAACATAAAGAAACACTTTAATCTTCGTTCTGAGAATGTTTTCTCACTTAAGATTTCTTGGTTGATGTTTTATTGTTCTTTGAAATGACTGTCTTTTCACAAATATGAAGTACACATTTTTATGATTTTCTTTTTAAATAATGGTTGTTTATTTTAAAACAGAAATTCACTGAGAGACTTTGATAATGTAAATTAAGCCTAAAGAGTGCAAATAAACCGTGACTTTGGTAGGCTCTAGCAGAACAAAATGAGATACATTTTGTAAGACAGTGTTGGTGGGTGTTCTGCTCAGTATAATACCTTGAACTTGATGCCTAGAGGTCAATGAGCAATCCCTCATCTCACACTCCACAAATAATACCTTGGGGTTTGCAACAAGACAGCAATGGCAACATTCCACCTATCATGGCTGTCAAATTGGTTGGCCAGTTGATGGATGCTACCACATCCAATGATGGTGACCACCACTGACCTCAACTACCACTATCACTGCTCACAATAATGACAACTTTGGTAGGCTCCAGCAGAACAAAATCAGATGCATTTTCTAAGACTCTGATGACTAAGTAGGCATAGTCATCCCAAGATTAGGATGAATCAAATCGTCTCAATAGATTGCAGTGGTTGGCTAAGTATGACACCTTGAGTCTGATGTCTGAAAGTCAATGAACAATCACTTGGTTTGCAATAAGATGGCAATGACAGAATCCTGATTATCATGAATCAGTTGGATTGTTTGTGGATGCTACCACATCCAAAGTAACAACAGCCACAGAAATAGTAATGGTGGTTACCACTCACCTTGATAACCAAACCTATTCTTTGCAATGCTATGGCAGGTTCCAGTGGAATGATTGTTTTTTTTTTACGAGTTATCAACCCTTTGTGGGCTATTTAAAGCTGAAACATATTTTTAGATGGTAGGAGGTTGCTTACAGTACCTTGTGTTCCCAAGTCGTACCATATCTAAGTACTGACCAGGCTTGATACTGTATAACTTTGTTGATCACACAAAAAACCAGTATTTTCAGTAGGATTTGACCATACCAGTGGAATGAAAAGGGATGCCTATCTTAATATCATGATGGCACCAGTTGCAGTTCTGACTTAGAAGCTTACATCCATTATTGTACAGAGACAGTATGGCGCAACCACTCATTCAAGTGGGCATGTGAACCATTGCTCTGATTCTCTGATTCCTCTTGTACTGGACAGGCCAGCCACAGTCACCATACCACACGTCAATTGATTAGGTAAAACTAACCTGTTTCATGATAGTCTAAATCAACTCATGCTCCCTGTTAGTGGGTGAACAATCCAACACTTGGTGAATTTTGCTCCACAATGATACGAAGATCTGACATTACAGGAAAAAATATTTAAGAAAACATAATTGTTATAAATTGTCATTTGAATATATAAGAGTAGTATTAACAATCAGAATTCATTCCCTTTGGCTATAATCTTCAGAGACAAGTTAAACGAAACAAATTATTTCTTTATCTTATAAGGAGGCTTCAAAAGTTTATTTGCTTTTTTTTTTTTAAAAAAAAAGAATTATCCTCGGAGAAAGAGGCAATAGTAGACATTTTTCAGCAATTCTAAACATAAATAATTAAATCAAACTGACATGAAACTGGTTAGATATGCAGGTAATGTAATGGTTAGCAGCTTGGAACAAGAAATTAGCAAGTCAACTGCCAATTCTGGTTGAGTTTGTTGCATTCACCTTTGCACAAATACCCTTATGAAAGATGTAAATCCATCTCTTCTTCCGCTCAGATATGAGTTAAATAGAATGGCAGACTGAGCTTTTTAGTTATGGTTAGTGTAGAAGTCAAATGACTTACCTTCTAACATGGCTGCCTCGTAAAGGCAGGCCAGCTAATCTACCTCAGCAGGTGGGTTAGTCCACTTTATTAGAATGGATCTGCCCAACACATTTGCCTGACTGGACTTTATTCACCCATATGTCTCTCCATTAAATCACTCAGTGCTGTTTTCCAACTTGAAGTGACTACACCAGTCTACTTGTGTGTCAGACCACTTGCAAGTTAACCAATATTCTACAGTTAGCAGCTTGGAACAATAAGGAGTAGATAGGTCTGCCTAATGCCCTGTTCACACTTCTTCCCTATCTACAGGAGTAGTGATTTATCCCTTGTTTCCTGTTTAGTATTGGGTTTCTGGTTCATTCTCCTAAATTCTTCTTTAACTCCCAGTAGCCCCTTGCATCTTAGTAGCATTATGGCCTTGTTTGGGATGAAATGAAAACAAAAAAAGAAAGAAAGAAAGAAATCAGTGGCGGGAGTTTGAATTCCAGTTGAATTTGTTACATTCTCTTTCATACAAATGCACTTGTTAAAGGTAATCTCCCAACCTAGGGCAGACTCGGCTTAGCTGGTTGGCAACCAGTCTAAGAGGACAACTCTGAATTCAAAACTGTGTGTAGCACTGGCAAAGCACATACAAAACAAGCATTGAAATGATTATAAAGTTCATAAAATTATGATCTTAACAACAGTTGATGAGGTAAGATATAAATCAGTAAAGATGAAAAGAAAAACATTAGAAACTAATGGCATATATCAAAAGTATTATTTTTTAAAATCATTTGGAATCTATTGAGAGCACCTGTATATTTTAAAATCTTATTAAATAATCTGCATAAGATATATTTCAATAATACTAGCATTTCCAAAGTTTTTGAATGCTGATAGTCAGGTTCTCTAACTTGATGGTAGAAATTAGGACATGCATCAATAGGAAAACATTAATTAAAGCCAAATCAAGTACAATAATGCTATAAAGCATCATATGCCCATATATACATTCTGATTTTCATTTTAAAGATTAGAACCTGAAGTTTGGATAACTAAGAATCTGTTGATGCAATTTACTGGTTGGAGCTTAAAAGGCATAATAATGGCTAACTACATGTATACCTGTCTACTAAGGTGGATGGCCAATCCCTGTTGTAGACACCTGCTCAGGCATATTTGTCATTGCTCAACACCTAAAGAGCCCACCTGTGGTTTATACTGTGACTATGCCAAATGGATCTTAGTTACAGTTTCTGGGAGGGAGTGCATCATCTAACATGATCAACAGTTCAAACAAAGCCAGTATGCTCAAACACTCGCTCACAATGACTTGTGACTTAATGCTAGCACAACTATCGATAATTCACTCACAAGGCTTCTGTCAACCTGTGGTATAGTTTCAGGTTCTTTCCAAAGGTGCCTCATGCTGGGATCACCTTCCCAGGCAGATAACATCAAAATATCACCTTCCTGACAAATCAAACATGGTGAGATTTGAACCAGGGTCTCATGGTTGAAAAGTTAACATCCTAACCACTTGGCCACAGATCCAAAAAGAAAGAAGAACATAGATATATACTAACATTAAATTAGAATAGTTCATTGATTTTTTTTTTTTTTAACACCTGATCAATCTTTTTCAAGTTATTTAAAGCCAGAACATTTTTTTTTTTTAGATAAGAACTTTTTGGAAATAATGATTTACTGATATGAGTGCTACTAATTAACCCATAGCTGAGGAAGAGAAGAGGTGGATTCATACCTTTGCCAAGGATATTTGTGCATAGGCAAATGTAGTGAACTCAAGTGGAACTTAGCTTTCTAACTTCTCATATCAAGCCATTATCCATTACAACCCCTGCATATAAGCTTACATCACCAAGTGGTCACCCATCTAGGTACTTGATGTTGCTTAACTTCAGTGACAGTATGAGAACCAGTGAACTGGTGTTTCAGCATGATATGACCGCAAGTAAAATTAGAATAGGAAATAAAAGTTACATCTCTCAATAGAAAGTAAGACAAGAATTTTTATTTACAGAGTAAAGAAGGTGGATCACAGTTTTAAAATCAAAGAAAGCTCAAATATACGGGAATGTTTCTGCAGAGGATATAGAATAAATAAAAGAAAAGAAAAATATGAAGCTGGAAGGAAAATCTAACACAAAGACGAGCTCTTGAGAGCCTAAAGCCAATTTAAAAAAAAATATGTAGATATCATTGAATAAAAATATATTTTGATGACTGGGACACTTAGAATATTTACAGAAAAAGATTTCTTCAGAAAGAGAGGAGAATAGATCAACATATTAGCAAGATCCAACCAAGCCTAAGTTTAAAAAAAGAAAAGAAAAGTAACATGGAAGTTATCAGGAAATTTTATCAATCAGACAAGAATATATTTAAAAAAAAATCCTTTGTGTGTGTGCATGTGTGATACAAACCTGCACACACACACACACACATATATGAGGTCTTCAATGGTTGCATGATACACAAGTATATACGGTATGTATGTATTTATATAAGTGTGTGTGTGTGTGTATATATATATATATATATAAAAGAATAGTGTTTTTCTACTCAGCTCATTTCTTCTCACCATCTCCACAACACATCTGTTCACTTAGATTAAATATTTTATCAAAGAGATTTCAAAATCTTTTTCTTATCCAGATTAACAATCTACAGAAGTCACTGAATATTTAAAATGCGATGAAATAATTAAGAATTTTCGACTTTCATCTTTTTATGAGATATCTATCTAAATTTGGAAGATTTTATAAGAACACAAAAAAAAAAAAGATGGAAAGAGTGAGCAACCTACCTAAAGAGTTTGGGTGAACGATTGGTAAATTGGGTAAGGAGAGGAATTGTAAAAAGTCATAAGTTGCTGATAGCTATAGGAGACACAAAGTTGCAAAGAAACATGACGATTGCCCAAGTTCTGAAGGGGCATGGTACATAAAAAATGCAGAGTATCTACGTAGATGGTAAAGATGTAGGATGTTTCAAATGAAAACAGCATGGTAAAGGTAAAATTAGCTGTATTCATACATAAGTTCAGCATTCACTGATCAAACAGCATAAATGTCAATTGAAATTTATAAAATCTTTTTCTTGAAACAGTTTTCTGGATATTAGACTTCTGAAATCAACTGTTTCTGTTACTAATTAGTTTCCTTTTGCTTTTGGTAGTATGGAAAGTTAACATCTTAATTGTATCCTTATTTTCTCTTCTTTGTTACAAGTGTTACACATTTTTCTTTCTACTGCTGTTGTACATGTTCAAGTGATGTGGTTTCTGTTATTTGGTATAAATCTTTGTGATCTTGTAGTGTCAGTCTATAGAGTCTTATGAAGGAACATCTTTAATCACATAGATTAAAGAAAAGGGTTTTATTTGTGCATTTCTGGATGGTTACATAAAGGGTAGTGGGAATCAAATTTAAATATGAGAAAATTGGAGATTATAAATGGTCTCTTCTAGACAAAAATAAAGTTGAATATATTCAGTTTGTATGATTACTTGATTACTAACTACTACAAAATACAATTTTACAACAATGAGAAAGTTGAAAAGTCACAAGAAAAACAAAGACCAAGATATCATTTCTTGAATATATTTCTTTTATTTTAATTACAGTTGCTTATCATCATGACCGAGTCCTTCATTCTATGGCTACTAGAAAATTAGAGTAAATTAGATATGGAAAATAAGTTCAAGGCAAGATTAGGAATAAAAAATAAACACTCAGTGAGACTCAAACCTGCACCCCATTTTCCGAAGAATGCCTCTGTTACTGTGATTGGCTGTGCTAACACTTAAGGTACTAGTGACAAGGCAGTAAAAAAACAAATATAACATTATTTCTTTTTCTTCTTCTGAATATCTAGCACTGTCAGTGTTTGGTGTCTGCTTTACATACACTAGTAGTATTAATAATAGTAATATTATCACATGGGCACATGGCCAAGTCATTAGAATGTTTGCTTTCTGACCCTGAGACTGTGGTTGGAATCTCACCAGGAATGTGACTTCTTGATCTTATTGGCCGGGGGAAGCTATCCCAGCGAGCAGCACCTTTGGAAAGTGCCTGAAAACCATACCACAGGTTGCCCCCAAGCCTGGCAAGTGAAATTAGGTAGACAAAATATTTTGGAACTGTCAATGGTTGTATCAGCATGAAGTCATAAGTCATTGTGACTGAAGGTTTGAGTATAGTAACATTGTTTAGACTGTTGATCACGCGAGATAATGCACTCTCAGAAAACTGTAGCTAAGATCTGCTCAGAATAGTTGCAGTATAGACCACATGTAGGCTCTGTGAGTGTTGTACAAACACAGGTGTACTTGAGCAGGCATCTATAACAGAGTTTGGCTAGTTGCATTATGCAACTACAGGTATACTTGGATATGAGTGGCCAGCCATTATTATTTAAATATTATCTTGAATTTTTATATTAGGTCAAGTAGTGTCAATCATTATTTTTTGACTTACATTGCTTTTATTGACAACTCAAACAATCATTCTATCACCATTTGTAAACAAATAGGGACATTATCTCAAATTTTGATGTGATGAAGCATTGTCAACCATTATTAATTTTTGACTAGTATTTTTTTCATCTTCATTTTAGTTGTTTTTCATTATGTCTGTTCAGACCAACACCCTCCGGTCCTCAGTAAACAAGTAGTAATATTATCTTGAATTTTTATTAGATGAAGCGTTATCAATGATTATTAATTTTTTACTGATATTTCTTTTATCCAAATTTCAGCTGATTATTGAGCAAACAACTCAAACCATTGCTCTGTGGCCATTAGTAAACAGTTTAAAATCAGAAAAATTATCCTGCAAGTGATATTCAAACTTGTATTCCCTTTTTAACACAGAGGAAGCCTGACTGACAAGATATTTATGCTTCCTTCAAAGACCAGAGTCAGCAATGCAGAAAATAAAATGTAATAAGTAAATTATTCCTTATTTTTTTTTAAAAACCTCAGCACTGTCATATTGAAAGAGCTACAAGGAAGCTGGTTCAAATAAATTGTTTTGAAATAGTAACAACACCTTGTCTCAGGAATTCAGATAAAATTTTACCAGAAAGTAAATATACAGTAAATATAAACCTTTTTTTTCTCCCATTAAATGTGGATCACAATAAAATGGGTAGCTTTAAAACAGCATCTGTCTGACTTCATAATGGCTTCTGGAGCTTTATAGCAGTGTGCTATTTTTTTTGCAGCTATTTTCAAAGTTGTCATTGTTATAATGCAACACTTATGCCATAAGCAGTTTCAATTCTTGTTGCTTGCTGTGCAAACTCATTAGCTAACATGGAGAGTCAAAAAATGAACCTAAAAACATATGAAAAAGCAAAGAAAAGAGAAAGAGAAATGCACCTTTTGGATTCAGAAAAAAAAACAAAAACAAATAACATGAAACTTGTTTAAGATATAAATTAATCAAAAACTGGTTAATATGTTGGTTAATGAAAATTTTTATCTCTAGGAATTCACTTGATAAATTATTTTAGATAAGAACTTAATTAAATGTTTTTCTGTTTTTAATAAAATTTTTCTTTTAAAAGCATTTTTAATGTATTTTTAAAAATAACTGCAGTTGAAATGATTGGTTTTTAGTTTATTTAATTCCTCCACCTTTAAAGTTCCACCTTTGATAACCTTGGAAATAGACTGATACATATAAATTCACATATGTAAGAAACAGTGTGTGGGTTTTATTTTTATATATATATATATAAACAAGGTATGTTTCATGAGCAGATACAATCATTCAGGAGAGATCATCGAAGATTTGTTGTTCATAAGCAGTAATTTGGTCTTTGCAAACCAGATGGTTTCTCTGTAGCTGAGTGGTTTAGCATATCAGATCAACTGATGGTTCCGTATAGGACACATGTTTGATTCCTGTTGGAGAACACATATTTTCTATGAATTTCTCAAACATTCAAGCTGGTAAATGTAATTAATACTGTTTATTTAAAAAAAAAAAAAACAGCATTTACTTAAATAAATTTTATCTATTAAAAATAATGTATAAACAGAAAATAAATATATATGTTTATTATTTTTGTCAACAATTCTCAAGAAAGAAAATGTATAAATTGACTTTCATGTTTAGGTTTTATTACAATTCTAATCATTGTTTTTTAAATACTGTTGAGAAGTGAAGTTAAAATAATAGTTGTGCTGGTGAGAAAAAGACCCTTTTGATAGATACTCCATTTTTTGCAGGTATGAAGGTCCAAGTTTGCCAAAAAAAAAAAAAAAAAGGTGTATAATTATGGGTAATCATGATTCTCCAGATTTTTCTGTCTTTTGTAGCTTTTAATAAATTTTGTCTTTTTGCTATTTCTCTTAATCTCTTTTGTACCAGCCATTTATGCAAGCTCATTAGGTAAATTATGTGCTGTTTTTCTCCATCCCTCTTGCCTTCAATATGTACTGCATATATCAAATTTTCTAAGCCCTCTTTCCTCATTATGTGCCCTAGAAATTTCAACCATCTTTTTCTGATGTTAAGTCTGTGTCCTTTTTGTTCCAATTTTATCTAAAACTTTGTGATTGCTAACCTGTTGAGCCCATGATATTCTCAGCATCCTTCTGTAGAACTGCATTTCTGTTACTTCAAGTTTTTCTTTCATCTGTGATGAGAAAGTCCAGTGCTCACTGCCATATAGGAGCACTGATATTACATAACAGTTGTATAGTCTTTTTTGTTTCTGATGAGATTTTCTTGTTTCTTAATATTTTGCTTAGTTTTTAGAAGGCACTTTTAAATTTAACTATTAAATTAGAAAACATTCATTATCAGTTAAGAGCAGAATTGTGTGAAAAAAAAAGAAAAAATCTATTTTTTTTAATCATTTCACTCTAAGCAAGGCAATAATGCCACTAAGATGCAAGGGGTTACCAGGAGTGAAAGATAATAGGAACATTTTAGTAAGAAGTGAGGAAAGGACAGAAACAGAACAGGGTCAGGAAGACAGAAGATGGTGATTGACATTCCATTTAAATTTTTCAAGATCGTAGTTATCAAGGAAGTAAGAAATCAGAAAGGAGTTCCACAGGTGAGAAGTGCGAGAAAAAGAAACTTTTCGAATAGAAGCGGCAGTTACATCTTGCTAGTTCAATGGTAAAATGGTGAAACCTAGTTGCTAACCTAGTAGCACACTTCAGTTCATGTGGTCAGGACATCAGGGGAAAAAGCTCATCAGAATAGTTGTAATAAAAATAATTTTTAGAAAAGACAGATGGAAGTCATATCACACCAGTGAGAAAGTGGCTGAAATTGAGATGCTGGGTCAGGATCAATTACATTGCAGACCCTTCATTGAATTTTGTCAAGAATCTTAAAATTTACAGCAGAAACACCAGACTAGATATAGCAATAGTATTCAGTGCATGGGTGAATGGTAGATTTATAAATGTGCAAGATGGATTCTGACAAGAAAAAGTTTCTGGTATGGCACAGTGACCCAACTTTCCTTGCAGTAGAATAAGCGATGGATTCAACATAGTCGCTCTACTTCATATCAATGGGAAACACAAGACCAAGGTGTAGTATGTTGCTCTCCTGGAATTTAGCATCAGCCATGCTGATAGCAGGCAGAAAAAATTCTCTGGGGTGATTAAATATACAGTATGAAGTAATATCTGCTTTAAACTACATTTTCATGGCAAACATCTCCCTAAATAGAAGACATTTAGTTTTAAAATAAATGAAAAACTAACCAGATTATAAGAATCAAAGGGGGGAAATATTATTAGTGTTTATCAATAAATTTTCAATTAAAAGCAGCCTCATTAACAATTTTCTATAGAAATGATGTACAAACTATGATCTGGAATTAGAATGATGACATCTACCCTAAATCCATCATAAAAATTGAGGATGTGGATTTAGTAAATACCAAACACTTAAAAGACCTTAGTGTGTGGACCAGTTATAACAAATTTAGTATAGGAGATAAGGAAACTGATCATAAAATAAGCTGCACTAGGGGACTGTTTCACCCAACACAGCAAATTGCTACAAAACTGAAACATTTACCTAAAACCTTGAGTCCAGTTTTTAAATAGCCTAAGATCAAGACTTTCAAATGGATGCCATGCACAGCTCCAAACCTGTTCAGAAATCTCTAAACTGTCAGTTGTATACAACTGTTTTCTCAGATCAATGGTTAAAAATGGCTTTGAAAACTTTTAAACAGCAGCAACAACTAAACTGGATATCACATGTAACTTGAAGAGAAAATAATTATGTTTATATTCCACACTACTTCAAACAAAAGGTTAGGAAGGAAACTCCCACCAATACTGGAAGGAACTACAAAACTTGAGAAACATATTTTCCTGAAAAATTATTTTAAGAAAAAGATTTTATAAATTTCAACTGACATTAGCACTGGCTGCTCACTCAAAGAATGCCGAATGTTTCCTGATAAAGAAATGGCTAATATTATCATTACCATTCAATTTAATTTCACTCATGAATAATAGAGCAAATATCAAGAGCAAATGCATCTTTGCTGAGGCACTCAACAGATTAACAAAAAATTGTTAGAATCAATAAAAAAAACAAAACAGACAAGTGATTATTTGTCAATTTACTGCAAAAGTGTTGATCGATCAACCTGTGCCTGGCTTTCTCTTGTCTCCTTAGACTTTGTAATCACCTCAGTTAAACAGGATCACAAAAGCAAGGTGAAGTAAGTGCTAACTAAATGAATTCTTCAGAGATAAGTCAAGTCCATTAAGTTGGACATTTATCTAGGAGCATAGTCTCTTTGATTTTTCACATGGTCCAAACATCATGAGATGATAGCCTAGCAACATTTTGCTTCTAATGTAGAGTTTTTGAATAATCAGTTTTGCTTATGTGTGGTTGAAGGTTCTGACAGTAAGTAAAAACATAGTTAAGTCTATTGCTTGGTACCCCACTCTTCATGGAATTCAAATTATCCAAACAGATGGTAGCCCATCAATATATGATAAACATTATTCTTCTTTTTTGTTCTTTTTATTTCAAACTTTTTTTGGTGATAATTTTAAAATGAACATAAACTGTTCTTCCTTTCATTGTAATATGATGTGTTCAAAACAGAAGAGAATAATTTATGGAAAATAAAAAAAAAAGGATCTAACATGACTGAAGATGCAAAATTCAGGACCAATAACATTGTAGATTCTTTTAGGATTTTTTAAGAATCTCTAAATATATAGCAGAAGCACCAGACCAGATGTGACCGCAATATTCAATGCATGGATAAATGGTAGACTCATAAATGTGTAAAATAGGTTTCCTAGCATCAGACTTAGCAATTGATTCCCTATAATACTTCCACTATATGTCAGTGGAAAACGTTAGTCCAAGAAGGTGCAACAAGTCTCTCACCTGTTCTGCAGTTTTAGGTGTCTTTCAGTATATTTTGGCTGTTTTCTCCAAGTAACTTATTCTACATGTTTCTAGTTTTTTTGATCTTCGGTATGTTAATGATGATGCCTATCCATGTCTGCATCATGATGCCCTGCAGCACAACACTGATATTATGTACAGAACCTATAGTAACACTGGCATTCTGATTAATGTTCGAAAAACGGAAGTTTTCTACCAGCCATTGGGACTAGGGCACCATAACACTGATGCTTCATTTTCAGTTGATGTTGAGCACATCAAGTGTGTTGTCAACTTACTATATCGAGGAACAGTACTGTCCCCACTTGCAGGATTGATCAATCAAGCATCAAAAGCTTTTGGCAAACTTTCTGGTCAAATCTTTCTAAACAGGAACTAGTCCACTGCCACAAAGGCCTCAGTGAACAATGCTATATGCTTATCCATCCTTCTGTATGACTGAATCCTGGACCCCATATAGAGCTCACATATGAGTTCTTGAAACCTTCCACATCTGCAGACTTCAATGCATTCTCAAATTGTCATGGTGAGATTGAATACCGCATATCAATATTTTCCAGCATACCAGCAGCAGAAGCATTGAGGTTCTTATCATCTGACAACAGCTTGGGTGGATTGGTCATGTTATCAGGATGCCCACAGACTGTCTCCCAAAGAGGATTATATATGGGGAACTCTTGGAAGGCCAGTGGTATGTTGAAGGACAGAAAAAAAAACATTTCAAAGATCACCTGAAACTAATGATAACAGTATGGTATTAATCCTCTGGAAATGGAAGTTAGATCAGTGTCCAACCTGTGGATGGTAATATGTGTCTCAGTTTGGTCTTCACAGCCATCAATGTTAATATAATATCATCAACTAGTGATTTCTTTAACTCTCAAACTTCTCATTTTGTGGGACATAATTACTCAGAGTGATTTTAATTATCTAAAAGTATAAAAACAAGTATGGCTACAGATTAGATATAAATAATAATGAGTAAAGAGAAATGACATATAGAATGAAATATGTACAGGGATAAGTAATTAATAATAAAGGTAGAAAATAATTTTTTGCTCAATTTTTTAACACCAAATTTCGGGAACTAGGAGTCAGAGTGCTTTAGAATATTTATATAATAGTTTAAACTAGAATTCTGACAATGATGGATTGTCTTTATGGCATAAGATCAAAAATGTGCAAAAACAGAAGTATGGTTGCAGGTTACCACTTTCAGATTCCTTAGTGAGACATCTGTTCCCTTATCTCAATCTTGATTACTCCAAGAAATGATGCTATGACTATTATGTCTGCCCAGTGAAACAAAGTGAAAAAAAAACAAAGAAAATTGTCCATCATCAATTCAGTCTATGGTGTGGCACTGGATCCTGAAGAAGTCAGACACAGGAGAAGCTAGAGACATGAGAAACCAGAGACACATTGTACCTTAAGGTGTCTTGCAGAAGATAAATGCATTAAACTTATAGTTTCAATTTTACATATTCTATCTCTAAATGCTTTTGTTTAAGAAAAAATTTAAATTAGTGCCAAATGTATAGTTCCTGTATAATATGCATACTTATATTGAGGCAATGAATGTTTTGGAAAAATGATTGATACTCCACTGATAATACATTCATACTTATATATCACCTTTTTTATATTTTAACATTACTAGAATTTTTTTGCAACATGTATCAGCGTGTTGAAATCTTCACAGTATTTATCATTCAATTTTGCAAACCAATCAATGAAATATGAAAACTTAAAGATATGCAAAAAAAAAAAAAACAATATTGCATTTTTATTAAATAAGTACTTGTTTCTTTAATCATTTAATTGTTTTTAAAACAGTGGAAGTATTTTGAATATTAAATAATAAAACTTTTAATTTTTCAAAAAAATAGATGAAAATTTCTTGTACTAAGCTAATCAAAACCAACTGTACTTTGTACCTACTTACCTGTTTGCACTTTTCCCCAAAATTTTGTTTCAATCAGTCAATTTATGGATATTTTAGGTGTGACAGATGGATGGATAGACTAACAGAAGTCACAGAATATTAGATATAGTTTTTGATTTCTAATCATAATTTAATCATTTATAATTATATATATTTAATTTTGGAGTCACCAGGAGACTAGTTTATCAAACAGGTGTTTATTTTTTATATTTGAACATAGTTTTGATCTCTAATCAGAAATTAATCACTTACAATTATATATATTTCATTCTGGAGTCATCAGGGGACTGGTGTGGCAAACAGGAGTTTTTTTTTATATTTGAACATTAATTTGATTTGAAAACATAATTTAATCCTTTATAATCATATATATTTTATTCTGGGATGGCTTGTGTCTCAAACATGGATTTACAGGTAGAACAGTTATTTCTGCAGAAAGAAATCAGTAAACTAAGTTCAATTCTGGCCTAGTCTTCTGTGCTGACTTTCAATTAATAGTAAAAGTATGAATCATCTTTTTTCCCCACCAGTTATGGGGTAAATAGCAGGGTAGATTGTGCTCTCTAGCCTTGGATGGCAAATGCACTTGAAGAAGGCCACAGAAAACCAATTTCCCTATTTTTCCCAAAATGTCACAGCAATTTTTAGAGAATAAAGGAAAAGAGTCTGTGGACAAGTATGGCAGCCAAAATCCTAAAGGGATATAGCATCTAAAGAAGAAAGAAAAAGAAAAAAAAAAGGAAAAAAAGGAAGGAAAAAAGGAAAAAAGGAAAGAAAGAAAAAGGAAAGAAAGAAGAAAAAGGAAAGAAAGAAGAAAAAGGAAAGAAAGAAGAAAAAAGGAAAGAAAGAAGAAAAAGGAAAGAAAGAAGAAAAAAGGAAAGAAAAAAGAAAAAAGGAAAGAAAGAAGAAAAAAGGAAAGAAAAAAGAAAAAAGGAAAGAAAAAAGAAAAAAGGAGAGAAAGAAGAAAAAAGGAAAGAAAAAAGAAAAAGGAAAGAAAAAGAAAAAAGAAAAAGAAAAAAGAAAAAAAGAAAGAAAAATGAAAAAGAAAAAAGAAAGAAAAAAGAAAAAGAAAAAAGAAAGAAAAAAAGAAAGAAAAAAGAAAAAGAAAGAAAAAAGAAAAAGAAAAAAGAGAGTTTGAAATCAGGGTTAATCTAGCACTTGTATCCTCTACTCAAGCCTAACCACTTTTTTTTTTTAAAGTGTGCTTCATTTTGTGGGAAATATAGTATGTGAAATCCATTTTGTGACCTGCGAAGGTTGCCACTTGTTGCTGATGCTCTCTGTTATTTACAGAGCTGATATATGTAGCCATATCTGTTCACTAATCCCACCACTATCACTTATTTTACTTGTAAGCAGAACTAGAATAATTGGTTGTCACTGTCAGCTGTTATTGCTGTTCAGTATTTTTTGTGTGCATAGAGAAAGCAGCAGCAGCTACCATCATCTGTAGATGGCATAATATTTATTCTTGTCCATTGCCTTTCCAGACGAAAGCTTCCTTGAGACATGCTATGGAATAACTGTATTTATTGATTTGCTTGGATTTTATGAGAAAAAAAAAGGAAGAGGAAAGAAGGGAGAAAAACTAACTTGTAACAAAGACTTGCTCATCACTGTTTAACAATATATTTATTATTACCAATATCATCTTTATTATATCTGCTAATCTATAATATAAAAGAAAAGCTGGTTCTCTGTCCATCAAACACAGCGTGTGACTTTGTATGAGCATATGTATGGTATATGCCAATGTGTGTGTTGTGTGTGAGTGGCTTACATGTGCTTCTACCTTTTCATGCAGGCACATGCTTTTACGCAAACACAATTTGATTAATTTTAAAATAAAACATTGTAATAATACATTACCCTTTCTAGACAACCCTACCCTGGCTGAGCAATAAAATCATAAAATTGGAAACACAGACAAAAAACAAAAACAATGTTAACTTCTTAAATTCTAAAATGATCAGATAATAACATTCTATTTTCTAGAGATTTGTTAATAAAATATTTTTTCTTTTTATATTTGTCACTAAATTAAAATATATAGGCATACAAACAAATGTACATATACAAAATTTGGATAAAATTGAAATGAACATCTGTGTTGCAAGGACCAATTCCAGGCTAATAGTAAAACAGTACAAGCCGATTCTTTGAAATCATTTTTATGACTCCTCCTGTATTTAAACTGATTATATTTTCTAATATAGCATTTTGAATTGAAAAACAAATTTAAAATATGATCAGCCTGCTATCAACAAAGTGACAGGTCCTGAACTCATTAACAACGATGTAATAAATATTTGTCTTATGCTAATTTATTATTGTGACACTGTATATGAAGTAGCTGTTTTTAGTCACAAATTCTTTAAGTGCTATATCCCTTCAGGATGTAGGTGACCATTAGAGCTTATCAAAAATTAAAAATTTTGGAAATTGAGAAAAGCATCAAGATTTTTGTATGTAGTGGATCATCACAAATTCCAAGGTAAAATTAAAACTCTCTGTTGTCATCATCTTTGGTGAAATTGCACTTTTGTTTTGTGCATGGTAAAACCTGTGCAATCCTGCACTCAGACCTAAAAAGTTGCATAAAAGTTGAACTAAACAATATAAAGAGAGAAATGATTGTATTTTTCCATACGATTAAAAAATTCACTTAAAAAGGTTATTTTTAATATTAAAGTATATTCTTTTTTATTTTGTGACAAAAACTGAAAAAAAAAAAAAAAAAATGAAATATTGAGAAATCCAATGATATACACACTTATTAACTGATTATCCTCTTAGCTATTTCTTTCTTAATACTTGAACCGTCTACTTTAACATCCCATTGGGTAACAGGCAGAAATTATATCAATTGCAATTTTTTGTCTTCCTGAACCCTGTTCTTTTATTATCCTGTCTCCTCAGTATATGTTTATATTTCTGAGATGAGGTATTATGTACACTATTTACATTATTCGGACTATTGTCCTCATCTTTGTTGCCATATTTATTACAATGTTTTGGTTGTTGTATGCTCCGGCCTTCTTCAGGTGGTTGGAATGTCGAACTGAACCCTTTATTTTGCTCACTGGGGTAGACTGTTCTAGTTCCATGTGCCATGTTTAATGGATGTCAGTTTTATGTTTTAGTGCATATTGAAGAGTTTCTTAAATGTTTATATGGAGGACTCTCCCATCATATTTTAATGTATGAGGGTCTAGCAAATCAATTCTTAGACCCAAACAGCCAGACTACCCACACATACGATTTGATTATAATCATAAAGGCTTGTGTAGAACTGACCACACTTTTTGGAAGAGCCAAATAGAGAGAACTAGATCAGTGAGCCACAAGGAACCCCCCAAACAACCCTCCTCAGACCAGTTGCCACCAAAGGCTATAGGACCTAGCTTGGCCTGCTATTTACCCATAGCTGGCTTGAGAAGAGATGGCTTCATACCTTTCACAAGTGTATTAGCATGTAAGTGAATTCAATGAACTCAAATGGAATTTGAACTCAGCTGACAAGTAGAGACACAAACCATTACTCTACTGTTCATCCATTAAATGTTATATAAATTCTATATTATATGCTAAGGTATATATATTGTTCAAAATCCAGCTGAAACCATTGTATTCAATTCTACACAAATACCTTTAGAAAGTATGACTCCATCTCTTCTTCCCACTTCCAGCTACAAGTTAAATATCAGGGTTGATGAGGCTCTGTAGCCTTCGTTGGCAACCAGTCATGGAGAAGGACAATTCTAAATTCAAAATCAAGTCAGCCTGTGGTTGGTAACTCCAGCCTGTAAAAACCTATTTGACATGGAAACCACAGCAGTAACACCTTGTTTAGTGTGACTGCGGCCATATGTAAGGACATTTTAATGAGTGAGAAATGCATTTATTCTGACTTAGCTTTCCTCCTTGAATTTAAGCATGCTTCTTTGGCAACTAGGTCTCATTGTTTTACTCTTGAACTAGCTAGATGCAAATGTATGTTCTATTCCAATAGTTTTTCTCACCTGTGGAACTCCTTTCTGAGTTCTTGCTTCCCTGCCACCTACAATATTAACCTTTATCACTCTGTATGTGACATCATTTGCTGTACAAAAAGTTTATTCTGCCACTGAAGGCGACACTGACCAGTGAACAACAGTGTGTTTGAATTTCATACTTGTGTTGTCATATCTTGCTATGGCAACAAGAAACAACTTTGAGTGAAATTAACAATAAGGATACTGCAACTGAGAGGCACTGAAAAAGAATGCAATGGAAAGAGAAGTAATATTAATTATGCAGCATGTAAAGGTTAAACAATTTAAATGCAACAACTGCCATATTCTATCTTCCTGAATATTGTTCCTTTATTGTCCTTTCTCTTCACTAAATTTTTCTCATTCTCTTTCATTCCCTGTAACCCCTTGCATTCTAGTGGAATTATCACCTTGTTTGGAGTGAAATGATTAAAAAAAAATCATCTTAAAGACAAACTTATGAAGAGATCTTGCTCATAACATGAAGGCTGCTTGTAATGAGATACAAGATTAGCTTGTTAACCATTATTTCATTGTGGCTTAGTGAGAACAAGCTTTTACAAATCTTATGCACAAAAGTCTTTTAACCCTTTTTTGAAGCCAATTTTATCTTTCGGTATCACACGCTTTTAATTCATATATGCATCAGTTCTATAAAAATTTTTTCTATTTAATAGAAAAAACAGTTCCAAAAATCTTTTTAGCACATGATTCCTTATTTAGCCCTGAAAGGCAACATTTTACTAGAAAATTAAATACAAAGTGATAATGACTCATTAAAGACTTTCAATATTGCAACAATATGAATATTTTCACTTGAGCATAATATCAAATTAAGTATTCAGGAAAGATTAGACAAAATTTAACAGAAAATTTCTTAAAAAAAAAAAAATACTTCAATTCACTGTTTTGTAAAAGTTCATAATGAAGTGCTCCCAACACACTCAACGTTAACAATCATTTTTTTCCAGTTTTCTCTAAACATCAAATTTCTTTTCTTGCTTTCTTTTCATGAGTGTTGCTTGAAAATTAGTACCTCCCCTCGAGTTTTCACAGACATTAATACTCCTACTGCTATTAACTCATAACCCAGTTTAATATTTTCATTACACCTTTTTTAATCAATGCAAAAGAAAGGAAGTCTTTTCTTCAATCTCTCTAATGCTGAACATTCTCTGGAACTTTCTCTCTCAAACACATTTTTATTTTGACTACTTTTCCTTCAAATTTCTATGTTGCACTCACACTCATTAATTGCAATAACTACCATCATTGCATTATTCAGCTTTCCAGCATGACTGCTCAGCAAATTGATAAAATGGCTTTGATTAAAATTAAGGACAGTTTATCTTGGCTGAACACATCTTCCAAACAGGAAGTTGTTCAAATCAGACATTGTAGAACAACAGTCCCACAAGATCAACTATCCCCATTAAAAGATTAAAAACAAAAAATGTCAAATAATAATAATTTTTTTTTATTTTTATTTTTTTTTTTAGAAGTATAGATTCCAGACCTTCCTTTCATAGAGCATATATGTAGCCATGACCCTTCATCTAAACCACCATTTAATAGCTTCACAAAAAAAAAAAAAAAGAGAAAAATTAATACAGACTATAACAATTGTTCTCAAATTTTTTTAACCCATGAACAACTTTTACTTTTTATTTTTTTTGTAATGGACTCCCATAATCATTTGATGAAAAGAAGAAAAAAAAGAACAACAAAAAAAATAGCTTATTTTATTTTTTACTAATAGATAAAATTACAAAACCTATTATATAAATAGTAAATGTATATGCTTTTTATATTTAGCTCCATTGATGTTAATGATAGTTGAGGATTACTCCTTTTTTGTGTGGACCCCAGTAATAGTCCAATTGGAGCAGTGTTGAGAACTAGTGGGCTATAAGAATAAATTAAAAAAAAAAAAATGTTAAAAAACAAAATGTTTTCAGTGATTTTTTTCTTCAAATCTGAAGGCTCTGTATAAGGATGGAGATATTCCATCATTATCAGCCTTCGACCTCCCTATGGTTGATTGGAAATCCATTGACAATCCCTTTCCACAATGTTCACTCCCATATTGCTGTCCCCAGATCCCCAAATTTCAACCTTGAGCCCTAAGATATGGTGTCTGGGAAAGACAAATTTCATATCACGGGAGTAAAGATGAGATGACTTCCCTGTCTGCTCGGTAACAAGAGTTGGCAAACTGTAGTCGTTTTTTGCTTGAACTTTGGTCTCCATTCTACATAGATTGTGTTAAGTGATGAATGGGATCTCCAACTGATGTTCTGGATTTTTCTTAGTAGATTTGTATATGCTCTATCCAGTCGTTTTCCAAGATGGATAGATAATGTCCAAGTTTTTTTATCCATACAATAGGACTGGTTCAATCAATGTTCAAAAGGTTTGGACTTTTAAGGAGGATGGAAGATATTTACATGTACACATATATATATATATATATATATATATATATATATATATATAATATAAAATAAATGTGAATGCCATGTTGTCACACTTTTCAACTTTACTCCTTTGGAATAATCAAAATTAATTGCGAAATCTAGCAAAAGTCACCCATGAAATAAAAATAATTGCTTGTATGGAAAGATAGATATGAGTATGATAAAACAAACGTATAGACACTTGCATGTGTGTGTGTGTGTGTATATATATATATATATATATATATATATATATAATTTTTCCTCAGGTATTATAAAAACAGTGCTCATAGTTATGTAATGGACCTATTCAGTATATGTTAATGAATATACATATTCCACGTCAATAGTATGACTGAGTTTCATGCAAATATGCAATCTTCAGATGCACAATACTCACTGACCATTAGGCTTTACGAAATTCGTGTTCTTGTAGTGTTGATTTAATTGTGTGTTAAGACTTGTTCTTTTTATTATTGTTGGCGATAATATTTAAATTAATTATTTATGATTATTATCAATCAGAGTCTTAAGTTTGAAAGACAAAAAATTTAAAAATGTTAATTTTAAAAAATTAAGAAAAAAAAATTGAATTTACGTACACACACACAATGTAACAAGGGAGATTGCTTACTTTTTTTTTTTTTTTTTTTAAATAAAAACTGTTGTTAGTGATAATAGAAATAATGGGAGAATATTAAAATATATTACTAAAGTAATATCTTATGGGATAATATATATATATATATATATATATATATATATTTTGTTTGTGCAGGGACATAGAAATAACTAGGTCGGTGTCTAGGTGTGGTTAGACCACTAGGTGTAAGGGACCCCCCAATACTTTTTAGGACCCTTAGGAGTGAAGGATCCCAATTCTTTTTGGGATATCCCTCTAAGGAAGGGAATGTTGTATAGAGAACCTGAAGCTCACTTGCTCTCTGTTTGTCTCACTGGTGCTATATGCTGTAAAGTAAGTATAGTGGTGCACAATGTTCTCTCCACACAAAAATATTCATGCACAAGAATCTTGGACAATCCTCCCTGAAATGTTCATTTGGTAATTATGAGTTGACATCCACTATACATATATATATGAGTAGAAAATCAAATACAGATCCAAGTATGGATCCGACAAAATGATAGGATAAAGAACAATTAGGAAACAGATCTCAATCTAATATATTTTACTTTATTAAAGTATCATGACAAAGGTAGAAATGATAAAAAATGATAAAAAGAAAAGAGAGACAGATTAATGTTATGTTGTGTTTGGCTATTTCTTATTGGTTAGATACATGTCAAGTGTAATGAAGCAACAGATAATATCCACAAGGCTGAGAGCATGGGGCACCTAGTGAGGATTGAACTCACTTTTCAGTTGTAACTGATCTAGTGAGACAAGATTGCTAACCATTACACTACGCCGAGGTGCCTTAAATATTCAAATATGTGTGAGAAACATGCTGGACACTAAAGTGTGTAAAAGTTAGTGAGATGCAGCAAGATGTTTTGAAAAATTTTGTTTTGGTTAGATTTTTCATTAAAGTATATCTTGTGTGTATTATATATATATATATATATATTTGTAGTGAGTATTTAAAAAATATCTATATCATGACAATTTTAATAACATCAGGTGTACATAAATAACCACATAAACAAACAATCTCAAATGAGTCGATCTATAAAGGATACAAATGAAGTGAAATTCATGTATACACAAAAGTAGACAAAGTAACAGTTTAATGGGGTGAGGGAAAACTGGCTGGTCATATTCGATGCCTTGAAAATCAAACTACTTACATTCCATCATCACCAGGTGGATCTTGAATATTTGTTTGTTTATCACGATGAACACGTTTCCATGCCTTGAGCACCTATTGGGTCTTAAGCTCAACTCAGACCCCAAGTGAAACTTGTAGATACAATCCATCTCTAAAGATGTTGGAAAAATATTGTTCCCTGTACAATATACTCAAGTTGTACAGGGAACTGGATATTTTACCTGACTTCTCTTGCTATCCTCTACCTTTACAAGAGCCAGATCAGGATGAAAATGGAGTACTACTGCCATATATATGCAGATGCTGCCCAGTCTTCACAGTCCTGTTTTTATAGTGTTCAAAAGCATCTCACTTTTCAAGCCAGCTTATGATTATGTTATTAAACACACACTGAGTGGATGTTAGTTTTAGTTGCTGGTTAATTTCATGTAATCTCACTTGCCCATTCTGGCTACAGTACTTCATATGATTAGCTACTCAGTCTTCACTGTCCAGTCTCAATAGAATCCAAAAGCCTCTCCACATTATTATTTTCCACCCTACAACACATTTCCCGCAGATAAAATGTTGCAAGTATCTTGCTACTCTATCGCTATTTTCATAGAATGTGCTCAGACGAACTACATTCCTTAGTTCCACCAGTTCTAACCTTTATAGCTAAGACCAGTCATGCCAAGCACATTGAAGCAAACTAAACTCATTTGCTTCATATACAATTGGTGAGATATAAATTTCACTTGAACAGCTTCTCATAAATCATCACTTTGTTGAACCAACTCCCAAGAAATTGCTTCCTTGATCACTACAATCTTAACCTGTTCAAGTCTAGGGTTAACCATTATTTTCCTCATAAACTGTACTTCTTACCTCTTACTCTGTAACCCTCTACTTTCAGTGGCTATTGAGGGTGAACATTATTGTAGAAAGAATGTTAGGATTGTTTTCCCTTTGATGCAAAACAGTCAGAACCTTCCCAGCTTCATGCAATTGTGCATGTGTATACACACAGTGATGTTATATTACATCCAAGATCATAACAATCTAAAACAAAATAGCTGAGGAATTCATTTAAGGTGTGGGCAATCATGGATCTCCACAACTTACTATCCTTGATGGTGCTAAGCAATATTTGTCCCTTTAGTATCCCTGCCAATGACTGTTGTGCTATCCATTGAAACAAGCTCATTAGGAAGGTTACTTGCCATTTCCTACTGTCTCTCTTACCTATAATATGTCCTGTGAGTGTCAATTTCTCCAAGCTCTTTCCTTATTTTACACACACACATTATATAGGGTAATTGATCTGTTGGTATATAATCCAGGTGGATCCTCGTGATATTAATTATTCCACAGAGAGCTTGATGTTTTTATTTTAACAGAGCATATGTATTTTTTACAGCAAAAAAAAAAAAATTACCTCAACATAGATATAGTCTATTTCAAGCCATTCTGTATATGGCTATCATCAGTCTCTAAGTGTGTGTCTCGGAACATTGTTTTAAATTTATTTTCAATGTCAGTCCTCCTCTTGTAGACACCTTGTTAATGAGAGTGGGTTTGTGTTAGCGATTGGTGGGGGTGTAAGGTATCTTATCCTGGGGGAAGCACTCTGCAGTTAGAGTTTATTTATGGCCAGAACTTGTTTGTTTATCAGTTCCTACTATGTGGTGGCCTGGACTTGTTGTTTGTGGTTAAATATCAGTTCCTATTATGTAGTGTTTCTTATAAAAAGCTCCAGAGTGTCTTTTTCTGGGATTCACAGTAAATAGTTTTTTTTTTGACAGATGTCCAATATTATTAATAATATTAACAAGTGATGGGGGATTTAAACTTAAGCTCGCTAAGATTAATGTAAATTAGTTGAGTTATTAATTTATAGATTGTGAGTAATACCGGAGCACCCAGTGGAATAAATCATGCTGTCCAACACACTTATATGTGTACATATCTTTATACATACATATCTGTACATTTACATGTTTATACATATATGTCACTATATGTACACATACGTAAGCTCCAACCCCAGACCGCTTACCCCAGGATAAAATACCTATGTCCCCACCAATTGCTAACACAAAGGCACTCTCATTAACAAGGTGTCTATGAGAGGAGGACTGACATTGAAAATAAACTTAAAACAATGTTCCAAGACAGACTGATGATAGCCATATACAGAATGGCTTGAAATAGACTATATATTGAGGTGATTTTTGGTTTTCATATATATATATATATATATATATATATATATATATATACACACACACACACTAGAAATTTCAACTGTCAAAAACTGACAAAGAATAATCTTAACGTCAGCTCTTATGACATCATTTGTAAAGGGTTTTTCTCATTTTAAATCTTAAGTTTATTCAATGAAACTATGATAACAGCCAGCTGATAAGATATTTTAATATGCTTACTGCCACAAACAATATAAATACATCTTTTGTCTTATTGCTTATGGTAGACATATATGTCCATTCTATATAGTTTTACCATTGACCAAAGACCAATTAGCTAAAAGGAGTCTTTGAAAAACAATCACACATCTTCACTACATAGCTGACCCATTAAAAGATAAAGAATATACAAAGAAACATCACAAAATTTACAGTCAAATAATAAAAGACCATTTACTTTATACAAATATTTTTCAACATAATCTCCTCCATTGTCAAGAAACCTAGTTCAGAAATCAATAAAAAAAAAAAAAATATCAAACATTATACTGGATAAATTTCTGATGAAATTTTGGATAATAACTATGTGTCAAGCAACAGACATATCAATTCCTTCTTGTTTATGACACGTAAATTTGTAGATGATCTGAAAAATTCTCTTAATAGACACAGATAGAGAAGACAATGCAAAAATAAATCTGCAAGTTACCTTGTTAATATTTTTTTATCAGAATTCCAGCTTTAAAAGAATGAAACATGAAAGGCAGAGTTTGGAAGTTCATTTCAAAATATAAAATAACAATGTTGCTTTCTCTCTTTGCCTGGATGCAGGCTGATTTCAGTTTCTGATATTTGTTGCACTGTATTCAACAAATTAAGAAAGATAAAGAGGAAGAAAAAATAAAATTAAAGAGGGAGGAAAAAAAAAACACTGAGTGCATGAGAGAGGAGGAGAAAAGAGCAAGGAAGGAGGAAAAGGGACCGAGCAAACGAGGGAGGGACAGAAGAGAGCGAGCAAACGAGGGAGGGACAGAAGAGAGCGAGCAAACGAGGGAGGGACAGAAGAGAGCGAGCAAACGAGGGAGGGACAGAAGAGAGCGAGCAAACGAGGGAGGGACAGAAGAGAGCGAGCAAACGAGGGAGGGACAGAAGAGAGCGAGCAAATGAGGGAAAGTGACCAATCAAATGATCAGAGGAGAGAAGCGACCAAGTGAATGTGGGAGGAAAAGAAGTGACCAACCGAATGTGGGAGGAAAAGAAGTGACCAAGTGAACGTGGGAGGAAAAGAAGTGACCAAGTGAACATGGGATTAAAATAAGTGACCAACCGAATGTGGGATGAAAAGAAGTGACCTAGAGAACATGGGATTAAAAGAATTGATCAAGTGAATGAGGGAGGAAAGGAAGAGAACAACCAAATGAGCGACGAGAAGAGATCAAATGAATGAAATTGGAGAAGAAACAATAGGGAACTGCCGATGAAATATATTAAAAGGAGAAAATGAGAACTGGTTAAAAAAGAATAAAAATGTGAAAAAAATCTTTTTTTATAAAATGGATGAAAAGGTAGATATGAAGGAATCAATTGTGGAGAAAAATAAGTGAAAACTGACAAAAAAAGATTTAAAATGAATGCACTTGAATCTAGTATTGCTGTCAGTTGTGCTTTCAAGCAGACAGCTTGTTAGAAATTAGTCTTCTAATGAGAACCAGGATGTTGCTGCTACTTGCCACATCCCTTCAGAACATGGGCAAATCATAACTCTCCATATTTTTTGTCCGTCTTGAAGTAACTTTGGACACTTTACTATTCATTTACACTAACTTGTTAAATAGTTTACTTGCAGTATCCACTTACTTTTCTTGACTCAATATGTACTGTGAGTATTAAATTCTACAAGTCCTCTTCCTTCCATCTGTCTCTTTCTAAGTATGTTTCCTTATAGTTCCTATTTGCTCACATACTCTATCCATGGTATTATCAATTGAATCACACCTGTCATTTCAAGTCTTATCTGTAAAGTGATTGTCTTGCATTATTACCATATAGAAGGTTTATTATTTAACAGTTTAGCCGGATCTGCAGCACCTATTTTTACTTAATATTATTTATAACATTCAATGTAATGAGTCTTTTGTTTCTTTCTCTCTCTCTCTTTATACTTGTACATTATATAATCCTTAAGCTTAATGTCAGTAGCCATCTCCTTGTTCATGAAAAATTGCAAAAATCCTTGTATGGAACTGTGCTTCACAGTTACAGTAATGTGGTGTTTGGCTGTTGTGCGCATGCACACATGTCCAAGGAAAGAAGGTGAATGTTGGTTAGACAGAGCATTGCCACTAACACACCACTGACCTTGTTGTCCAAGTGTAAGTTAGTGTTTAGACTGAGTTTGCATTGTTTAAAAACTATGACTATCATACTTCCAGCTATACTACTTAATTCATTTGATTTTTTTGTTTGTTGTTTTATTGTATAGATAATTTTAATAATTTAACCATGACCGCCTTGGATCCCCAATAAGTAAGTTCCATGACAGTAAGTGAAAATTTTCAGATGTTCACTTTAAAAGTCAAAATGCAAATTTTAATGTGTGGCAAAGTGAAACCAATACAAAGTTTGTTTACTTTTGTGTATGCATAAAATCTGATAATTCCCTTCATTTTATTCCTTAGTGATGTATACATTTGGAAGCATTTGCTTATGTACCTCCCTATGTACACTTCATGTTACTGAAGTTTGGAAGATATAGACATTTTTCATATACATATAATAATAATAATAAATGATGTGCAACATCTATGTACCGTGTCTCTTCAAGACATAACCGATCATGGCTCACTAAAACTTCCTATCTCTTGGTGCTCTTAGTAACATCTAGCTTTTTGTTGTAATCCATTTTCATCACCTAACTAACCATACAAGCTGGTTAGATAGGTGACCCACTGCCTCCTGTCTCTTTTGCCTTTGATATGCCCTGTGTGTGTCAAATTCTCCAAGCACTCCTTCCTTATGTGTTGCTAAAATTTCAATTGTTTCTGAGTATAAGTGTCCTTTTTATTTCCATTAAGACTTTTTAGGATGCATATATACATAAACATAATTCTTTTCTGTCTGATGATCCTAGAGATGTTAGGAATAAGTGTTAATCTTAATGAGTTGCTCCTCTTGGACACACTTCAAACTAGGAAGGAACAGTCTTATCTGGAAGCTCTAAGCAACCATCTTTTACTGGGAATCCACATGGAGAAAGGAACAGTTTCAATAATTTTTTTCACCATCACTTCCTTATTTAAATTTACATTGGTAGCAGAGCACAGCAATCAACATAATGACTTCGAAATTTATTCTCTACCTGTTCTAAAAATGGACAAATACAATACTTAGAAGAAAGAAATTCAAGCCTTGATCAACCATGCTGTGTGCCTATTGTATTTTTACCCTTGGAAGGAAAAGACAAAAAAGCCATATTGGAACTGGACATTACCACCTGATGATGGGATAGAAAAACATATATATATATAAAAAAAAGTTGGATACACACTTTTTAGATGATCAAAAGGTCTGCTTTTATGACATAGGAGATGTTTAAACAATACTGACAGCAGAATGACATGTTAAGAGACTATGTTATTAATTCTGACTGTTAAGTCACAAAGTTAAAGGTTTAGGTGAAGACCACACTTCTTTGAATCTTGTGAACTGATGCTACAGAATCTCAAAGAAAGAACTGTACCAAATAACAGAAATCAAATCACTTGAGAATTTACAACAGAAACACCAACTACAATTGATAGTCACTGGATTACTTCAACAAACACTTTTATTCACTGGACCATGTGTGGAACTAGAACAACATACCCCAGTGAAATAAACGGTTTGGTTCAAAATTTCAGTGTCGAAAATGATGTGAATATGACAATAAACATGAGGACAATAGTCCAAACAATGTAAATAATGTAAATAGTTACAATATCTCATCTCAGAAATATAGACAGAAAATAAATGATTTTCTGACTTTAATTTTGAAAAAAAAAAAAAAAAAATCATGGGATGCCAAACAATGGTATAACTGTGTAAAGTTCTTAAAATGAACTTGTTCATAGTTGACACAAAAGCAAAAAGTCAGAAGAGAGTTCCACAAGTGAGAAGGGAAGAGGAGAAAACTGTTAAGATAGAGCTTACAGTTACAATTAGCGATTTCAGCAGTGAAATTATGAAACCTAGCAGCCAATCTGTACTTAAATTTGGGAAGTCAAGATACTAAAGAGGAAAGCCTACCAGAACATTTACCACAAAAATATTTATAGAAAAAGCACAAGGAAGCAACATTATGGCAGTGGAAAAGTGACTGAAGCTAAGATACCAGATCAGAAACTGCATCAAAAAGGTTCTGTAGAAATCTGCCAAAGAAATTATTGGGTAATTAACAACCTTCAGACCTTAAGCCAGCCAAACTGAAATAATCTAACTAAAATAAATTTGACAGAACACTTTCAATATTTAAAAATGATTCCATTTCACCACTTCTATAAAAACTTGTGTACAACAGGTTAAGTTGTAAATAGAAATTTGTAGCCTTTTGCACTTTGAGCTGATATAGGGAAAAATAAACAATGGACAGAGAAACTGTAAAAAAAATAAGACACTGGTTATAATCTTAATCTATTTATATGATAATTTATTTTTAAAAATAGTTGCAATTTAAATTAGTACAGCATATATGGAATAGACAATTAAAAATCCAGTGTACAATTTACATAAAGAAATGCAGAAATGCTTGCCATTAGCAAACCAGATATGAGCAATGGAGAAACTTTCGATGAGTTGGTGTTGATTGATGAGTTAAAATATTCTTGTCATGTCCAAAGACAATTTTTTCAAAGAATGTGACACACCCTAAAATTTCCCTTGAAGTCTAAGTTAGAACAGAGAGAGTACAGAAAAAATACAAGGAATAAATAGGGAGGCAGCAAGATAAAAGGATAGACAGAGTGGTGAGGAGAGAGGGAGCAGGTTTATAATATATAAGATGACAAAAATGATTTAAGTGCATTATGGTGGTGAGGACAGACAAAAAAGAAAGAAAAGGAAAAGAGCAAAGGAACGAAAGAAAAGAGGAAAAAGGAAAAAAGAAAAGAAGAATGATTGATAATATAGAAGATAAGAAAGACAAAGTACATAAGGGGAAGACAAAAAGAAATCTACATATTTACACAAAAGAATGGAATAAAAAAGAATCGGATTTTGCTTTTTGGTATAACTCAGTGCTTAAAGCATTGGTTTTTAAAATCAAAGGCTATTGTTCTTTCTGAAATGTCCAAAATAAAATTTTCTTTGTGGTTGTTTTTTTAAGAAAAATATAATGCATTCTGAGGTGTTTTTTTAAAAAAAATTTTTTTAAAGATATATGCAAGATATACAAGTATCTATTGAGATAGAGAAACTCTTATAAATATTATGAAGACAGAAGGATACAAATTGAGAGAGAGAGAATAAAATTGACCAGAAACCATATCAGTAAATAATAGATATGAGTTAAGGAAGAGAAGAAACCTAGAAAAATGCAATGAAGACAAATAATAGAGGAAACAGGATAAGAGAAAATGAAATAAAAATGGAAAAACAAAAGGTTTGCTAGTCAAGACAGAACAGAAACAAGAAAAATGATCAGCAAAGAAAACTCCCAGAGGAAGAAAATAAAAAGGAACAAAATGCATGTAAGCAATCAAAGAAAAACAATTAACCACTGCTGGTGCCATCATCAAATGATTTGTGCTCTGAGTATTTCAAAGTCAGAAGACATAAGCTCTTCAACTGAATATTCTTCGTACTCTTGCATTAAGTCATATTCAAACAGCTCTGGGCACATTACAACTCTTCTGGGCATGTGCAAGCAAATTTACAACTTTGAAAGCTCATTAGCAGATGTTACAAGTCAATGTTATGATCAATAAACAATATTTCAAGATAAATTTCAAGTAATAACCAGTGAGTGTTCATATTATTCTAGCATAATACCTGTCAAAAATTATTTTTGTTTTTTTTTTACAATTATGTACAAGGCCCAAGAGCCACTCAAGGTAGAGCATGACAGAGTAAGATGCAGAGTTTATGGGGATGTGTGAGAAAGATAACAGTTGACCCTAGGTTAAGAGTGTTGTGGTCAGGGAAAGCATCCTATTGGGAATCAGTTCCACAAAGCAGCGGTTCATGGGAAGCTGCTGCTTGAGCAGAACTTACATCTCACCAATGGAATACAAAGTGAATGAGGGTGGTTCACTGCAATGTGTGTGGCATGGTGGGTTTTAGCCATGAAGGTTAGAACTGATGGAACTAAGGAATGTAGTTCATCTGAGCACTTTCTATGGAAATACTGGCAGAGTAGTATTCATATATGGATCTGCACTTCTATTTTGAAACAATACCTGTGTGCTCAGCCTAGGATCAGAGTGTATTATCTGTGCATTCTGATCCCAATCAGGCTGTTACTCACCGGTACTTTAGCACAGAGAGTATACTATCTGTGCATTCTATGAAAGTATTATAAATATGCAGCACACACCCTGGACTCATTCACCTGAGACACCATTTTAGCTATCTGGATCAAATAGTATAGAAATTATAGTAATTAAAAATCAGTTATGCTGTGCTGTGCACATGGCACGAATGGATAAATCTTCCATGGCAAGCTGCACTCTGGTAAGTATCCATCCAATAAGCTGAAATAGTGGTATAAACACTGCATACAACATAACATGCAATTATTAGAACTAAATTCTGCTGATTTCAATCCGTGGGAATGACTGCAGAACACTTGCCCATCCCTTTTTATAGGCAGAAATACACAAATGCATGTTGGGATATCTTTCTTAGCCAATAAAAAAGTCTGGTTTGCAGTTTGACATGACTCGGATCAGATCTGCCTTGTCTAGAAGACTGACTGCTGCATTCGCTTGTCTAAACATGCTTTTGTGTGTCAACACCAATTCTTAGTTTGTGAACTTTTTGCCTTCTTACTATTAATTTTCCTTGCATATATTGTTTGCTTGCTTTCTTGCTTGATATTTCATTTTTGCCCTGTTCTTTTTTCTTTTTATTGCAAACTTTGTTAATTCTGTTTGTTGGACAGTTCTGTTATTTATTTTGCATTTGACCATGACTACTCACTCCATAGGTTATCCGCACAGGAATGGACTCTGCTTCAATGGTGATGAATCAAAATACGAACCATGGGAAGTAAAATTTTCATGGCTACTTACTCCACAAATTCATTTAACGCAAAAAGATCAGTGCAGTGTCTTGTTCCTGAAGTAACTGAAACTTTTCATGTCTGAGACACCAACACATTAGAAGGGATACCAGAAAAATGAGGAACATTTCTGGCACAGAATTTGCTTAATTACACATCTGTCCAGTATGTAGGCAGATTCTTCTCTCCAGAGCAGGTTTTTTTTTTAGTTTTACCATGTTCACTCCATATAAGGCCCAAGAGTCACTCAAGGTAGAGGATTACAGAATAAGAAGCAGTTTATGAGGATATGTAGGGAAGATAATGGTTAACTCTAGACTTGTAGTGATCATGGAAGTATCCTCTTGAGAGTTGATTTCCCAAAATAGCAGTTCATTAGGAGCTGCTGCTCAAATGGAACATACATCTCACCAGTGGAGAATGAGAGAATGCAGAATATTAACAACACTGGCTAAAGACATGAAAACAACCAAACTACCACCTTTCAGTAAACATCACATAGAGAAAGATGTCAGTTGTGTAAAGAAGTACATGAAAATTTCTTAACAGTATTTCTGAGACATTCACTTTGAATAATTTCGTGAAACATAAAACTTTGAATTTTAACATCTTTCACATTTTGTTGGATATCTTAAACTGAATTGATGTAAAGAAAAAGAAAATAAGCCTCTTATTTCATATTTTATACGATATAAAACTCTCAAATATTCTTAAAATCATATCATGTACGGAGGCATTAAAGAAAGAAACAGACATTTTAAAAGTATACATAAATATATACAAAAAATTTAAAACAAATAGGAAGAAGTGCAAAGATGAGGAAAAAAATTACCATATATACTAATGTATCATGCAACTATTGAAGACCTAATTTTGAATCTAGATTTAAGGGGGTGCATCATACAGGAGACATAAAATTAGTTTATGTACTGCTGGCACTGGCTATGTCATTGGTCAAACTATATATCCATTTACTGTAGTCAAATTAGCTTGAAAATTAGGTCTTCAAAGGTCACATGATACACAAGTATATATGGTACTCAACATAAATTGGTGGTTCAAAAAATATGGCAAAAAAGAAATAATAAAAAAAAGGTGAACCTGTTATTGCTCCTTCCTCTTCAGAGAAGGTTGAAAACAAAAACTAATATAAGCAGGACAACTAAAAAAAATATAAAAAAGACAGTAATTGTATACATAATCAATAATCCATCTCTTCTTGAACTAGATATAAATAAGGGCAAATTCTCTAAACACTGGTGGGAAACTGGGCTCTCTAAATATGAGAGGCAAACCAGGCCCTCTAACCCTAGCTAGTAAGAAATCTAAGAGATTAATCCAGCAGTAGAATCCACTTCTTCCCTAAATGTGTCCAAAAAAAAAAAGAAAAAAAAGAAAAAAAAGAAAAAAAAAAGAAAAAAAAGAGAGGCCATTAGTCCAAGTAAAAATAATAACTATGATAACTTCATTTATCTCAGAAGTTCCTACTTATGATTACTGCACAAATTAAAAAAGACTAGGAAAATCCAGGATATATATATTAAAATTAAAGAACTAAATGATTAATCATGAATTGCCAATGCTACAATGAGCTGGTAATACCCACATTCTGACAAAGAAAGCAGTGCATTTTTCCTTAAATTTTACTTAGAGATTTCCAAAGGTAACTTTCTTGTTTCAAAATCCTATTTTAAATCAGATTAAAACTACACCTGCAGGCATATTTAAATGAAATAACAAAATCAAGGGATAAAATTTAATCTAAAGCAACTTGTCATATAATCCTTGCATTGTTTTATAAAGACAAAAAGAGCGAATCAGACAAGTTATTTTCTGCCTTTGTCACATCTCTTCATTTTCCTGTTTCAAGTGGTGTGATAATTTTTCTTTTATGTGTTACGTCCAGCCTGCACGTGGGCGATCATGGTTCTCTATAACATCCCATCATTTGTAGCTCGAAGGAATGTTTCTATTTTTCCATTCCTCCCAGTTAACGTTTTGTTATACATTTACACAAACTCATTAGGTAAGTTACGCATTCTTTTCCCCTTGCCTTCAATATGTCCTGTGGGATAATAGTCTAGGTTCGTGAATTTGGTGATATAGTAATGTGAGTTCTAATCACTGGGCTGTAGAACCAAGTGAGAAATAACTGAACAGTACAAAAATAATGAACTAGATGAGATATCTCTAGACATGGGCAATGGAATGAGATATCTCTAGACATGGGCAATGGAATGAGATATCGCTAGACATGGGCAATGGAATGAGATATCGCTAGACATGGGCAATGGAATGAGATATCGCTAGACATGGGCAGTGGAATGAGATATCGCTAGACATGGGCAGTGGAATGAGATATCTCTAGACATGGGCAGTGGAATGAGATATCTCTAGACATGGGCAGTGGAATGAGATATCTCTAGACATGGGCAGTGGAATGAGATATCTCTAGACATGGGCAGTGGAATGAGATAAATCTATCCTTACAGATTAAAGAAAGGGTTCAGTTCAAAATTCCCTGTAGGTTACCCAGGTCTATATACCGCATAAACTCGCATATCATGCAACTTTTGAAGATCTAATTTTGAAGCTAATTTTAAGGGGTTTGCATCATACACGAGATATAAAATTAGTGTACCAAACTATATATCCATTTACTGCAGTCAAAAAGTACAGCTGAATTTAAAATGAACATGATTTTGATAAAACTGATGTTTTAAATATATCCAATAATAATGCATGTAATATTCCCATATAAGTATCATATTATAAAATACAAACCTCACAAATATGCATATTTTCTATTGTTTACATTTACAAGATATTTAGCTGTTTCTTGTTCAGTTGTTTATGGCTGTACTCATTTACACAAGTATAGCATTTCTAACAATACTTTTATCATTCTCTTACTTTTTTTTGACTTATTTAACTAGAAGATGGGATAAAGAAACAGAGGATAAGAGGTTAGTCTATTGTAATTTGGTCTTTTGAAAAAGTAACTCACATTATACATGAGATACATGATAAAATCATTTTTTATAAAAAAAAAATTTGGAGGTCACATGATACATGAGATCATGTGTTACACGAGTATTTATGGTACATTTGATGGCCAGAGGGCACAACAGCTGAAATATTGTGATAGCAACAACAAAGATAAGGAAAATTGTCTGAATGTAAATACATCTATATTGCCTCAAGTCTCCTCATCATCTGTGAGGAAGTTATCCAGCATTCCCATAGAGGACTGCTATTAAATGACAGCTGATCATTAACGGAAGAGAGAAATATTCTTAACATAGAAGAAACATTTTAACCCAGATAATACCAACTAATCTACTCAGCTTCTTACATTGATATCTGTTCATATCATCCAATGAAACTAAAAAATAGTCTAACAAAAAAGCTTTGTAGAATGTGCATGATCATGAACTGGTATCTCTGCTTTTGTGTTATAGTGGAACACACCTATTCTATAGTTAATAGACTCTCCCACCTATAAGTAGTAGTAGTAGTAGTAGTAATAGTAACGAGTGAGTCGTGGAGTTGTCAGTTAGTCGATGTCGGACGACCATTAGTCGGATACTAAAAGTATCAGTGACCACCACTAGATTTCTCTGTGTCATTACCTATTATATCAAGTTCCTAACGTCTTGTACGTCGAACCTATTTTAGGACCGACTTAGTGAAATACAAGCCTCCACTGTGAAACAAGAAAAAAAAAAATTTGTTCACCATATACAACACTTGCCAACGAACGTATTAAGATTCATACGGAGGAAGAAAAACATTTATACTCCATAACAAATCTGGGCACGAGTATTCGAACTCAGACGAAGAAAAAAAAAAAAAAAATTTCACCCGCCATAACAAATTTGGCCACAAGGATTTGGATTCATACAGTGGAGAAAAAAAAAAAAATTTACTTGCCACATTATTTGGTGACAAAATTCGTACTCATACAGAGGAAACAGAAAAAGAAAACTTGCTCGACACAATTTCGGCGACAAAATCTCGGATTCCTTAGTGATGAAAAAAAATCTGTCGTATTCTCAACTGAGAAAAGAATTTTTTTTTTTTTCTCAATAAGACAGTTTGCTCAAATAGGTCACAAATTGCAAATTCGTTTTGGACCCCTCTCTACAATATTTAAGCATTGTGTAAACTTTTTGCGAAGATGGAAAAATGCAAAAATATATTCCAGGAATTTTTTTAAGTTCCAGACAGAACAACAGATGACAATATTAGAGCAACAGAAAACATTCCAGATGCAACTACAGGAGTAAACTTTTAATAGACAGATGCAGTTTCAACGAGAAATGGAACAGATGCATAAGGAGTTTCAAAACAAAATTCTGGAAATAACTGAGAAGAGGAAAGAGAAAAATCTACAAAATGATTCTTTCCCAGAGAATACAATATGGAATTCAATTGAAATATTCACATACAGTCCAGATGAAGAGATAACTTTTGAGGAGTATTATAAAAAATATACGGATGTGTATAATGAGGACTGTCATTCGTGGTCTGAAGGAAAGAAGGTTAGACTTCTTTTAAGCAAGTTAGGAACTGCTGAGCTTAACAAATTGGTAAACTACATTTTACCGAAAAAAACTAGCGAGTTGACATTTACCGAGGCGGTAAATATAAAAAGACATCTTTGTTTCACAAGAGGTGGAAATGTTTGAATCTGATGAAAGATGACGAACAAGACTATATAACGTACGCACCCAATGTGAATAAGCATTGTAAAGAATTCAAGCTAGCAGAGTTAAGCGCTGACAACTTTAAGTGCTTAGTCTTTGTTCAAGGGCTGGTATCGGAAAAAGACGCAGAGTTGAGATAATTAGTACTGTCAAAATTAGAAAACAAACCATGGATTTCAATACAGAGGTTGGCAGAAGACTGCACAAGATATGTTAGCGTAAAGAAAGATTCAAAAAAGATAGAACAGTCTGGCGTTTCGCATGTAAGGAAAATACGCAACAAAAAAGAAAGTCAGTCTACCAAAAAGAATTCTAAAATTGCGGATTATCAAACAAAAAGTGAAATACCAGAGAAAAATAAACAAAAACTCCCGAAGCCATGTTTTGCTTGCGGTGAACTACACGGGTACAGATATTGCAATTTGAGGAATAAAAAAATGTTTCAACTGTAAAAGAGTAGGGCATAAAAGCTTGCACTGCAAGTCAAAAAATAAAGACAATAAAATAAGAAAATTAAAGTCCGACGCGGTGAACAATGGAATAACCAGAAGATTTGTTACCGTCAAAATAAGTAATAAAAAAATAAAAATGCAACTTGACACTGGTTCTGACCTATCTATCATAAATTTGCATACGTGAAAGAAGTTGGAGAAACCAATTTTAATGAAAACAAATAAAATCGCGAGGTCAGTGACAAGAGAAAAATTACAATTTATTGGAGAATTTGTTACAAACGTCACGTTAAATAAAAAAACGTGAAACGCTAAACTATTTGTCATAGAAAATACCACGAACTTACTTGGTATGAATTGGATAACAGAATTCCAATTATGGGATTTACCGATAAATTCTTTCTGTTACAAGGTTGAAAATTTAAACTGCGAAGCCCAAAAATTAGTAAGGAAACTTAAAGAAACATTTCCTACTGTTTTTTCTCCAGGTTTGGGAACGTGTACCAAGATGGAGGCAAAATTACAGCCAAAACAAAACGCTCAGGCGGTATTCAAAAAGGAAAGGAATGTGCTGTTTGCTTCAATTGAACAGATAGATAAAGAATTGGACAGATTAGAGAAAACCGGTGTATTTAAAAAAGTTGAATGGGTAACACCGATGATATATGTGAAAAACAAGCTCCAGAAAGTAAAGATGAATCTGACACCGAGACAAACTGGAGAGCGAGTTACCTGCAGCCAAGGACATGCAGTAGTATTAAATGATTTAAGTCAACTGAAGTCACTACAGAAAATGTTAAGAAGCACAAGATCAACAAGAGGGAAGCTAGAGGCTGAACAAATAGAACCACAAGAAGAACCTACAGAAACAGTGATTCCATCCTTAAGAAGCTCAAAAGCGGAAAGTTGTTTCTGGTAACACTATGGAGGTATCAAAAAATAGAAAAGCGGATTGGCAATATGATGTACTTGGTGAAAGGCGAAAAATTCACTTGCAGTAACTAGATCAGACGATGTTTTTTAGATGTGGTTGAGAGCGGTCCTGCGGAAAAAATGCCGATGGAGGTGATTTTCAATATGTTTGATCTAACAATGCCTGCAACAATTTTACCGGAGGTACGCCGATCCAGAAGAAAAAAAAAAAGGCAACTGATCATTTAAAAGTGGAAAAAAAAAAAAAAAATTTTTTTTTTTTTTTTTCCTCTTCATATTTCCTGTAAAAAATGAAAAATAAGTAAAGAAAACTGTTTACTCCTACGGTGAAAAGTTGTAGGGGGGGGATGTTATAGTGGAACACACCTATTCTATATTTAATAGACTCTCCCACCTATAATAAGTAGTGGTAGTAGTTATAGTAACAAGTGAGTCGCGGAGTTGTCAGTCAGTCAATGTCAGACGACCGTTAGTCGAATACTAAAAGTATCAGTGACCACCACTAGATTTCTCTGCATCATTACCTATTATATCAAGTTCCTAATGTTTTGTACATCGAACCTATTTCAGGACCGACTTAGTGAAATACAAGCCTCCACTGTGAAACTACTCTACAACATTTAGTCACTTTCCCACAGCCATAACATAACTTCCCTGTGCATTTTCTATAAATATTTTCATGGTAACTGTTTTGATGAGCTTTCTTCTTTGGTACCTTGGCTTTATGAATTTAAGTGCAGTACTAGATTGGCAACTAGGTCTCATAATTTTACAGTTGAAATTGCTAAATGTAAACATAAGTTCTATGTTCAAAGTTTCTTCTCTTCCACTTATCGCTTGTGGAACTCTTCTAGCTTCTTGATTTTTAATCTTGATTTTCAAAAATTTAAATGCAATATCAGTTATCTTCTGTCTTAATTCCTTTTCTTTTGTTTTCTTTTCTTATTTTTTCTCATTCTTTCACACTCAGTAATCTCTTGCATCTTAATGACTCTTTTGCTTTATTTGGGGTGAAAAAAAAAAGTGAGAAATTGATTGATTGATTAATTTAAATTGTTGTAGTTGCTTGATTTTGGTATCTCCAATTTGTAATTTGCATGTTGAGCTGTTCCTTTTGCTAACAACCATGCATTCTATCTTCTTGCAATTGATGATTAGTCCTTTCTTCTTGCTTTCCCTCACTAACATGAGAAAAAAAAATTATTGTGCATTTCATCCATTAATACAGTAAATTTGCATCCAAGATCACATAACATATCTCCTTTTCTAACAAACCACAACTATTGCAATGTGGGATAATTTAAAAAAAAACAAAAAAACAGTAATACAAATTAAAGCAGTAGAAAACTGAATGTAGTCAGCTCAGTTGTTCAATTGAAGACAGTGCACACTAAAACTTAAAAATTTAAATCCAAAGCTAAACATTGCTTCTTGATGTAAAATAGCTATTTTCTGGAAATGGAGAAACTTTACAAGTAGTAAATACACAAACAGCACAATGCTTTCTAAACATATATCCAAATTGCATAAAAAAAATATAAGAAAAACAGCATCAGCCTACAACAATAAAACCCAAAAATGGTAAATTTTGTTTGGAGGAGAAAATAGCTATCATCACCTTCCCAGACCAACACAAATTACTAAAACAATTTAGACATGAAAAGTTTTAAATATGTTACTTAAAAATAAAAATAAAAATTACCTTGAAAATTACCAGCATAAAGAATGCAAATGTATGCACTATATAAAACACAGATAATGTAACATACTTTAGACAAATCTAATACACTAAAGAAATAAAATAACCAAAAAAATGAACCAAAACTAAATAAAAATGAAAAAAATGAACAAAAACTAAATAAAAATGAAAAAAATGAACAAAAACTAAATAAAAATGAACAAAAACTAAATAAAAATGAAAAAAATGAACAAAAACTAAATAAAAATGAACAAAATGAACAAAAATTAAATAAAGTAAATAAGCAAATTAACTATAAATGTACACAAACACATGTAAATGTAAAAACAATAATCAAAAACAAATAAATACTAAACAAAACTTGAGAAACACTATAAATTTACTTAATTTACAGCTAGTTATGATGATAGTAAAACATTAGAACACTGTAAAAGTGACCTGATCAGATTTTACCAGAGTAAAGTTATGAGAAACTATTTCACACATATTGCTCTGGAAAGATAGTCATTACTGACAGTAAAATACCTATCTTCTCATCATTGATGAAGCTTACACTCTTACCCTGTAAAAACATGCCAAAGACAATTGGCACACAAATTGAAGGTACCAAATGGATCAATATTAGGGATCAGTTTTCAAGCTCCACTTTCTATCATGTACCTGTTTTTTTGAGACAAGTGAATTGTAATAGTTTAAATATATTTAAATGCAATCATTAATTTATCTCCATTTCCTTGGATTATGACAGCAAAATCTAAATTATTTGACAAATACAAAACAATTACGTCAATTCCCAAATGAAACGTCTGTTCTTGATGAATTAAATCACTGTGTCCTGTGGAAACTGACTGGCACATTCATTATATTTTCTCGTCAAGTTGCTGAATAAAGTTGAAAACAAAACAAAGTGTTGAGTTAACTATGCATTTCCTTTTGTGATTGGATTTTTTCCTCCTTTTGTCCAAGCTGATTATTCCATAATGAAGAGAAGAAAAATTAATAAATTTTTCCAATTTCAAAATATTCCATGACCATATTATGGACAAAGTTCCTAACAAAGTTCAGACAAATTGTTAAAATAAACTTTTCATGCCATAATTGATTTTTTCCAATTAATATTTTAACTAAAGAGAAATTATCCCCCAGTTGAAAATGCGATATTAGATAAAAGTGGTGAACCCATTGTGAATGCAGATACATTGTCAATGAAAAGTGATTCATTCTGGAGGAAAAAGATAAAGAAAAGTCACAGTGAAAGCATGAGAAAGAGAATGAAAGAGACTGAATGTTCATGGCTGCCAATCATTCATTGTAAGGCTGTGCACCGGATAATAGTCTTAATAATCACAAGTGAAGCCACATATCTCTGCAGATTAATCTTCATAGAGTGGATGTAAAAAGAGAATCTGATTGAGAATGGTCAGTGTGGAAGGGGCCTGGAGTTTGTTTATTAGCAATCAGTCCAGGTTCTTTTTGCTTTATGTAAGGATCTTTAAGATACAATGAGAGATGAAAAGAAGATAAGAAAAGCACAAGAGACAAAAGGAAGAAAAGAACAGAATTAATTTGAAGAACATTTTTAAATAATTTAGGAGAATAAAATATTGATCCACATATACACTGTTATTCTATGCCCAGTGCATCTCCAGGATGTGGATGATCATGGCTCTCCTGAACTTGCTATTCATCATTGCTGTAACCGGTATTTGTCTCCTCACTATCCTCCCCAATTCATGTTCGGTCATACATTTACACAAGCTTGATAGGTAGGCTGTTTGTTCATTCTACCTTTCAATATGTCTTATGAATGTCAAATTCTCCAAGCCTTCTTTCCTCAACTACTTCTTTCTGATTCTAAGCATGTGTCCATTTCGTATCTATTTTCCTTAAAACTTCCTTGTTGCTCACATGTTCTGTCCATACTCTTCTCAGCATGGTTCTTGGAACCATACTTCTGTTGCCTCAAGTCTGTCAGAAAATTGTCCAGCATTCACTGCCATCGAGGAGGATTAATATTACGTAGCAGTTCAGTACTAAAACTTCTTAAAATGGGTGTTACTGATTTGAAACGCTATCAGTTCAGATGATTGAATAAAATATCTAGCAAATCCTGAACTTTCAGCTATCAAGATGGATGGATGTTCTCTCAAGGATACCGAATGGGCCTTAAGATCACCCCAGATCTCATGTATATGATCAATTCCCACACATGATGGTAAAATGGTTGGTTCATTATAACGCTCAAGCAGGTATCCAACTCCCCCTGCTATACTCCATCTTTACAAGAGCCAGATCAAACCAAAAATGGTGTATTGCTGCCCAGTCCTCACTTGCTGTTCTTGATAGACCTCAAAAATATCTATGCTGCCTTGTGTGATTAATTATTTTCCACTCTACAACCCGTCTGCACTGATGAAAAGTGGCAAGTCTCTTGCTGCTCTATTGCTATTTCCATGGCATGACTTCTGACAAGCTACATTCCTTGGTTCCACCAGCCCTGACCTTTGCAGCTGGGATCTGCCATGCCATGTACACCAGGATGAATCAGCCCCATGCCATTCATATTCCATTAGTAAGAAGTTCCACTTCGACAACTACTTCACAAGAACTGCTGTTTTGCATAACAGACTTCCTGCAAAATGTCCAATCACTATAAGCCTACTGATAACTGTTGCCCGCACTTCTTGCATTTTCTTATGCTTATACAACACTACACCATAACCATCTACCCTGAGGAGCTATTAGGTCTTGTATTAGGTGAATAATAATAATTATATCACAAAATAGCAGTTTCAACAAACATATACAATGTATGATAAAACTAGTTTATATAATTTTCAAGTTGCATTGTACTTGTAAAATATCAACTTTTTCTGCATTTTCTTTACAGTCAATCTTTCTAGTATATTCAAACAAATAAATACTGTTAACTATGCTCTTCTACCTTTCAGATGACTTTATGGAGATTGTTAATGCTCATCCTGCCAAGGATTGAACTCTTCATCCTTGGTTAACAAATATTGTTGAATTACCCTGTCTAACCTGCTAATAAAAAATAAGCGCACCCTTTTCTATAAATGTTTCTAATAATTTGTTCATTGATGAAAAAGATTCATTTGTCTCTGGTATCCATGCTGAACAATTCCACAATTTAATCTAATATCATTCTATTTACCATTTGAAATGTAGAATATTTTCAAATATTCACAATAATAACAAAGAAAGAAAAAAAAACAGACAATAATAACACCATTAACCTATTCTATAGGAATCAAATGCACAGCAACTACAAACTTAATGAACTAGCAATAACTAACACCACCCACAGATACACCAAACCTGTCGAACAACACAAACAAATTAAACTAATAATATACTACACCAAATTTAAAATCTTGAATTATTAGAAATAACACTACTCCCCCAAACCATTCCTCAATAAAACCAATCTAGTGTACAGGTTTACATGCCCATTTCAAGAGTGTTCCTTGTATAATAAGCCTAGCACATATATAGGATGCACAACTATAACTCTCTCATGTTTTTACTGTACATATTTTGTTTCAATAGTTATTTTGATTTAATGCTGAAAAAGCTTTATATTTTTATACATTAATACAACAATCTCATTCTTTCCTGAGCATATTCTAAGTTGATAATGTTGTAATGCTTGATTTCTTTTTTTTTTAAATTGTTCCACTGCAATGTATCATTGCTGATAATTGTAGTCATCATAATCTATGTTATGTGTCAATTAAGATATTTGATTTTAAAGCTTTTTGTTTATTTTTATCATTTTTTTTTAAAGATTTTACATTAATATTAATTTTTACAAATAAAAAACAAATTTTGCAAATTCTAAAAAAATTGCTGTGAGGCCCATAGTCATTGCCAGAGTGTCCTAATTTTTAAGGGGTCCACCAAAGCAATTTTTGCATGCCTCTATCTTAGGCTAAAGTAAATTCATCCATTTATGTACAATACTACACTCCCTGAACCAAAATGGCCTTATGCATTTCATTGATTTTTGACTTCTAATCATTCTTGAGAATCTAAACTGTTGTTCTTGGCGTGTTATCTTGATTTCTTCTTATAGGGGACCTAGGTCGGAGTTCATTTTCCTCTTCTGATTCCTCATCAGATTTCTGATCATTAACATCCATAAATTGTCCAGTTTCATTACTGGATTCATTAGTCCCCTCCCCCACTTCATGTACTTCACCTTCAGATTCTTCATTCATTTCTATATTCTTGGGCTCCCTTCTGCTTCTGAATTGATCTGCATGGGCCAGTACATTTTGTCCATTTTTTGCTAGTCTTGCTGAGTTGTTTCCTTTCTGTACTACAAAGTTAGCTTTCTCTGGATTATATTCTTTGTCTTTTTTTCCCATACACTTTCACTTGTCTACCCATTAATGCAGAAGTACTTTATAGTCTGCTGGCATGTGGAATAATACATTATAATCCCTGCATATCCTCAAATCACCACTGGGCTTTTGTATCACAACAATTAGTGAACCCCAACTTGCAACCACCTTTAGTAACTTTCTGCAATATGCCTTGTTCTACCATTTTTAGTTTTGAAACTACCATGGGTAGAATGTGAATAAGCATTTTTTGAGATTCAAAATAGATTGGGTAACTATTTTCTTTCAGACGAATAATCACTTCATATCCTTTCAGTAGTCCTATGTCAGGTTCTTCCAACTTTACAATTTATTAATTTGGCCTTATACACTTTTAAAATATCTATTCCCAGGAGTCCATGATTTTTTTGTGCATTCTGCAATAGGGATGGGAATAATCTCAAAATGCTTTTGTGTCTCGAAAGGAGCCTAAGGTTTTCATGACAGATTCATCAAATTGTTTTAAAATAAGATTACTTTTTCTTAATTTTGGTTTACCCATTTTTCCCAGAAATTCCTTGGCAACAAGGTAACATTGCTCCCCATGTCAACCTGCATGGGAAAAGTTATGCCATTCAATTTTACTATCTCTCAACTTTTTGCAGGTGTTCTTATTGAATATATTTCTGTATTTTTAGTATGATGGTGTATACTTTCTGCCCTTTCTATTCTCTTTTTGTATTTGCACGCAGATTTGAAATGGTCTTCTCTTTTAAGGTTGAAATAATTTTCCTAGGGTTGGACATTTGTTTTTGTTTCTTTCATGTTCCTTGTCGCAATATTTGCATTTAAGGGCAAAACTTACATACGCCATAGAACAGGTGAAAGACTGTCTTCTCAAGGAGTCAAGAAAACCATTAAGTTTGGTGGCGGCAGTGTAATGGTGTGGGGAATGATTTCATCTGCAGGAGTTGGCTCTATCATCCACGTACATGGCAATATCAATGCTGAGATTTACAAAAGACTTCTTCAGCAGTATGTGGTACCAAGATTACACCATAATCTTTATGAATCTTTTATTTTTATGCAAGACAATGCACCTTGACACAAGGCTCAGAAGTTATGGCTTTATTTGAAGAAGGAATCGCCCTAATGAAGTGGCCAGCCCAGAGCCCAGAACCCCGACCTGAATCCAATAAAAAATGTTTGGAAGATAATTGGAGAAAGGGCTCAGAAAAGAAACCTGAAAAACCAGGATCACCTATGGGAGTTATTGAAAGACAAATGGGAGGGAATTACTGCTGACTTTTGCAAGAAATTAATTAGATCATGTGGTCAACAATGCAGAGAAGTCATTGAAAATAAGGGGATGTTTACCAAATATTAAATTTTGCTGATATTTTGTTCACAATCAGGTATTAAGAAGATCGTTCCTTAACTTTTGTCCAGTAGCTTATTTCCTTTGTTCCATTTAATCTTTATTTTAAAAAAAAAACTATTATGTAAATTTTTGTAACTTTGTATTTCATTGCTAATCATGCATTACTTTTTAAGTAATACATATATTTATGTCTTTGTTGTTTCTGTTCCTTATATTATGGCCGTTACTGTATATAGTGCTCAATATTAAAAATATTAAAATAATACTAAAAATAGAACGTTAATAATATTATATGAAAAGATTACTTGAATTTTAAATATCAATTTTTTCCCCCAATTCTGAAGTTTCTTGTTAAAATTTCCAATCATCAGGGGTTTTTGTTTTACATGATATTTTAAATTATTGTTTAAAACCAGAACCCGCTGGAAATTGGAAATTTTACCAAGAAACCTCGAACTTGGGGAAAAAAAATTGATATTTAAAAGTAATCTTTTCATATAATATTATACATATATAAATAAAATAGGTTCTCCTGCTGATTTCAATGTATCAGGATCCAACAGCTTCATTCAGTTTTTATGTTTGTGTCTTCATGTGATGCTTCAGTCCCACTAGTGACCTGCATATAAGTCCACATATTGTACAACAGTGAGGAGCTCAGGACATAGCAACAGGAATATTTGATGATGCTTTATGCCGTTGTCTTTTGTCTCATGGCCAGTCAATACAACCGATTTCAAAATTTTTAGTTATTTCTATCCAGATTAACTTGCTTGAATTTAGTATGAAACACATTGACAGCTGAGTGGTTATTCTTTAGTTTGTCTTTATACCTGACCCACAGACATGCAACAGTCTTTTGTCCCCTGTCAAGCTGGCTACACACACACACACACAATTATATATATATATATATATATATATATATATATATATATATATGACTGGATTTAAATAGGTCTTAGACTGGTTTCTTTTCTACAGCTTACCAAACCTTTGCAGGTTATTGAAAGTCAGAAGATATTTTTAGATTGTAAGAATATTTTTTTTGAGATAATGAGTTAGTGATACAAGTCTTACTAATTAATCCATAGCTGGGAAGAAGTGGATTCATACCTTTCCCAAAGGTATTTGCATAAGTGAATATAACAAATTAAATTGGAATTTGGCTCTCCAATTTCCAATTCAGAGCTTACAGCACCTGGTATTCCCAAGCAATCACCCATTTAGGTACTGACCAGGCTCAACATTGCTTAACTTCAGTGATAGTATAGGAGCAAGTGTTTCAATGTGATATGACGGTAAGCCAAGTAGGTCTTAGAGTAGTGATTACCATTGGACTAATACCTACTATGTTTGATACAGGATTCACCTGATGACTTCAGAATGTAGAGAAATTGAAAAAGAAAAAAAAATACAGGCTGAAGTGTTAAATTTTCAGATTAATAAATAATAATTAATAAAATTAGCTTTTGAAAACAGATGCAGCATTTGCAAAAACTTTATTTCCATCTGTGATACAATTATGACACATAGTATTTTATGAGATTTACATGTCAACTATTTTATTCAAAAGTCTCTTAATTCCCATATAAATTGTTTGAATAAAAATAAATTCCAACTACTATCACTTCCAGAGGTTAAATACAGAAGAAAATTATCATTTCTTAAAAGAATTCAAACAACAATTAACTTAATTTTTCTCAGAAAAGCAAATCTATTTTATTGGATCAGAAGCCAGAAAAATGAACAAGATGCTACACTTGTCAGATAAGGAACAATAAGAATCACTGAGTAAACAAGATTGCCCTCCATGAAACAAGGAAGTGAAAAAAAAATTAATATTTAATCTAAAATAACTTAATTTATACTTTTATTAAATCAGAATTGCTTGGTAAAAGATAAAGAAACAAGTAAAGAAAAAAAAATCAAACAACATTTTCCATTTTTTTTTTATGTGTAGTAATAAAAAGACCACTCTAGTTATCTCCCCTTATGTAATTCTTCATAAGTACATAGATACAAAAAACATAAAAAGGCATTCATCTGGTGCCACATTTGTACTGCTAATCAAGCTTAATAAGGCTTCCCAAGCAATGCTTTCTTTGACTTTATTCATTGCAGTGTGTCTAAAAAGCTTGGTTAAAAGAAGATAGGGAAAAAAGCCTTTACTCATTTATATTTGAATTAATGCCCTCTTCTTTGTTATCACAATGTTTCCAGTCTTCTTCCAGGCAACCTTCAAGGAATTTTGAAATGAACTCTTTATTTAATCTACATAGATGCTAGTTCCTCTACCCATGTCTTGTGTTGCTTTCACTGAGTTTAAGTCAGTGTTACTCAGTGCAGAGATTGGACAATATCCAAGTGAATTAAAGTGTTGGTTTGTGAATTTGATGGCATAGTAGTTGTGAGTTCCATCTGCCTGGCATATAGTTTTATCTCATATTTGCATTCCAGTTACAGCTGAAATGATCACGTAAGTCTACATTTGGCAGCTAGGGCCACCTGACTTCTCTGAGGGATACTGAATGCAAAGTTTATTCCAGTATCACAAGTAGGTCCCATATATACTATATATGATGGACTCTCCCATAGATTTTGATGTATGAGGATGGCAACAACCTCATTTAGTTTGCATACAAGTCCACATATTGTGCAACAGGAATATTTGCTGACACTCTTCGCTGTTGTCTTTTGTCTCTGAGCTGGTCAATACAAGTGATTTTAAAATTTCTGATACTACTCTGGCACAAATATCTTCAGTTATTTCTACCCAGGGCAACTCACTCAAAGTTACTATGCAGCACCTTGATAGCTGAGATGTTACTCTTTAGCTTGTTTTTATACTTGAGCCACAGCTGTCCAACAGTCTTTTAACCACTGTCAAGCTGGCTATACATGAAGACCTTAGGTATTCTGCCATGACTCATCCTTGCTACATGACCAGACATGCACAACTGATGACTGCATCAAGTAAGTCTCAATTCCACCAATGTTGCATTTTGCAAGAAGATCAGCATTGGATACACTATCATCAAAAGTACAGCCACAGCCACACACACAGGCAGCATATCTTCATTCAAGCATGTTTAGTTGAATAATCTATTTTAATCTATATTTTCAATCTCATTGAAGATCTTCAGGAGTGAATTCTTAAGACAGAAAATTAATGTAATTGATAGTTGTGAATTTTTTTGTAAATGTGCATGAAACACCACCTGTTATAATCAAATTTAAAAGAATAATATGCATATAAGGGAGGTAACTTAATTTATATTTTTTATCAATGTTTTAAAATATTCAACCTGCAATTTTTTAAAATAATTTTGTTTTACAATTTCAGTATCCTAAAACATTGATTTTGTAAGCCTTTTAAAACATTGTTGCGATACTTATAATTAATCTTATTTAGTGTTGGCTGTATTTTTCTTGGATGAGATTGAAAATACTTGGCAAAATAAAAGAAGTGACAGAAACTATGGTACCTTCCTTAATGAATTTAATAACAACATTAAGAAATTGATCTATAAATTTGAGAGGATTAAAATAAAAATAGACATGTCAAGATTATTCAACCAAACATACTTGAAATTATATATATATATATATATATATATATATATATGTAAAATGTACGTGTGCGCATACATTGTATACCAAAAAGCATTGCCAAGGTTAACAAATGAAGAGGAACAGGTTTGTTTTTTTCATGAATCATCAAATGAAATCTTTATTAATCAATCAGGAACTACAAATGCAAATAAAAGATAACATATTGCAAGGGTGCATTAATAAAATCAGAAATTTTTGCTACAAAATATTCTATATATTTGGTTGTATATCCAAAATGCATACGAAGGTACATTTAGAATTCAACATTATTTTTCTGTTCTTGTTCAATATAGACAATGTTTGTTGGCAAGAAAGATAATATTCAGTTGTATAATGTCAAGAATGAATTCCCTCTTTGAATTCTAAACACTGATGATGAAGAAAATAGAAATCTTTCTATACATGAATAACGATGTTTGCGTTACAGCAGTTCAGAAATTCAAAAAGACAAACAAACAAAAAAATTTTTTTTTTCTTTCAGATTGAAAACAATTTCCCCTCACTCTAGATCAACATGACCTTTATTACAATTTTCTTAGTCTAACACTGAAATCGTATTCAGCTGCTTAATAACAAAAACAATTCATACAGGGTCGGGGGGAGGACAATACAAAAAAAAACACATGCTATCACAGTTGAAAATACTATTATCAAAAAAATATTTAAAGAAAACATTGACACTGAAAACTAAATAAAAACAAGCATGGGGGAACACAGCAAGTAACCTACCTAACTGAGCTTGTAAAAATGAATGACAAATGAGAGAGGGATAATAGAAAGACAAACATTGATAAAAGCTAAAAAGTATAGGAAGTTGTGGTGAATCATGATTTCCATTTCCCTTTTTCATGTGGGGCTAATAGAAGAATATTAGAAGTAATAGAAAACAATTCTTTACAAAAGATGTGTATACATTTTATATATTCTCACTTGAAATTTTGAACTTTAGTGTTGTGACAAGCATGTTCCAAGATTGTACAACCATCAATAGCACACTTTTAAAAAACATCTTTCAGTCTACCAACAATTATTTTGTCTTCAAGTTTTAACTTTAAAGGAAAAAAATTACAGCCTGATGATGAAGACATGGATCTTCGAAAGTACTTGCTTAACTTAAAAAAATATACACTAGAAACATCTGACAAGTTTTATAAATGAGGATCACATCATTCAATGGATTAACAGTATTTTAATGCATACATTATGTTCTACTAGCGAAGTTATTTCATCATTAATTGCATTAATATTGCCGATTGATTCTATGTATGATTATTTCTTTATATATAAAATATATGTTACCTAATTTAATATATTTATAAAAAACAATTGATCCGCAGTACAAAATTCCTGAGAAAAAAACTACTAAGACATATCACTATATTAATTGAACTATATACTTAGTTCATGCCATGTTAACTGAAAAACACTTCTAAAAAAAAGAATTTGTGGATTTACCATATTACAAAATTCATTTAAAAATTCTCACAGGAAATTTTGAACTTTAGCATTGCGACTAGCATGTTCCGAGATTGTACAACCATCAATAAATAGCACACTCTTAAAAAAACATCTTTCGGTCTACAAACAATTATATCGTCTTCAAGTTTTAACTTTAAAGGAAAAACATTACAGCCTGATGATGAAGACATGGATCTTTGAAAGTACTTGCTTAACTTAAAAAAAATATACACTAGAAACATCTGACAAGCGTTTTATAAATGAGGATCACATCATTCAATGGATTAACAGTATTTTAATGCATACATTATGTTCTACTAGCAAAGTGATTTCGCCATTAATCACATTAATATTGCTGATTGATTCTATGTATGATTATTTATATATATATATATATATATATATATATATATATGATATATACTTGTGTAACATGCAATGTTTATTTTAAACACAGGTGTACTTTTTGACTACAGTAAATGTATATATAGTTTGGACAATGGTGTAGCCAGGGCCAGTAGCACATATGCTAATTTTATATATCATGTACGATGCAACCCCCTTAAAATTAGCTTCAAAATTAGTTCTTCCAAACTTGCATGATATTTGTGTGTGTGTGTGTCTGTGTATATTTGTTGTATATTTTACTTTATTATTTAAATTGTAATAATAATGACAGAAAGCCAAATTATGCTAGATCATTTAAATTTAAATGAATCATAGTTGTCAGCAAAAGGAACAGCCCAACATGCAAATCACAAATTGGAGGTAACAAAATCAAACAAATACAACAATTTAAAAGTCTGGGAAGTGTTTAAACAAAGGACAGAAAGTACATCACTAAAAATTCAAAGGAACACATTGGATAGTGAAACATGCTTTTCAAAAGCTAAGTCAAGTATTGAAAAACATGGAAATTTCATTAGAAACATAGAAAAGAGTATTGAACTATTGTGTAATATCTGTCTGCCTATATGGCAGTGAATGCTAGACAATTTCTTCACAGATGAAGAGATTTGAAGAAACAGAAGGCTGAAGAGAAAATCATGAATCAAACATGTGAGCAATGACAAAACTTTAGAGAAAATGGAAACAAAAAAGACACTTATATTTAACATCAGAAAGAGAAAGTTGAAATTTGTAGGGTACATAATGAGGAAAGAGGGCTTGGATAATTTGATACTCACAGGACATATTGAATGCAAGATGGACAGAAGAGAATAACACATAACATACCTTGTGAGATAACAGAACAGGGTTTAGGAGAGATAACAAAAGAACAAAATTTATCAAGATCTACAAAAGGACAGAAAATTGTGGAGATCCGTGATCAATGTCCTGAAGAGACATGGCACATAGAAGAAATGAATTATCATTGTTTTTAATACTCTTTCATTGTATTTCAGTTATTTGCTTACACCTAATAATAATAATACATTAAACACCTAATAATAATAATACATTAAACTTAAAGTTGTTTTAATTTATGAGATGAAGCATTGTCAATTATTATTCAATTTTACTTAGGTCTTTTATCTTATTTCTCTTACTGATTTCTATCTTGTAATCATAATAGTCTTAAATTGTTTGAATCTCTGAGATGAAGCAGTCATTATTGACTTGGATTTCTTTACTCTTACTTATTTTACTTAGTTTTAGTTTGCTTGAATTTCCCAGAGGAAGAGTTGTCAGTCATTTTTTGTTTTTACTCATCTTCCTTTGCAGGTTTACATATAGTAGTAATAAGATGTAACAGACTTAAGTTGTCCAAGTTTCTTTAAGCATTGTCATTATTATAAATTTTCCTTTTATTTCTATAGTTTTTATCAGAACTGCCATATCATCATTCTATGATCATTAATATATTTCAACCAAATTTCATTTTTTTAAACACTTCAAGATTTCTCAAGTAGCTTAAATTCCTACAACTATTCAAATGACAGGGATGACCAAAAATTATTTAAAATGATAATTTTTAAATTTCTTAGATGAAGCATTGTTAAATTCAGACTACTCTTATTTCTGTTGAACTCCGAAATAAAACAAAAACAAACCACCCCAAAAATATATAAGTATGGATGAATAATCTGTTGAATGTTATTAGATCTGTCAAAAATATCCCTTGCCATGAAATGTGTTATACATTTCTACATTATTTTACCATAATTACTAAATTAAGAAAGTGGACAGGGCTAATAGGTTACTTCAATTTTTATATATTTCTGTATTTCTGATAAAAACGCAGAAACTTAAAGCCTAACAAAACACAGCCCAGTAAATTATTGGAGGGTGACACTTTTAAAGGTGAGTAGATTTTTGCAAATGCAATATTCAGTATCAAAAAGTAGAACAACAATAGTCAATAAAAAAAGGTTCTTATCTATCCGAAAACAAGTTTCACAGGTATGCTAAATGTCAGGGTCAGGTAAAACTATTGAATTCATTACTTTCTCAATTCCTACAGATGGATAACATAAAAAATATGCCTGATACAAAAGCGATAAAGAATAGAGACAAAGTTTCCAAAAAAATATGAGAATAAAGAAAGAAAAAAAAAACTTTTTTCTTTCTCAAAAGTTCTGTTAACCCTCAGGCAAAATAATATTTTAAAGAAAAAATATTAATAGTGTTATTAAGTACCTGTAGTTATGGTAAACATCTTCTTGACTAGTCCTGTCTAGAAGTGTTACACTACAAGAAAGGCACCAGATTCAATATGAAGGAATTCATTTTAACTAAGCAATCACACTGTCAGGACTACAATAGCTATATTTATAACAGTAGCAGCATTAGTCATGGCAGTAGTGAACACAAATTTACATCATATTAATAATAGGCATTCACTTCCATGTCTAACATTTTCATCACAATTCAGGTCAAAATGGAATACACAGAAAAAATACAAAAAAATAGGAAGAACATATTAATGGAACTATTTGTTGAGCAAAAAAGTTTCAGCATATTTTCATGTTTAATATGAACTCAAGTATAGAGTAAGCAGAAAATTTTCACTATTAGTCAAGATTCATTCTTTCTTTGTTTCTCCTAAACTAGACATATTTCAGAAGTCGATAAATCCCAACTTGGATAACTGCCCATTCAATAGGGCCAAGGTGGGTGGGTTTAGGATTTCTGCATGAAAATGGTATCCAATGAAAATAGTTGGAATGTTGGCTCACTTAAAAGCATCTACATCTAAAACTGGAAATAGTTTGTTCACTGAACATAGTGAAACCTTTTGTGTACAGCCCTTAAATATGATCTGCATACTTATTGGCTCGCAAGAAAAAAAAATTGTCATGAGGAAAGGAAGGCTGTACTATCACTTTTCTGTATACAGAAATATGGAAGATATGCAATGCAAATATATAATATATATTTTATTGTCTGATGATTGCAAAAGCATGAAACCCAGGGTCACAACCTCATATCCATACAACTTATATGTACTGATCCTGGCTTGAGGCAATCAGATGTCTAGCCACACTGATGAGCTGTGAAACAGCCAAACGGTCCGTCTGTGGGTGACAATATATATACATGCTCCTGAAAAAAATTATTTTGGTTGAGCTCTTCAGGGAGAAAAGTGAATTTGTAAACAGTTATTATTATTGCTGCTGATGCAAAACTCTTTGTTAAGATGAATTGTGTTCTCCAGTCACTGGCGTGTTTATCTAAAAATAAATATGTTTAAATTCATCTTCATCCCTGGCTTAGGGGTAAAATCTCTGATTGACACCAAATCAGTCGGGTTTCGATCCCAGCTTGAGGCAATCAGATGTCTAGCCACACTGATGAGCTGTGAAACAGTCTGTCTGTGGATGACTATATATATATATATATATATATATATATATATAGATAGATAGATAGATAGATAGATAGATATGCATGCGCGCGCGTGCATGCATACACACACCATGCTAATAGTGAGAAAATGAATAATAAAATGGAAAAAATGTCTTAGTGATACATTTCCTTTCAAGATTGTCTGACAGATTTGTTTTTTATGGTTTATCAACCATTTATAGATTATTTAAAGCCAAAATATTTTTGGATTGTATGAATAATTCTTTTCTTTTGTGAATATATATTTCAATAAATTTTTGAGAATAATAATAAGTTAATTTGCAGCATGGGGAGAATTTGAAGAAAGAATTACTTCAGATTAATATTCTGAAGAAGTTCTTTCTTAGTACGAAATGTAATGGGGGAGTTTTTCTATTGTTATCCACTTTACCATGAAGAAATATCTTTAATAGTAACAATTACAGTTTGTGTTTATTTTGTCTTAGACTATAATGTCATTTTTATTATTAATGTAAAAAAAAATGATGTGTACTTTCAAAATACCTTTTCTATCAAACTTAATCTCTATCAAAACTTACCATATTTTTGATAGCATATAAAACCAACCTTTTTTCCCAAATATTAAAATTTCATAAGTTTGCAATAACTTGATTTTACCTTAGCCATAAACAATATTCTAATATTTAACATACCATTCAACAATTTTTCTTCTCAATATTCTGCACTGAAATGGAGAGGGGAGATGAAGGTTGTATATATGATCAAACACTGTAATAATGACAAAGCTTCATTGATACCATTCAGACAAGGCATTATATAATAAATCAACCCATAAAAATGAATATATCTTTGTATGTGTATGATCTAATCCAGATGTTTAAACTATTATGGATTTAATTAATCAGATTGTTTCTCATATGGCTGAAGTAGCAGCAAACATTACACAATGCAAATCCTTTTTGGTTTCCAATTATTTAACTTTATGACCACTCTCGAAAGACTGGATGACACCATCTTTATTATGATGATCCAAGTACCTATGAACTTCTCTTTTCCCTCTCACTAAAATATCTATCTTTTTTCAGTGAAAATACAAAAGATATTTTATCACTTTATCATTATTTAATAATTTAACATTCATATCAACTGTACAATCTTTTGAGATTGGAAAACTTTCTAGACTGCATATTTTGTTTAGCTGTAATGGTGGAGATAAATTTATTCAATCATCCCAATATTGTCATTACCATACCAATGTTATGGTAACATTTTGTTCATGGGTGAAAACAGACAAGAACATTTAGAATTAGAGACAAAAGATATCAACTGTACAATAATTTGTAAACATCATTTCACCCCAAGCAAGGTGATAATGCCACTAAGACACTAGGGCTTACTGAGAGGGAAAGTGAATGAGAAGACTTAAGTGAGGATTGATTGACTATTCATTTGTTTTAGCAGTATATCAACCCCAGTGTTTCATTTGATGCTGAAACTGGATTTTATATTTCAAAATGTTTCAGGTGGTTATGAGGTTTAAAAGTTATTCCAAAACATCACAAGCTGTATAGTTCAAGATATTTTCAGAAATGTGGTTCTATAAAAGGATGCTGAGGAAACCATAGCCCGAACATGCGTGCAATGACGAAGTTTTAGAGAAAATGAAAACAAAAAAGGAACTTATACTTAACATCAGGAAGAGACAGTTGAGGTTTCCAGGGCACATAATGAGGAAGGAGGCTTGAAACATCTGATACTCACAGAATAGATTGAAGGCAGGAGAGACAGAGGAAAACAGTGCATGACATATTTAGTGAGCTTGAGTAAATGGATGGCAGAGCAAGTTTTAGGAGAAATAGCACAAAAGACAAAATTTATTAAGAGCTACAAAGACAGGAAGTTGTGGAGAGCTATGATTGCCTATGTTCTGAGTGGACATGATACATAAATAAGCAGCACACATGAACCAAAATACTTCCAAAATTTTAATAGACACTGTTATGGTACTAAATCTCATAACTGATTGAATTTTGGCACTGGCCTCCAACTACTTTTATGATGAAAATTATAGGAGAAATTAATCAGAAGTAAAAAGACAACATCCCCAGCAATTAAGATGAAACTAAACTCCAGTGAGCAAACAAAATGTATTACCAACATTTTCTTTTTTTAATTAATTCACACCAAACAAGACAATAATGCCACTAAGATACAAGATATTACTGGAAATGAAAGAGAATAAGAAAACTTTAAGAGAAGGAACTGGAAACCCAATCCTAAACAGGAAACAAGATAAACCTCTATTCCTGTTCAAAAGACAGAGGAAGGAGTGTGAACTGGGCAATAGTCAAACTATGTCTACTCTTATTGAAAAAAATAAAATAAAATAAGAGATTAAATTAAAAAAATAATTAGTAAATAAAATTTCAGCATTTAGACAGCAACATTAAAAGTAAACTAAGATCATGTGTGATTCAAGCACATGTATTCAGGTTGGGACAGTTAATTATGTAACCACCGTTCTTTAATGGATTTAAACTATTTATTACCATAAAACAAAATTTGATAATCATTGAATAAAAATGGTTATGTAAGTCTTATAGAAAGTGAAGGAATAACATATGCTTTTGTGTTAATATAAAAACTACCTTCTGCTGCGATTCAGTGCTTAATCCTTAATAATAAAAAAAAAGTCAAGCACTAAACCTCTGATCCGATTTAGCTCACAATTCAGCCTCAGCTTCATGAAAGGCATTAGGTTTAGACCTGATCCATCATAATTGGATGGCAGCCAAGTGTCATTATAGTAATGACAATTAAAAAAGTAGAAAGGGAAAAAAATAAAAAATAGAAATCCTGAGATTCATCTTTTGTCTGAGCAGGCCTATGATCTATGAATAATGATCGAGATCATCCAGCTTAGGTCAGCGGACAAGGGCACTTGATTTAAAGTAATTCAGTAGAATTAGAGTGTTGAATGGAACAAAGCAATACTTTGATACAGTGTTAATTATACCAAGTAAAAGGTCAGAGTACAGAGGGATAAAATTATTCGGCAATAAAATATCAAAGAAGCTTCTCAAAAAAAAATATGTTAGGTAAATAAACTGTTTTCTCTTCTTGTCAGTCAAAAGAAAATTTTGCTTCTTTTTGTTTCATGGCACATTAACAACTAGATTTTAGTAATTTTAAAGAACCATTTTTGCCTTCCATCAGTATGGCTGATCCTAATCTCCATTAAAGTGACACATTGAACCTTTTCAAGCTCATGTTTTCCACTGACATGAACTGGGAAGATTATATTGAATCAATTACTAGATTTGCTGCTAAGAAAGTTGGGTCATTGTGTCTTGTGAGACAATCTTTCTCGCCAGAATCTATCTTAAACATTTATAAGTCTACAATTTGTCCATACATTGAATATTGCTGTCATATTTGGTTTGGTGCTTCTGCTCTTGATAATATCCAAAGAAGAATCTACAATGTTACTGGTCCTGACCTGGTATCTCATCTTCAGCCACTTTCTTGCTGCCCTTACATAGCTTCCCTGTGGCTTTTCTATAAATATTTCCATGATGATTGTTCTGATGAGCATCCTTCTTTAGTATCTCAATTTTATGAATTTAACTGCAGTGCTAAATTGGCAGCAAGGTCTCATCATTTTACTGTTGAAGTTCTATGCTAACAGTTTCTTTTGCATGAGGAACTCTCTTCTGGTCTCTTCCTTTTCAATCAACTGTAGTCTTCAAAAATTTAAATGCAATGCCAATTGTTATTTTCTATTTTAATTCTTGTTCCTTTATTGTCCTCTGTCCTTAAAAATGTTTTTCTTTCTCTCTCATTCAGTAACCCCTCACATCTTAGTGACTTTATTGGCTTATTTGGGGTGAAATGATTAAACAAAGAAAACATTAGTCATTCTATGCAATGAATTTAGACTTTTTTCTTTTGATACTGACCATATCTTCTTATTCATCAGTCATTCATTCTAAATGAGGTGATGAGAATAAACAGAAATTCCAATTCTTACTTCCTCTTGCAAAGTCTTTATACAAAAAAAAAAAAAATTTTCTACATATTTTCTCCAATAAATAAAAACCTAACAATAATAAATTAAGTTTCTTCAATTTTTTAACAGTTTAAAAGATATCAGATTAAGTCAGAAGTAATTTTCATTTTGGGGCACCAATTCTAATATTTTATTACAGCCACCATAATACCCCAAAGTTTCTATTTAGTCCTAACTAGTTCCCATATATACAATTTGTTTGGTGGGGTGGTGGGAGAATAAAAATACCAAAAAAAAAAAAAAAATGTATATTTACAATGAATACAATTTATCAAAGAGGAAAGTTCATCAGAACAATTACCATGAAAATATTTAAAGAAAAAGCACAGAGAAGCTGTGTTATGGTGGTGAGAAAGTGATTGAAGCTCAGTTACCAGGTCAAGACTGATAACATTGCAGATTCTTTTTTAAATTTTGTCAAGAATATCTACATACATAGATGCACCAGACAAAATATTCAATTGACAGATAAGTGGTAACATGGTGCAATACAGATTCAGATGAGAAAAATTGTCCAGCACAACACAGTGAACCAACTTTCTTAGAGGCAGACTTATCAATTGACTTGATATAATTGTTCCAATTCATATCTGTGGAAGACAGACCAAGAAGGTGCATTTATTACTTTAACTACTAAATGATAGGTAATTTGACCCGATACCATATAATAGGCATTTTGAATCTTATGTTAATCCATCAATATTTTCTTCCACTTCACCTCATGCAAATATAGGAAGATGAAACAGATTCAGATCAATCTTGTGATGATTGCCTAATGATTACAATCTTGAGAAAGAAAAATTTACAGAGTATGAGGTTCAAATCCAACAATAATCATATCTGTTATGATACTCTTTGCAAATAAAGCTCAATAGTGATACATTGCCACTAATACAGAAGGATGTTGAGGGTACCATGGACCAAATGTGGGCAACAACAAGTTTTTAGAGAAAATGGAAACAAAAAGACAACTTATACTTAACATCAGAAAGAGACAGTTGAAAGTTTTAGGGCAAGTAATGAGGAAAGAGGGTTTGGAAAATCTGATACTCACAGGATAGATTGAAGGCAAGAGTTATAGAGGAAAACAATGTATAACCTACTTAGTAAGCCTGAGTAAATGGATGGCAGAACAAGGTTTAGGAGTGATAACAAAAAGACAAAATTTATTAAGAGCTACGAAGAACAGGAAATTACCGAGAGCTATGATCGTCTATGTACTAAAGGGACACAGCACATAGAAAAAAATGGATTTAAATGTAAAAAGGAAAATTTACTTCAAAACCATTTAATAAAGTATTTTAATACAGTTTAAATCTAATGACCCATTATATTGGGTATTATAAAATATTATAAAATATAGTGAGCAATATTTTTATTTTTTTTTGGTCTACTTTTAATGTAAGTTGTATTTTTATGAAAACACATGTTTAAAGAGTAAGGAAGATAGGTTTTAGTTGTTATCACAAAATCCAGATTGAATATAAATATGAAAATGTTTCTAAGGTAATTTGCATATTGATTAAAAAGTGATTGAATTAAATACTAATTGAAATAAGCCTGACATTATTGCTGTTGTTGTGTATGTGTGTGTATTTGTATGTATGTATGAATGAAGTGAGATCAAATATGGATCATAATCCGACAATGATAGGATGAAGAACATTAGTAAACATTTATTAATCTAACATGTTTCACCTTTATTAAACTTTCATCAGAGAATAAGACATGAAGAAAGAAATTCTGCTATTTTTCTTTTTGTGTTGTTTGATATTCATTGGTTAAAACAGGCTAATGCTACTTACCAACTTAAATGTATATAAAGCCTGTTTAACCAATGAAAAAAATCAAACACAAAAATAAAAATACCAGAATTTACTCCTTTTTCCATATTGCATTCTCTGATGAAGTTTTTATAAAAGTTAAACATTTCCTATTTTTTCTTTATCCTATCACAGTTCACATATGTCCACACATATATCTTGTTGTATGGTTCAGGGATAAAGACCATTCCCTTTTTGACCATGAGACCTGAGTTTGAAACACACCATAGTTGATTTGTTAGGATAATGACATGTTGATGTTATTGGCCTAGGTAGGCAAACCCATCATACAGCATCCTTGAAAACTGCCTGAAAACCATACATGCTGGGTGGATCTAAGTCTGTTGTAAGAGAAATTGACTAGATGGAACTGTTCAGAAGTTGTCAATCGTTGCTCTAGCAATAAGTCACAGGACATCATGTCCAAAGGTTTAAGCATATCTTGCTAGATTATGTGCTCTCCTAGAAATTGTAACTAAGGTCCACTCAGCATGTTGCATTATAAATCACGCATGGATGGTCTTTGTGGGTGCAGAAGAAAAGAACAAAACTTTGCAACAGAAACTGGTTATGTTGCCTTGGCAGGCGAGTGTGATTGAAAAATGAGTAACCAGTCATTATATACAGAAACCACATCACTTGAGAACTAACAGCAGCAACATCTAAAATGGATATTATGTGTAGCTCAAAGAGAAAATAATGGCATATCAAGATGTTGACATCCCACACTACTTCAAACATAATTCATTTTCAGAATATGAGCACTTGATTTTTACTTTATCATTCCTTCATTAAGGTTTATTTCAGTATGAATTTAATAAGAATAGACCATAAATTGAAATAAATCCAGTCACATATTAATCGGGTGATAAATTGAAATAAATCCAGTCACATATTAATCGGGTGATAAATTGAAATAAATCCAGTCACATATTAATCGGGTGATAAATTGAAATAAATCCAGTCACATATTAATCGGGTGATAAATTGAAATAAATCCAGTCACATATTAATCGGGTGATAAATTGAAATAAATCCAGTCACATATTAATCGGGTGATAAATTGAAATAAATCCAGTCACATATTAATCGGGTGATAAATTGAAATAAATCCAGTCATATATTAATCGGGTGATAAATTGAAATAACCAGTCACATATTAATCGGGTGATAAATTGAAATAAATCCAGTCACATATTAATCGGGTGATAAATTGAAATAAATCCAGTCATATATTAATCAGGTGATAAATTGAAATAAATCCAGTCATATATTAATCAGAGGTGATTCAAAGATCAATGCATTTTTAATGCATGAAGTAAATTATGTTGATTTCCAGGTGAAAATTGTGCTCATGAAGGTTCCAGTGATATACAAGTGCATTGAGAGAATTGTTTCATTTTAATTCTTTTTCTTTTATGTTCGTAAGTACTTTAGTCCCAAAATTTGAAGGAAAGAATATATGAATATCGAAGATGAAACATCTCAAAATAGTCTTATACAGTCCTTGTAATAAATAAAGTTGAAGAAACGTTGCTTTAGTAGATTTATTCAGCTTGATTAGTAGTACAAATACGGTGTGAGATTGATGTCATATGTTTTGAGAGGTACCTATGTATTTATGAATAGTTACATATAGTTCTCATTGATTTCCTTAACCGTTACCATGCTAGTTTCTTTCTAAAATTGTTCCCCCCTGCCACTACATTTTTTTTTGAGGATGCAAAAACAGGAATACCTAATGTGGTTATGTGGTCATCATCTTCAACCACTTCACTGTCAATATCCACTCAAGAATAGCCTTCAAAATCATCATCGGAATCTGAATCAAAGAAAAACTTCTGAATAAAGGCTTTGTTGGATATTGATGTTTTGTTTACAAAAAATTGCGAAAAAATTAATACGGGTTTAACCAATGTTACACCCCATGTAGAGTTTAGAAGAATTTAAAATGGCATTGGAAAAAGTTTAACCTTCTTCCAAAACAGTAATAGGCGAGTTCCAGTTTAAAATACTGGAAATAACAGTTGACAAGTGTTTATTTACAGTAACCATCTGAAGGTGACAGAATGCACCTAGAGCAGAATTCTACGGTGACTATTTTCACCTGCAGTTTGGTAAAGGTTAAACAATCTAATGAAGGAAAGGAAAGTTTTTATTCCTGCTTAATAAACTTTTACAAATAATTAGAATTCTCATGTGAGAGTTCAGATGTGAAAAAAAATAAAAATCTCTCTAAAATTTCCTTCTAAGTTGCCTGAGATATTTGTATATAGTTGAATATAACATATTTTATATTTTTTCTATTGCTACATCCTTGGAATGCTTTCAAGGATCTGCTTCAAGTGATGCCTCAAAAAGATCATTATCCAAAGTAATTAACCTTCTAATGTAATGGTATTATTAGATGTTTCCTTATAAGGAAATATTCATTAACTGAGCAGCCAATGCCACTTCTGGTTGAAATTTATAGAATCTTTTAGAAAAATACATTTCTCAAATTCACTGTTATTTTTTCCAGTACGGATGAGGACTTCCTTCCTAACCTTTTGTTTCAAGTAATGTGGAATATCAACATTGTGATTATATCATTATTTTCTCTTCAAGTTACATGTGCTATCCATTTTAGTTGTTGCTACTGTTGAAAATCCTCAAGTGATGTGGTTTCTGTTATTTGGTACAGTTCTTTGTGATTCTATAGCACCAGCCCACAAGGTTTGAAGAAGGATGCCCATTGCTCAGATCTACAACTTTAAGTCATTCAAAGTCTTGATCTGATGAAGCTGTTTAAGAACATGCCTCACATTTTTAGGTTCATTGTTTTGTTTCTGTAGCAACTCAAGGTGTTATGTGAAACTAACTCTAGAGTAGCCTATTTTAGGTTAACAGAGGATTAATTTGCTCATTTTAAAAATCACTAAATAATTGCTATGATGTGCAGATAGTTTAACAGTTATCAATGTGGAACATAGAATTGGCAAGCCAAGTTCAAATTCTGGCCTAATCTATTGCATTCACTTTTACACTAATGTCCTTGAGAAAAACACAAATTATCTCATCATCCCAGATCTATGGGTTAAATAGTATATTAGACTGGCCTCTTTCACCTTCGGGGACAGTCACTCAGAAGGAAAACTCCTGACAATTCATAGATATAATTTGATTTGTTCATTTTTTTATGGCTCATCAATCCTTTGCAGGTTATTTAAAGTCAGAAAATATTTTGTAGATAATAATGGTTTAGTGATATAAGTCATAGCTAAGGAGAAAAGTGGTGGATTCATACCTTTCCCAAGAGTATTTGCATGTAAGTGAATATAACAAATGCAATGGGAATTAGAACTTGGCTCTCTGGTTAACAATTCTAAGCCATTTTCCATTACACCATTTATATATCCAAGCTTATATCAGCTGATATTCCCAAGTGGTCACCCATCTTGGTACTGACCAGGTTTGACATTGCTTAAACTTCAATAGATATAAAAGAATGTGTATAGAGCCAGGACTATCTACATCTTGGCAAAATGGAAGAAAGACGATTACTTAAACATATGCATAGCCATTATACACAGCACAAATATTTTTCATGGTCTGAGAGTTGCATGACTGTCTTAAGGAAATTCATACAGCATGAAATGACAAGTATAAAACTCATTAAATGTACTCTTTCAAGCAATTCAAATTGAATCAAAAGTGAAATTTCTCAAGTACATAATCATCATTATTAACAATAGAGAATTCCCACTGTGAAATTTTCTTTCTTGTTGTCAAAATTAAGTTCCTAGGTAAAAAATCTATGTTGGTATTTAAAGCTCAACCTTCATAAGGTCTTGGTGAGCACTTAGTAGAAATTACAAGCTTTTATAATAATGCAAGACAATTACAGCAGAGTTAATATCCTAATTTAGTTAACAGAAAATGTGTTATTCTTCTGAATGAATAGGCAAACCCACACACAGTAAAATGAAGATGATCAAATCATTAGGTTGGGATGATCTATCTCAGCATCCCTATTCACAAGATTTGAGGGCTTTTTTGGGTTTTTTTTTTGTTCAGATCATAACACTTTTTAAGTCCAAAACATTTATAAAGTAATAAAGAGATGAATCAATTCAACATCAAAATTCTTTGTTCCAAATTCTGGTTTTCCCTCAATGAATAATAAAAGAATTAGTTTTAAAATGGCATTTTGAAATTGCTAATAATGATTATTATATTCTTGACAAGAAACTTTTGCTCCATTTGAATGGATTTTTTTTTCAATCTTGAAAAATACAAGATGATGGCTTTTCAAACGAGCTATTTTTATAGGTTATTTTTTTTTTCTGGCTGATTTTTTAAAACTAAAAGCTGACATATTAATTTTTCTATAGATTTCTGATAAAATTAAATGATTATACAGCCCACTGAAAAATATATACTTAACTTTTGTAAGTATACTGAAAAGTCTAGAGTCTAGTAAATCTTAAAAAAAGAATCTGATGTGTTTCATTTACACTGATTTTGTGAAGTTGGACAAGCCTAGAAACTTTCAGCACCCTCTCATGGATATCTTTTCATTTATACAATATAAAAAAATGTAATAATATATAAGATAATATATATTGTTAAGTTCACCATGATTTACAGTAATTTCAGTTTGTAGGTTTCTTTAATTAATAAAATCCAGACTGAAAGGGTCCATTTCCTCAGGAACTACCTCTCCCTAAGGGCAAGGCTATGGTTAATTCAAAGGGGAAATTATAAGGGTGCTGGACTTTTTGGTCTTTAGCCTCCCACTTACAAATTTACCTAGTGCTACAATCTGTTGAAGTGGACATGAAAAATATAAATACTTTTAAGTAGGATCATAGTGTAGTATCTGTTTCACTTCTCAGCCTTGTTCTGATATTCAGGGAACTACCTCCCTATTACACAAAAGGAAAGATTGGAATATTCTGATGCCTGCAAGACACTGGTTGTAGGGACAGGGGAGTTTTTATTCTTTCCCATATGCATGCATTTGAGCTACCATATTAAACTGACACTATGAGGGTGGGCTGAGAAGTCCATATGCTGACTACGAAGGAGTGATTCTTGAGCTGTGAAATCTTTCATACATTAATTTCAATTCTTTTTACTGCATTGTTTCTTTTCAGGTAAACTGATATCCAACTGTTCAAAGAAGACATCAAATGTAACCAGTAGTGAGTTCTCTTGAAAATGGACAAAGAGTTTTGCCCCCAAGAACATTCATGCTGACATGGTTGCTACATTAGGGGATGATGCTTCAGCTTTATCAATGGTGCGAAGGTGGGCAGCTGAATTTAGGAGGGGAAGGGAGAGTCTTGAAGATGACTCAGGGTCTGGACATCCTGCAACTGCCACTGCTGATCAGGATCACCACATCACAATTGATTATAAAGTCCTGCAGCTTTGGACTGGTTGATCACCCTCCCTATTCTCCTAATTTAGCCCTATATTATTATCATCAGTTCCCCAAGATGTAAAAAATATTTGGCTGGGCACCAATATTACAGTGATCTGCTGTTGTTGACCTTTTTGACCAACAGGATGAAAGCTTCTTCACCAGTAGGATCTAAGCATTGCAACACCGAGGGAAAAAGTGTGTGGACAATGTTGAAAAATAAACTTCATTTTGTCACATTCCATAAGAGTATCTTGGTCAGCCTTTGAACTTTACAGCAGACTCATCTATGTCACATGCTCCAGTGGACACATTCATAATATTCAGAGTATTAGGCCTACATATTAATATTTCCATGAACAAATTAAAAACATTCCAGGCGGCATCTGGATCTGAAATTTTGGATTGTCAAGTTTTTATTTCTGTGATTCTTTCTGGTGATTTCTTTTGATTTTTTTTTATGTGATTTTTTGCAATTAATTTTTTGTATGATAATTTTTATAACTTGGAAATAAATTTGGGAATAATCAAAATTGCAAAATCCAGCAAAAGTCACCCATGAAATAAAAACAATTGTAGTAGCAGAAGAATTATCATTGAACTTTTAAAAAGTAAGCTTAAATATTAATGAAATACTTAAATGCAGCAATCAATTTTGAGTTCTGTAATTTATTGTTGACTATCATATCTACTCCTCCCTACCTGTTGTGATGAAGGCCCAATCAAGAGCCCTCTGATAGAAGTAGACTTAAAAGCTACTCTAAGTGACACGTTACTTGAGGATATGGCTGATAATGGTTCTCAACCACTCCCTATCCTTTGTAGCTCTAAGTAATGTTTGTCTTATTACTATGCCTCCTAGTATCTGTTCTGCTATTCATTTACACAACCTAGTTAGCTAGGTGGTCATGGCTCTCCACAACTTCCTATCCTTTGTAGCTTTAAGTAATGTTTGTCTCCTTACTATGCCTCCCATTTATGCATCCATTTACACAACCTAGTTAGGTAGGTTTTACCTTCAATGTTTTGCAAATGTCAAAATCTCCAAAGTTTTTTTTCTTTATTTGGTGTTCCAGCAGTCTTCTTTAGTTCAGAGGAAAACAACACATAACCTCCCTAGTGGAAATGGAGGGCAAAAAAGACAAAATTTATTAAGAACTACAAAAGGTAGGAAATTGTGGAGTGCCATGAATGCCAAAATCCTGATGAGACATGGTACATAGAAGGACAAGTGTAAGTATCCTTTTCATTCACAATTTCTTCAAAAATTTCTTGTTGCTTACATGTTTTCATAGAATTTTTGGCAATCTCCTATAGAACCATATCTCTGGTACCTCATGTCTCCTGCTCATCTGTAAGGAAATTGTCCAGTTGCCATACAGGAGAACTGATATTACATTACAGTTGAGTATTCTTATCTTTGTTTCTCACAAAATTTTCTTGTTTCTTAATACTTTGTTTAGCTTTTGAAAAGTGTCTTTTGTTATTCCAATGTGTCTTCAGATTTGTGTCTCATTTTTTCCCATATTTTTTTTACTCTATTAAATATGCGCAACAAGTCTACTAGATTGAGTGACTCTTGAAAACCCAGTACTCCTAAATTTTGAATTTTATAACTTTTCAATCTTAGGGTGTGGACTGAACTTTTTAAAGTAAGCTAACACTTGGGTTAGTAATAAGAAAGAAATAAAACTTTACTTGTGCTGTGTTTACTACGGGTAGATCAATCAGACAACCCTAATTCTTAACAGTTATTAAATAAAAAAAATAAAGTATATAATGAATGAAATGAATATAGATTCTACAACAGCAGTTCTTAAAGTGTGATCCTCCACCCCTATATAATAAGTCAGAGAAAGGAAATTTTTTACAAAAAAAGAAAGGAATGAAAGGAAAATTTTTACAAAAATAGAAAGAAATGAAAGAAAATATCAATTTTTAATCATTCTAATAGACTGAATTCTGAGGCAGATATATGAATCTAGCTGTCTACCATAAAAGCAAACTTCAAAGAGATTTATTAAGAAAAAAAAAATACTTAATATTTTGTCTCATATTCCACCCTTTTTATAATGAATATATTTTTTTAAATGTAGTTTCTGAAAAAAAATTGTGATTTTTAAAATAATCACCTAATCAATGTAGTGATAATATAAGATATGCAAAAAGGAAAGCAAGAAGAAAGAACTATCAATTATAAGACAGACTGTGCAATTTTTAGCAAGAGGATCAGTCCAAGATAGGAGCTATGAATTAGAGAAACCAGAATTAAGTTTTCACAGAAATTTAACTATCTGGAAAGTGTTATAACAAAACAAAGTGCAACACAGAAATCTGTGTACTGGAATAGCAAAAGACAGCTTCCAAAAGCTAAAAATATTAAGAAATAGGGAAATTTCATTAAAAACCAAAAAAATGTGTGCTAAATTACTATTTAATATCAGCCTTCTGATATGGTAATGAATAGTGGGCAATTTCCTTCCAGATGAAGAGGAGATGAGGCAAGAGGATTGTCATTCAACAGATGGGCTCAGTGAATGAACAGGACAGAATATGTGAGCAATGAGTAAATTCTTAAGAAAATGGAAATGAAAAAGACACTTGTACTTAGTATTTGAAAGAGATAACTGTAATTTATGGGATAGATAATGAGGAAAGAGAGCTTGGAAAATTTGAAACTCACAGGACATACTGAAGATAAGAGTGGCAGAGAGAAAGTTTGAGCAAACTATCGATGAGCCTGTGTAGAACAGGGACTGTGATGGATATTCAGGAAGCAAACATTGCTTAGAGCTAAAAAAAAGCAAAGGAAGTTATGGAGAGCCATGATTGCTCATGTCCCGAGGAGTTATGGCACATAAAAGAATAGACTGAATGTTAAGGCAGATAGCTGGATCTACCTATCATTGACCCTTCAGAATTTAACACACCCAAACTAGCCCCATAAATATCAACACTCATTGTTCAACCCACTAGAACCCACTCCATGTATACTCTGCCATAACATATGATGATGTCATCGCAAATAATGCAGAAAGTTATGCAAACAATGATTTCTTTAAGAGCTGATATTTATGGGGTGTATTTGAGCATGTTGAATTTTAAAGGGTTAAACCAGATTTTAAGAAAAAGAAATTTTTTAATACTTTCATTTCTTTTCCATTTTAAAATAGATATATTTTTTAAAATAATTTTTTTTTTTTATCAATTTCACCCCAAGCAAGGCAGTAAAATCACTAGGGCTCATAGGGTTATAACCAAAGAAGCGTTATCAATTAGGAGAACAATAGAAAGTGACTTTAGTGTGCACATAAAATGCGATGATTAACAAGCTAGTCTTACAAGCCATTGTTAGTGAGCTTGATCTGCAACTAATGCTCCACTATTGTGGTCTTGTGCCTATCATAAAAAATAATGTGCAATGATGATATCCCAAAGATTTCCAGTATGAGCAAATCTCAAGAGAGTGATAAAAATTGAGACACAAGTTGAAAACTCAGCGAGATCATTAAGTGGAAACCACAAGAGAAGTTTTTCATTTTTATTGCAACATAAAAGACAGATAATTAGAAAGTAGGCAGTAGATTGCAGACGTTGAATGACCGATTCAGTCAGCAAGGTCACATCATTATTTTCATCTTATCAAAAAAGTTTCATTTAGTCACTTCACCAATTATTACTGACCAGGACTTTGGATTATAAATCAAGTTGAAACGATCTTAGACAATCTCCTTTTAGCTTGTTTTTTTTTTTTTCTTTTACCTTTTTCTTTTATGTGCCATGTCTCTTCAAGAGGTAGGTGATAATAGCTCTCCACAGTTTCCTATCCTTTGTAGCTCTTAGTAATTTTTTGTTTTACCATCTCTCCCACTGACTCTTGTTCTGCCATTCATTTACATAAACCCATTCAGTAGGTTTCCTTCAAACTCCTATGTCCTGTGAGTGTCAAATTCTCCAAACTCTTTCCTCATTGTATGTCCAAAAAATTCAACTTTATCTTTCTTATTTTAAGTATAAGTCTCCTTTTTTTTTTCATTTTCCTTGGAACTTCCTTGTTGCTCACATGCTCTGTCCATGGTATTCTTGTATTCTTGTCTAAAGTCTTCTTTTTATCTGTGAGGAAATTGTCCAACATATTATGCAGCAGGTCAGTAGGTCTTTCTAATGAAATTTTCCTGTTTCTTAATATTTTACCTTTTGGAAGACATCTTTTTCTATTTCAATGCACCTGCTAACTTTGATGTTACAATTTCTGCCATCTTTTAAAGCACTTACAAGATATTAAAATTTCTATACGTGCATGATTGACATCTCCAAATTGTAGCTTGCATATTACATTGATTAAAATTTAAACTGAATTTTCTACACTTTATGAAAAGTGATGGCATGTACCCTGAATCTATTATATTAAAATTCCGGAGATGAAATTAGTAAATACTGAACACTTCAAATAGTGCAGTGTATGGATCAGTGACAAAATAATTAGTATAGGCAATAAGGAAATTGAAAATAAAACAAGCTGTGTTAGCAGTAGTTTCACACAAATATGCAAACTGCTACAAAATTGACCTTAAAAATTTAGGTCATGTCGTTAAATAACCTCATCAGACCAAGACTTTCATATGGATACCAAGCATGGTGCCAGACTCATTCAAAAATATTTAAGGTATTGGCTATGTACAACCAATTTCTCAGATCAATGATTAAAATTGGTTTTGAGTGAGTGAAACAGGTAGGTCTTAGTGAGGACCATGTTTCTTTAAACCTCATGAACTGTGTTGGTTCCAATCCAATTGTGGGGATGATTGCAAAATACTTCCACTTTCCACAGGAGAAGCACACAAATGTATGAGATTTCTTCCTAGCCAGTAAAATAAGCCAGTTTCATCTAACTCAGTCCCAGTCAGTCTTTTCTTGAAGTCAGAACAATGCATTTGTTCATCCGAATTTGCTTGTGTGTGTCAATTCCAATTTTTAGTTTATGAACTTTTTGACATTACTGTTGCTTTGACTTATTACTGTTAATTTGCCTTGCATATATTATTTGCTTGCTTTATATTATTTTTTGCCCTATTCTTTTCTTATTGTTTATTGCAAACTTTACCAATTCTATTTTTTGGGCAGTTCTGATATTTACTTACATTTAACCATGGCCAGTCACTCTACAAACTGGCACTAAACAATCATAAAGAACTGTACCAGATAATAGAAATCATTTGCAGACTTTCAACAGCAGCAACAACTAAAATGGATAGCACATGTAACTAGAAGAGAAAATAATGATATAATCAATATGCTTATGTTCCACATTACCTTAAACAAAAGGCAAGGAAGAAAACTCCCATCTATTCTGGAAAGAGTGATAACAGCTACTGAACTTGAGAAACCTTTAAAAACTGTTTTAAAGATCTTTTAAATTTCAACCAAATGCAGTAGTGGCTACCCAGTCAATAAATGCCAAATGTTTACTTATAAGGAAACAGACATTACCATCTAATACAAGAGTGTACAGCAGTATCACTAAGTTCTTTGTTCTGTTCATTTCATCCTTCACTAAGACTCAAACCTGTGACCTTTGATTGATAAACTACTGAGTTTACCATTGTTTCATACCTTAAATGACAACCAATATATTTAAACATAAAACTTTGACAATTTTGCAAATCTCTCAAAGAAATCACTGCAGGTGTCAGCTGAGGAAAGTAGACACTTGGATTGTGCAACTCCAATTATCATTGCTAGCATATTTTCTGCCAATTCATTCAGCTTTGTTATATTCAATGAATGCAAAGGCAAATACAAATGAACCATGATAAATGGTGATTGCAAAACCAGACCTGCCCATATAATGAATAATGCCTGGTTCTCTCACATGTCAAGCAATATTAAACCTAAGAATAGAAGAAGAATCTTATGGTTCAACTGACCATACAATATGGCAGTAAAAATTAATTTAGGCAAATTTTTCTTCCACCTACTCAGCAAATATTTAAAATAAGAACACACTGTTTATCTATATTTCTGCGATGAGGTATTATAACTATTTATAACTATAACTTGGAGAGTTGAGTTACTAAAGGGTAATAGCTGAAACTGAGATATCCAGAAAAGGCATGGTACGTGGAACAAAAACAATCTACTTGGTAGACAAAATAAAAAGTACAGTTCAAAATTCTACTGTCTATCACCTGAAGAAAGCTGGAGTGTACAATGCCTGCAATGTCATGAATATGACAATCAAGATTATGACAACAGTCTGAATGATGTAAATAGTGTAAATAAGTTACTGTTGTTTTAATTATCTCACCTTTTGCATCTTAATGCCACTAAGATGCAAAGGGTTACTGAGAGTAAAAGAGAATGAGAAGACTTTAGTGAGGAGAAGGGACAATAAAAAAACAGGATCCAGTAAGACATATCTGGGAAATATCTTAAGAGATAATGGAAAATGAGACAGAGATCTGAATGTACATTGGAATAGCAAAAGATGCCTTTTAAAAGCTAAATAAAGTATTAAGAAACAAGAAAATTTCATTATAAACAAAGAGAAGAGCTCAACAGCTCTGTAATATCAATCCTATTATGTGGCAGTGAATTTTGGACAATTTCTTTACAGATGAAGAAGATACTTAAGGTAACAGAAATGTGGTTCTATGGAAGAATACAGAGAATACCATGGATGGAGCAAGTGATCAATGAGGAAGTTTTAAAGAAAATAGATACAAAAAAAAAAAGGAAATTTTTTGAAGAATGATGGTGTTGTTGAAGAGTTCTACAAATGGCAAAATGAAAAAAAAGTCCATCAAAGGAACAAATCGGTATGTTGCAGAACAAAAAAGAAAAACATCAGAGTCATTTTCTAGAGACTCAGTTTATATCTCAGTCAGGCAGTCAGTGATGTTCTCTACAAAAAGAGGGAAGTTACATTTCTTTTCCTTTTTCACTGGCAAACAACACAAGTAATTTGCTGTCACCTGTTTCAATGAGGCAGGTTGACATTTCATTCACCACACAGGGATTGGAGAATTTCCCACTAACAAGGCAGTACTTAGAAACACTGAGCAACCTATGGCAGAAGAACAAGGAGGGATTTTCATGAAATAAACATTACTTAGAATCACAAAGAATAGAAAATGATAGCAATCCATGATTATCTACAACTTGAAAGGACACAACACATAAAAAAGTAGCAGTTATTATTAAAATATATTGATATTAATTGGAATAAACTACCTTCAATTTAAATATATACATATGCAATATGCAATACTTCAGCTCATTAATTGCTTCTAGTGTGTATTGCACTGAGTTGAAGCATTTCATTCATTGGCAATAGGAGACTCCCCGTGTTGGATCCAAATTCTGTCCAGTGGAAATACTGATGCCAGTTTGCAAATGGTAATTGGTAATTCTTTAAGAGCAACCAACCATAGCTGCTAATTTGGCAGCTTTTGCCAAGGTCATGGATATCTCAAAGAACAGCAATTTATTGAAGCAGTATAGTTAGAATAGTTCTAATTCTGTTATTAGATAAGAAAAATTCTAATTTTTCTTGGAGAAACAGATTAATCAGCAAAAGGGAGAAGATTATTCAATTGTGAATTGAAAAGTGATAATTTCATGAATGTTTAAGGCCTATTGTAATAATTCTTCTGTTCATCTACTTAAAATACTTTTGACAATGTCTGCTTCAAATGCATTCAGCCATTTTGAAAATTGATTGCGCAGTGTAGATTTAACTGGGAAACCAATCAGAAAAGACCTCATTATGCAGATATGAGCAGGCAGCTGATGTCAAACCTAAAAGACGGATTATTAAAAAAAAAAAGTAAAAGAGTTACAGCGATTAGTATATGATAATTGAAAGGAAGTACGTTGAAGGGAATTCAGGTACTATCGGTTTAACTAGGTTATTTTCCATTAATATTAAATGGCTGAATACTTTGCAGACAAAATATATATGTGTTTTTATTACTTCAAATGTTATTTTTAGTGGATAACAATATTCGAGTAGAATGCCCCGTTTTTTTTTAAACAGTGTTTATTTCATCTACCAACCTGCACATTTGATTAAACTTAAAGAAAATGTGCCTTCCAGCAGGATTCAGATGAGTATCCTAATCTTTAGGAGGAACCACCATCTGATTTGGTGTGCTTTAGACCACTCAGCTCCATTTGCCTGAAAACATTCCCTCTCATTCAAATATTTTTTCTTGAATGCCATATCTGCTTAGTTTCATATATCTTATCAAAATATAAATACCCAGATCTTTAAAATATCTCCATTCTTGGAAGATTTACTCCTTTAACAAGCCAACATACATGACTATAAAAAATGGTAAAAAAAAAAAAAATGTAAAGAAAATGGTTAAATTCATAATAGCCTTTTATTTAAAATATATATGCTTCAAAAAGTAGAAGGAATGCTGGGATAAATGAGAGTCCTTAATAGGAGTACTTTGAAGGAGGCTAAGGTACAATCGCCCTGAGTAAGCCATTTTTTCCTTAATATTAAAGTTGGATACTCTTCTCATATTAGAAAACCTGAGTATTAGTTTAAGCCTACTGCAATGCTAAACCAAGATGCATTCTACTACACATTTTCAATGCTTGAAAAAGCCTCCAAGCTTCCATGGCTTCATCATAACAGCCTAAAAAAAAACAAAAAACAACCTCTTTCTTTTAGTTTGTTAGCCAGCTTAAATTATTAATATCTGATCAATTGTTGAAAGATGACATTTCAGTGCTGAAAGAGTTCCTGTGTCGTGCTGGAAGAAACACTTGCATTCCCAAGTAATACAGGAACTATGGAAATACTCCACCAAGGTTCTTAAAAATAGGAATGTTATCAATGCAGTGAGTAAGGAAGCTGAAAAAGTAAAAGAGGAGGGAGGCAGAAGTGAATGCTATTGGCTGAAGTGTGGTGGTGGTATTGAGAAGGATTAAGTTATGAAGAGAAAGAATTATTTCACATGCCACAAGAGAGTTTGTAAACTAATCAGATCATGAATAGTCTACTGTGCAGACTCCATAAACTCATGATGATCAAGGATCAAATTTAAAGACAATGGAAATCAATATGAAAAGCCAATGTTATATTAAACCAAGATGTTGTCAAAAGATGTGGTTTTTCATTTTTTTTTTGCTTTTCAGGTATAGAGTTAGAAACAACTTTTAGAAATAAAAAAGAAAAACAGCAATACTGTAGATTAAGAATAGAAAAATTTACATTATGTACATTCATCTTTGTTGTTGTTATCACAATGTTTTGGCTATTTTGTCACTCTGGCTGTCTTAAGGTGTCTATTGATCTGAGTCACCTTTAGGAAATTTTGAACTGAACCTAGTTTCTTCTTTCACACATCCCACCTATGGAACTCTCTTCTTACTTTCCTATCAAGTAACATCTTCAAAAATTTAAATGCTATGTCAGTTGTAATCAACAGTAGACTTATCCACAAGTAGGTCATCTTAAAAGACCTTTAATGGTAGTAGAGGAAGGATTCAGTCAGTGACATCTTCAATGGCATTCCTTTACCTGCTGGACCAAATTTGCTTCTAGGGTTTGAGTTGTGTCCATACAGACATCATCACCTTACCTGATCATCAGCCATTTGTCTTGAGAAGATATTACAGGTCTTCAAGGATAGATCCAATATGGTCCCTGTATTGCTTGAACTGACCAGTGACCACCTTTTTGCCTGATTACAAGTCACTAAGGAAATCATGTTGCAAGATACTACTTGAAAAAAAAAGTTAGTAATGAAGCCCCTATCAACACTGGAAAGAGCAATAACAGCTACTGGACTTGAGAAACCTATTTTTCTGAAAAACTGGTTTAACCTTTAGCACTCTACATTATTAACATTACTTTATTTTCTACTGCATCCTTTTACAGGGCTTCTCAATTGCAGTATCATTATTATTAATTCCACTCAAAGTTGTTTTTTGTTGCCATAGCAGGATATGATAACACATCTATGAAATTTAAACACACTATTGGTCAGGGATCTGAGTCAATTTCAATGGCAGGATGAACATTTTGTACAGTAAATGAAGTGATAAACATTAAGAAAAAGATTTTATAAATATATCAACCTAAAGCAGTACTGGCTGCTAGGTCAATGAATACTAAATGTTTCCTTATAAAGAAAAGGACTAATATTACCATTACCATATAACATCTACATTTATTGTATAATTTGACTGACCATGTCTAAAGTGGTTTTGGTAGTTAGTGGAGCATAAAATCCACTTCTGTTTTTTGGGGTTTTTTTTTAATATTATAACATATTAAGACTTCTGCTGCTGTGGACATAGTTATACATCTTTATGAGACATTTTACATTTCTTTTAAATCATTTCATCCCAAGGTAATACAAGCAATTAGAATACAAGGGGTAACTGAGAGTGAAAGAAACAATATAATAAATAGACGCGACTTAAGGCAATAGAAGCTGATGATCGACATTGCATTTAAAATTTTGAAGATAATAGTTGAGAGGAAAACAGACAGCTGGAAGAAAGTTCCACAAGTGAGAAGTGTGAGAGAAGAAACTATAAGCACTGAACATATGGTTACATGTAGCAATTTAAATTCTTTTTGAAGTCAAAGTAGCAACAAGGAAAGCTAACCAGAACAATTACATTGAAAATATTTATAGTAAAGGCTTAGGGAAGGTTACAGCAATGGGAAAATGACTGAAGCTAAGATGCCAAGTCAGCACTGATAATATTCTTCTCAGGATTTTGTCCAAAATGTCTAGCTACATAGCAGAAGCACCAGACTAGATGTGGCAGTGAAATGTCAGTCCCTAGTGTTTGTCTTATAAACTAGCACTTGGTACTATTTCCAAACCAGTGTAGACATCTAGTAGCATAAAATATGACCTGTTTTGTTAGTCCCTACCATGTGTTATAAACTTACTAGAACTTAGTGCTATTTCCAAACCAATGTAGACATATAGTAACATGCAATACAGCCTGTTTTGTGACATATTTTTTATTATGTTGTTTGTTGGGGGATGTGAAAAGGACATAAGACAAAGATGTCTTTTCTCAGCTAATTCATTCAAACTTCACAGAGAATGAGAAGCCTGACCAGGATTTATTATTATTGGTGGGCACAATCTGAACAACATATGATATGCAGATGTCACTGTCTTAATGGCAGACACTGAAAGGAAACTGCAAGAACACATAGTAAAGGAAAGCAAGTAGTACATGGAATATAAAATTCTATTTTGCTTATATTAACACTTACACTGTTATAGACATACACCTTTATGAAAACTTACATTGCCTACATAGATTTAACTTTTGTTAAAAACAATTGACAAGTTACTGTGGTTAAGATTTTTATTTAATTTTCCTTGTGTTCTCACAATTATTTCTCTTTTCTGCACACAAATTATGTAAAAATTCTCCGAATGTTCTGTATGTCTAAGCACTTTCAGCTATACTTTTAGCCATTATCAAAGATGATTTTATTTTTACTTTTAACTAAATGTATGGATTTTTCTTTTTTAGGATATGTATCTAGAGTTATTGGAATGTTTTATTTTCCTAACATGGAAATTGACTGTGCTGGAGAATTACCTCAGAAGTTCAAGAGTGCCTGAGTGGTGTAGCCTAAACTTGGGCATAACACAAAATTATGAACAAGGTGAACTGTATGAGCACTGGTGATGGAATGGCATGGTGCATGTGTCACTGAGCCAGAATGAGGCTGGTAGCATGTGCAAGATACTAATTTTCTGGCTTGGCAAAACCAAATAAACTAGGCAAGTGTTTGTTGGGATGAGAGTAAGCTTTTGCACTGAGTGCAGTTCAGATTGGTATGTTGCAGTATGTGCTAAACTAGAGTCCCTTGCAAGTGTTCTTCCAGTGTCTGTGCTACAGAAGAAACTGTTTCCTGCTACATTGACAACATGAATATAATATCCTCTTCCACATGTAAAAAATGACTAAAATAATGGAAGCATTATTAATAAAAAAAAAAAAGAAAAAGCCAGCACTCAGTAACATCAACTATGAACATGGCTACAATGTGCTGACCGTGTTCGGAAAATAAAACATTCCTCTAGCATGCAGGCTCTTGTTTATCCATGAAAAAAATGCATGGATAATGGTAGTGACTATGTGGGGAAAATAATGTCTTGTTGTTGATACCTTGCTCTGAATAATTAAGAAAAATTAAGTAGATTACACAGGTAGTTGCATTAATTACCCATTTTAAGAAGACAAAATTTTTATTTTAGTGCAGAAAAAATGCTTGACATTTTAGAGAAGGAATTTAGCCATGGAACTCTTAATAGTGACAATAAAAAATTCATTTATAAATCTCACAAAAAATAATAAAGAAACTAAAGCAACTGAGTCCAAAGTCATGGCTGATTTTCATCCAATATTTCCTATCTAGCCAAATACAATTCTTCTTCGCTAGATGGGAACTTTAATTTCCTCAAATCAGATATAAAATCTTGCATCCAAAGATTATTCTGTATATAGTAAAAATCAGCAGAAAAAATAGGAATACAATACAGACAAATGTACAGATAGAATGTTAGGTTGCAGTATGAAAAGATTAATTACAGTAACAATATATATTTAACACAAAAATAGCAACTATAATCCTTAATATTGTTTATGTGTGCATATACACACACAAACATACCTATGAGAGGTGGTCCATGTAATCTGGGCAGCACAAGGCAATGCACCAACACCCAAGAGAAGTCTCACCAGCAAAGAATTCAATTTTGGCCAAACAGGCCACTACATTTATTTTGCAAGATAAATGAATGCTTACTCTCTATAGATATATATATATATATATATATATATATATATATATATACATGCATGCATGCACACATATACACAAAATGTGTTAAAACCTTCTCATCTATATTTTAGTTTCTTGTAAAAAAGAAAAAGAAAAAAAAAACAGAAAACTGATATTTGGTAAGATTTTGGCTAAGAAATATCTTACACAATGTTTGTTGAAAATGAACTATTAAACTGAATTGTGCACCCCAAAATAAACATCAGAATTAATGAAGTGAAAGATTAAATATTTTTTCAAAGTTAGTTAATACCACAATGTCAAAATCACATCTACACTAATGAAAATAATTTTAGAGTTTGTTTAAAAAAAAAAAAAAGTTTTCTCTTTTAGAGAGAATTGCATGAATTCACTGCAATCTATTCTAATCTTCTGTACACACCTCAGTTCCCACCCCCCCCTAAGCATCTCATATCATGATAATTTTATCATCTTGATAAATATATTTTTTAACCTACTTTGGTACTGAGACATCATCAAAGCATTAGTCTTGTTGGGTTTTTAAATGCCTCATTTAAAAGTTATATCATTTAGTTCTTAGTCTTCTTGCTATATTTTATAGGATAAATAAAAATTAAATTCTATTTTGAAAAATCAAATTGAAAGGCCAATATTAAAAAATGAATTTTTGAGTTTCAAAACTTTAAATATGCAAAAATATGTATATATATTTTTTAATAATTCCACACTAAACAAGGCAATAAAGCCACTGAGACTCAAGGGGGTTTTTGAGTTTAAGAAAATGAGAAAAAAAATTATTAAGGAGAGAGAACAATAAGAGAATAAGAATTAAGACAGAAGATAAAAATTGACATTGCATTTAAACTTTTGAAGAACAAAGTTGACTGGGAAGAAAAAGGGCTAAAAGAGAGTTCCATAAGTGAGAAGTTTGATCTTATTTTCAGTGAAAGCAAAAAACAAAATGTAATTCTCACAAATATTATGACTAAAACCAGAAGCTGCTTGTAATTACTTGACCGAGGTATTCAAATCTATTATACAAATCTAGTTGACTAATCATAAAAATTTGACTTGCCACTTGTTAAATAATAATAAAAAATATTGATGTTGTCATTGAATAACCCATCATACTAATGGAGGGCTATAGGTGATGACATAATTTATTTATATATTCTAATTATTTTAAATGTTATATTTTTTTTTTATAAATCTCTGATATCTCCAGATGTATTTTATTTGATATTATAATAAATTGATATGTTTAGACTTGTGATTTTAACTGGGTTGTTTCAGTCACAATATTTCAATCATCATAGTCTCAAATCAGTTTCACTATACTTTATAACTTGCTATTTATTTTCTATCAGTCAACTCAGCCTCCCCCCAAAATATGATACAATAACAGCAAAACAAGTTTTTAAAAACTTTTTGACAAATGTAATCAATCATTAAGATATATTACTCTAAAGAAGTTGTGATTATTTTTTTTTTTTTTTAGATATTAATATGAAAGATTTTATCACTTTAAACATTATTTTTAGTGGATGTCCATATTTGAGTAGATGCTCTGTTTATTTATTAAACAGTATATTTATTTTCATCTACTAGCCTGAATATTCATGAAATAATAGAAAAATATGCACTCTCTGGCAGGATATGAACCTTCATCCTCATTTGAAGGAGAAACTGTTGTTAGATCAGACATGCTTTAGACAGACTCGGTTATGGAGGACATTGCCAATCAAGAAAGGCTCAATAGTGACTTATAAGAGCAAATCCTTACAAGATTTGCAAAAGTTCATATCTGCTCAGTTTTGTATCCAAATGTAAACAAAGCAATTTCTAAAGTAGTAATGGATTTTTAAATTTATTAATCCTACAGATTTTATTACTTTATCATTATTTATAGTGGATACCCATAAATGAGTAGATACTCTGTTTATTAATAACTAAGCAGGTTAGTAGATAAAAGAAATATTGTTTTAAATAAAACAGTGTCTACTAAAATATGAGTATCCACTAAAAATAACATTTGAAGTTTCATATGTTTAGAAAAAATAATATGACGAATTGGAAAAAGTTTTTGATGCATTTCATGTGTTAGGATTTCATCAGACTGGGTTTTGTTAATGTTACCATGTCTAGACATGCACATGAAATGAGAGACATTGGTAGTTTCAAAATTTTTGAAAGAATAGTTTTTCAATCTAGTCAAATTCATCTATATTCTTTTTCTCTCCATCTTTGTCTCTGACTATCCTGCATTGTGACAACAGAAAATTTACCAAAAATCGCAATATTGGACACATATTTACCATGGCTGAACTAACAATCAAGGCACTTTCTAGACATTTTCATCTCTGTGGATTATTTCCTCTTTTAATCAAAGTAGCATTTCTTATGTCAAAATTGTGGTCAGTTTCACTACGGTGAACAACCAATGCAATTTGTGGGTTGTTTTTTAAAATGTCCCTTTTGTTTTTAATATAGTTTTTTGTTTAAACTTCTTGAGGTTTCCCCAATGTATTCATTTTGGCAATTCCTGCACTTGATAAAGTAAATTCCTCCAAGTTTTGCTTAATAACAATAAAAAAACATCATACAAAAAATTAAACAAAAAATTATTACTGAAACACAAAAATTCAACAAAGAAATCAGGAAACATTAAAAATGAAAACAAATCATGATATTGATTCATAGAATATCATCCTAAAACATCATAACTTTATGGCCTCCCTAATACCCACAAAGCTGATATCTCTATGTGCCCCATCATTTCTGGAATAGGCAGCACATCCCACAAAATAGCTATAGCCATAGCAAAAATATCAACCCCTCTCTTTGGAACAATAAGTCCATCATACATAAAAAAATTCAGGCAACTTTGTTGAAAAACAAAGGGAAATAAATATGACTGACAAATTCATGGTCAGTCTAGATATAAAATCACTTTACACTAATATCCCAGTTGAAAAATGCTTAAATCTCTTTAAAAAGAGAAAAAAAAAGAAAGAAAAAAGCATTAAACAAAATCAAAGATAAACCTCTCCCTATAATAAGTGCTAGATTTTTCTTTTTCTTTTTTTTATTAAGACTTCCATTATTTTTAATATTTATTTTACATGTGGATGAGGTTATTATACTAGTATTTTCTTCTTGTATGTTTTGGATGGAGTCTGGTAAGTTTGTGTGCATGTTTAAATGGGTTCTGATGGAGCTGTGGTTGGATAGGTGTAACATAAGTCATCTGGATAGGCATGTAGTAGTGTGACCAATGTAATTATTTACAAGTTTGGTTTGATCAGGAACACAGTTCCTTAAGAGGTATTTGAATTCTTTGTAGTTTTGATTTTGCTGGTGTGTTATCTTTGCAAATAAGGTTAGCTGTTTTAAATTTTTTGTAGTAGATAATTCAATTTTTTTGTTTGGGTCAACCAGGGTAGTGTATTTCTTTATGATATTTCTAAGTGAAGATTCATCTTGTTTATAGTTGATATGCATTTGGCTTTTGAGGAAATTTTCATGTTATTTTTGTCTTTGTCATTATTATTATTATTTATATGGAAAGAAATAGTCTAATCTGATAGTCGATGAGGTGGTTAGGAAAACCATTCTTAACTAGTGTCTGTTTTGCATTGTTGAGTACTTTAAGGAAAAGTAGATGAGGGGATGAATTCTTGTATATTCTTTTTAGGAAGTTTCTTATCACTTAAAAATAATGGATGCCTTAATAATAAAAACAAAAAATCCAACACTTAATAATATTAACTACGAACATGGCCACAATGTGCTGACTGTGTTCAGAAAATAAAACATCCCTCTAACTCTAGAAACATACACTCAACCCATACATTCAGTTAAAAAGTAAAAATAAAATCATCCTTGATAATGGCTAAAAGTATAGTTGAAAGTGCTTGGAATTACAGACCATTTGGACAGTTCCTACACAATGTGTCCAGAAAAGAAAATATTTGTTCAAACACAAGAAAAATTAAATAAAAAGCTTGATTACAGTACCCTGCTGACATCTTTAATGAAATGTGTGTGTGTTAGTTTATCAGTTTATAGATAGATTATGTTTATTAAATTTCCTTCAGTTTTATCACAAAGACATGAGCAGGATTGTTGAATTGGGTTACATCTGACATTTTCCCCATTCAGAGTCCACTATATTTTAAAAGTAGCCCTCAAATCACAAGTAGTGAAATTCAAAGTTTAGTAGCAGTGGATTTTTATGATTATTCACAATCTCATAACTTTAGTCATTAGTACCTTTGAGTCTCAAACAGCCAGCTTAGGCTGATTATTCTTTTTTTTGGAGAAATTAAAATTCATTCACAACATCATTATTACAACCACCTCTTTTCCATATATACTAATGTATGTATAGTGCATCCCTACAATTTTTCGCCTGAATTTTAACACCTCCAGAAAAAACTTTTACCTGTGTATAGTACAACCATTCACAGAAAATGCAAGATTTTTAATCTCTTCAAAAAAAATTACCTGTGTATACTGTTTGCTGCTATTTTTTGCTTAAAAAAACACTGATCATAAGAGCTTGCACTATACTTGAGTATATATGGCAAATATTCAGAAAATTTCCTCCCACTACAATATTGGTAATCTAGGACAAAGCATTTCATTGCTGAAAATTATTTAAAAAAGAAAAAAAAAAGAAGAAAAAGATGAACCAATTTCAGCTACCCCTTCTATTTCAACCACCATGTTGATTTAAAACTCAACTGTATATAGCATACAGTGAAACAACAAAATTATCTGAAAACAATCAAAAATGAAATGGTTGGTTTTCCTTTCAAGTTTTTGAACTGAAATGGAACACAATTTTTTTTTTTCATGCCATATCTCTTCAAGATTTTGGTGATCATGACTCTCCACAGATTTCTTTTCTTTATTATCTATCAGTTGTCATGACTTGTTAGGAAAGATAGTTTCTTGTTGTCTTCTCCATAGTTTGGGATTCAGATTTATCTTTCTCCTTTCAGGATGCATTCTGAGGAAAGATAGTGGAGTAGTTTCTTATTACCGTCAACACAATTTGGAACTCTCCTCCTTGACTGGCTACATTAAAGGCTAGACAAAGCAATCTACATTTAACTCATAGCTGGACAAAACAGATGGAATCGTGCTTTTTCTCAACAGTATTCATGTGAAAGTGAATGTAGCAGACCCCATTGGAATTTGAACTTGATTCGCCAATTTCACTTTTTGTGCCACTGTTATGCTACTTGTATACCAACACAAATAAATGCGATACATAATGAAAATGAAGGTAAAAAAAAAAAAATAAAATGACTAAATTATAATCTCTCCTTATATTTTACTATTTTCTTTGAGCATTCTGTTAATTTTAATTGCTTACATATTGCCTTTATTATTAAGACTCGGAAAGAAATCTGTTGCATCATAAGAAGTTTTTGTGAAAAGAGAAAAATCGTCAAACTCTTTACATCTCAACTAGAACTCCAGAAAGGCAGACATTGTTTAAGAAGTTCAAGAAAAAAAAAAAAATTTTTTTAAAAGTACGAGCATATTTAATAGATTTATACATTTAGTTCTCCCCGAACACATTTCCGCAGGTGATTATTATTTTTTTTCTTATTAAGTAGGTAAATCCCAGCCTAATGGAATTACCTGCACATACCAAAATGGAATCTAATGGTCTTATTTCTCAAGAATGAAATGCACACTGGCATTCAATGGAAGTCATTGATGTATATGTTTCAGAAAGACTAATATATATGTAGAGAATTGAGAGAAACATCAATAAATCTCACACACACATACATGTGTGTGTGTCTATGTGTGTGCATACCAGTGCACAAATGAAGAGTGAGGCATGTAGGTGGATACAGGAAACTAAATCATAGTAGGGGGGTGCATATGTGTGCAAAGATCGATGAAGAGAAATCAAAGGTAAACACAAAGAAACGATACATGGAAAAGAATGAGAAAAGTGATCACATGGTATCGGTTCCATGCTCTTGACTAATAAACAAATTTGAATACTACACAGAAATTTTTTTTTAAAATGGTGGTGGTGGGGGGGTACAGGTTGTGGAAGAATTAGGAACAGAAACATTAATAATGAGTGGAAAGAGAAAAGGAGTAATCAGGAGGACAGTAGATAGCAATTGACAGTGCATTTAAATTTTTGCAGATTAAAGTCGGCTGGAAAGCTTGGAGCCAGAAGGGTGTTCCACAAGCAAGGAAAAAACTGTTAGCATAGAATTTAGCATTATATCTATCCAGCTCAACTGAAAATTGATGAGATCTCGATGCCAGTCTTATACTGCACTTAAATTCAAAAAGTCTAGGTACCATAGCAAAGAGCTTATCTGATTATATTCTTCTTCCATGTGCTATGTCTTTTCAAGATCATAGTTCCTGCCCTTTATAGCCCTTAGCAGTTTTTACCTTTTTACTAGCTCTTCTAATCCCTATTTTTCCAACCATTAACACAAGCTTGTTCGGTAGGTTATTCACTGCTTTCCTCTGTCCCTCTTGCCTTCAATATGTCCTACAAGTGTCAAATTCTCCAAGACCTTTTTCCTTACATACCCTAGATATTTCAATTGTCTCTTCCTGATTCTAAGTAAAAGTGTTCTTTTTGTTGCCATTTTCCTTAAAACTATGTTGTGCACATGTTCATTCTGGCATCCTTCCACATTTTTCTTCAGTCTTTTCTTCATCTGTGAAGAGTTTTTCCAACATTCACTGCCATATAGGAACACAGATATTACATAACAGTCCAGTAATTTTGTGAAAAAAGAGAGAGAATCACCGAGGACAAAGTTATAAGCCTTTTTATATAAACATTTAATATAAGGCCCTAATTTTGATTAAAATTTTATTTTTACATGTTTCACCTGAAGCAACTGAATGTGATAGAATAAGAGAAAAAGAAAGTGTTATTAAGAGAGAGATTAATAAAAGGACTGACATTAAGACAGCAGATAATGATTGACATTGCATTTAAATTTTTGAAGATCAAAAATTACTGTAGTGGAAAGCAAGGAGCCAAAAGCAACTTCCACAAGCAAGAAGTGTGAGAGAAGAAACTATTATCAGAGAACTTATGGTAACATCTATCAATTTCAACAGTAAAATAATGAAACCTAGCTGGCAATCTATGTTTTATTGAAGTTGTTGAAGTTATTTGATGTATTCTTAAAAAAATGTCATCTGAAGTTATTAGACAAAACCAAATAATCACATTTTACTTCAATAAAAAGCTAAAAAAAATCATCAAAAATTGATCAACACTTATAATAGAACAAATAACAAACATATAAGTCTTTGAATCATTTACATTTTAATATAGTGACCCTTCTTCTCAGTAACAGCCAGTAATCTATTATCCATTCTTTTAATTTTTTTTGCTTCAACAGGTTCAATTTCCAACATGGTAGTTTTAATTGCTTCCCATAGGTTTGTTTTGTTGTTATATTGTTTGCCACCTTCATATAATTTCATCTTCACAACTGACCGTAGATTTTTGATCAAATTTAGATCCAGACTTGATAGTGGCCATTCAATTATCTTCTCTCCTGTAAATCTTTTATGCTCAAATAATTCATGTGTAAACTTAGATACAAGAGAAGGAGTATTGTTGTGCATAAATACACACTTCACTTTGAAACTGTGAGACTAGGACATGAAAAGAAATTCTTGATCATAAAATTGCAATAGTTAGCACTGTTCAGTTTAACTGCTTCATCGACTTTGAATGATCCAATAATGGTTTGGTCAACAATTCCAGCCCATATCATAATACTATTACCTCCTTGTTGTCTTTTTTTTAGCCATAGGCATGTCTGAATTGGATAAAATCTGTCCACTGGCCCATCCCTCAGGTCCATCAAATGTCACTTGAGATTTGTTTGTGAAAATTACTTAAGAAAAGTCAATTTTCATGTATTTTTTGGACCAATTTTGACACTTTATATTTGCTTTAGTGAGCAGTTTCTCTAGGAGATTTTTTTTACAGATCCCAATTCACAAAGTATTCTACACATTTTGTTCTTGATTTCCTCAATTCCAATCTTTTCAAAGATCTAAGCGCTGGTCAAAAGTGATCATTTCACGATAACTCACTTTAGTTTACATTCATCTTGAGATAGTAAGTTCTTAAAGCCTTTTCCTTTACTCTGAGTTCTCAACTTACTTATATTTTCAACATCCTTCTTTATTGTTCAATGATCTCTTAAAAGGTCCTTTGATATTGCTAATGTGGAAATTCCCTCACTCAATAACTTATTTTGTTTTACAGCAGTTGTTAGATCCCTCCCTTTACCCATGTTTTAACATATATTATGGACAAAAAGAAAAAAGTTTTTATTATATTTCAGAGGTCTTAAGCTAATACTAGTTTAATCTGCATATTAATTTTAGTCAGTCCATTTTTGTAAATTCAAAATATTTCAAAAACTAACCATTAAAAATGACAGCAAATTTAGTAAAATATTTTACTAATGGTGGAAATGGATGAGTTTAAATTTGATAAATATTGGTTCAGAACTTTTTGAGTTATTGAAGTTTATTTGATTTGCATAATAACATCAGACAAGGCATATTAATAAGTAATCATCAAACATACTTCATATCACCATTATTTTTAAAAACTATACTTAAAGAACAAAAAACTGAACTATTTGAAAATGATGTAACCTAGTAATATATTATACTGACTTCCAAAATTTGTCATATTCATTGTACAATTAAAACACACTAACAAACCCAATTTTTAATAAGCACTTAAATTAGCCTTTCATGAGTAAACACAGATGCCAGTAAGGTGTATATATATTTCCACAACCAATGAAAACAAGACAGAATTTTAAAATGTAAGCATAAAACCTAACACCCTAAGATATACACAAGTTTATAAAGTTTCTTATTAGTTTGTTATTTAATCATAAATGAACTACTTAGCTTAGTAGGACACAAGCTGTGAGTGAAAGGCACTCAGTTAGAATCACACTCCAAGTAGTAATGATCTTCAAAATTGCAAACCACTGTTTTCAATTGATTGATTCATTCATTTTCTACAGCTTATCAATCTTTTCATGTTATTTAAAGTCACAAAATATGGTGGCACAAGGATTAGGAGAGATAACAAAAAGACAAAATTTATTAAGAGCTATATGGACAGGAAATTGTGGGAGACATGATCATCAACATCATGAATGGACACAGTATATAGAAGAGATGTGCATTTCTATGGCAACATCAGAAAAAAAAAAGAAAAAGAGCAGAACATGCAACAAGATTTTCCCACCTACTCCCAAAAATGAACAATATTAAAAACAAATTTTTTTTTTTACCATTGTAAATATACATCCACCTGTACAAAAGACATGGAATTGCCTTATATCATCAGTGTACTATCCACACACTTTCCTTAGAGCAATGAATTCCCCTTTACTACAACCCTGACCACTTCAGCATCCTTACCAGATTGCACTTTAAGTAGTAAATTTAAATACATTTGAAATCCCAGCAACACAAAATTTCAAATTGACTTTCTTCTTGTTAGCAGCCCAATTTTATCCAGCTTAATTAAAAAGAAACACCAGATATCCCAAGTAGCAAAGCTCAAAATTTTATCATTTTCAAAAGAAGACCAATAGAAATATTGCACATTCTTTTTATAACATTCCATGAAACATTTTACATCAAAATTTATAAGCAAATAATTCAAGTTTTATGATATAGATAAAACAATAAAAATCAGTCATAAAATCTTCTCATCCATGGCACAAAATAATCGTAAAACATTTTTCTTACATTTCCACCAAGTTTTTAAGACAAATTTGGATTTGTCTGTGAAAATTACTTAAGAAAAGTCAATTTTCATGTATTTTTTGGACCAATTTTGACACTTAATATTTGCTTTAGTGAGCAGTTTCTCTAGGAGATTTTTTTTACAGATCCCAATTCACAAAGTATTCTACACATTTTGTTCTTGATTTCCTCAATTCCAATCTTTTTTTTTGAAAACTTAAAAATTAGTTTTTTTTTTTTTTTAAATTAGCCTTTTAGTTTCATTTTTTTTCCAAATGATCACTTTTTCATTTATTCTATAAAAAAACCAGAAAGAACACTCAAGACATATATATAACATATATAATACAATATATAACAAGAAAATTAAAAACTAAATAATATGCCCCACTGAATATATCAATTACAAAACATTTACTATACAAGAAGGAATTTGAACAACTGTGTGGTAATAAAATAAGCACATCCCATTTCCCCTTTTGCTTCTAACCATCCACTATAAAAAAAATTAGTCAAATAAAGCTTCATAAGCTGCTACTTAGATTCATTGCTATATTACAAACAACAACTAATAAAATAGATATAACATGTAACTTGAAGAGAGATATAATCAAGATGCTGACATTCCACACTAGCTTGAACAAAAGGTAAGGAAGGAAACTCCCATCAATACTGGAAAGAGTGATAACAGATAGTGAGCATGAGAAACCTATTTTCCTGAAAAATTGTCTGAGGAGGAAGATTTTACAGATTTCAACTGAAAGCAGCACTGCCCACTCAGTCAATGAATGCTGAATATTTTGTAATAAAGAAAGTACTAATATTACTATTTACTGTTAAATTTTAAATTTATACTATGTTTAAAAGATAATCAACTGAAAGTTAAATATTTACACTTTTGCAGCTTAGTAAAAAAAAAAGAAAAGAAAAGAAAAATCTACCAATGCCCAGTAACTAAATAGGTGGGTACCTATAAATGGGGTACAATGAACAGTACATTTAAGTATACAAATTATCTGTTGATACAAACAAGTTGCTTTCTTTTACATATGAGAAAGGCTTTTTATGTCCAAAGATTTAGGCATAACTTTCAAAGTTTCAAGTGACCAAGGCCATGTCATTACTGTTTAAATATAATTCAACAGGATTTACCAGAAGATGTCTAGCTTTACAACATGGATTAAAGAGACTAAGATTGATGGGGGAATTAATTTGGAGTGAAGGAATGGTTTGTGCATTCTTAGATCAGAAGAAAGAGGCTTTAAAATGTTGCTATCTATTAGCAACAAGAAAGTGCTTTTAGAACTTTTGGTTATATTTTTCTCTATGCCCAGAACAGATTCAATGTGGCACTTTTCTTTAGGATGCTTGAAAACATCAGAAACTGATGCTAATGCTATACCTTTAAGTGCAATGGAGAGGTACAGTCACAGTGAATCAGCTAAGTGAAAATTTTAGATTTGTATTATATATATATATATATATATATATATATATATTGCTACCTATTGATATAAAATCATGTGTAATATTATTCAGCATATATTAAGGTGAACAGAATTTCTTCCAATAAAGGTTTTGACAATTATCTAAAGCAATGATTATTGAATCAAAAATAAAGTTCACAATACTTATAAGATATTTTGTGATTCCTCACTTTCCAGGTCTTCACATAAGAGTGTTTATTTGAAATCTTGGCAAGTGAGAGCTGACATCCAATAAGTATTGTGAATTATATATATATATATATATATATATACACACACACACACAAGAGATGTTTAAAAAAAAGCAATGACTCCAATTTTATTATCATAGCCTGTTGTAGAGTAGTTTCACAGTGGAGGCTTGTATTTCACTAAGTCGGTCCTAAAATAGGTTCGATGTATAAAATGTTAGGAAGTTGATATAATAGGTAATGATGCAGAGAAATCTAGTGGTGGTCGCTGATACTTTTATATCCGATTAATGGTCGTCCGACATCAACTCACTGAGCGACTTCGCGACAGACCCGTTACTATTACTACTACTACATTATAGATGGGAGAGTCTATTAACTATAGAATAGGTGTGTTCCACTATAACATAGCCTACAACATCTGAGGAATTTTGGCTGTATGGTAGAAACTGTGCCTTCAATCTCATAACCAGTAATTATTTTTTTTTTTAACTATGTTATAGATAATACATGAGTGGGTGCCTGGCAAAATGCTGCCTGACATGAAAGCGTGTATGAAAAAAAAGTTATCAATGAAGTCCTCCAAATGTTTATGTAGAACAAAAAGTGGATGTAGGCACAGTTAGGCAGTGGATGATGTGCACTTGCATTGACAACAACAATGTGACCAATCACATTTTTGGCTAGGCTATAATACAGATTACACAGACAACTTTATTACTGACAATGTCATTGCTGCTATGAAAAGTAGAAAATAGTGTTTTGTAGCAGAAAAACTTGTTCTCTCCAATAATATTATTATGCTCTCTACATTTATTGTTGTTTCCATAAATGGCATTACTTTTGAAGCATCCCTCATAATACTGAGAGACAAATTTGTGTATGTTCTCAGCTCTTTTTGCACTGATATAGAAATAATGCCTAATAAAATCATTTAATACATTCAAGCTCTTTTGAATGTAAGAGAGAGATAAATTTTATGTAAAACTGTGATATTATGGGCAAAATCTAGTAAATGTCAGGAATTTCAGTCACTCTAATGATTAAATAATCTATTTAAATTACATTTTGGGGATGGGGTTAAAATGAAATGATAATCATAGGGCTAGCTTATTTTAAAGCCATAAAATGGAGCTAAGATTTCAACCTCCCCCACCCCAAGTGGCTTCAACATTACTCCAATACTATCCTCCTTTAATGTAGTTATTTTCTTTATTAAACTATTTCTAGTGGTAAGGATAAAATAATTCACTCAAAAGCACATTCTTCAATTTTAGATTTTAAATTTGAACACATTTCAGCAGGTAACCTGTATAGCATTCATTAAAAATTAAGGAAAGTGATTTTCAGTAATCAGGAGTTAATGTGTAAATGTTACTGAATGTGGCTATTAAATACAGTAAATAATCGTGTAACGCATGATCTCATGCATTATGTGACCCCAAATTTTCACTTATAAAAAATGATTTTATCATGTATCATGTGAGTTACTTTTTTGAGAAACCAAATTACAATAGACTAACCTCTTTTCCTCTATCTTTTCATCCTATCTTTTAGTTAAATAAGTTAAAAATTAAAAGAATGATAAAAGTATTGTTAGTAATGCTATACTTGTTGCATAAACGTGTACATCCATAAACAACTGAATGAGAAACAGCTAAACATAAATGTAAACAATGGAAAAGATGCTTGTATTTTATAATACAATATTAATATGCAAATATTACATCATTATTATTGGATATAATTAAGTAAAATATCAGTTTTATCAAAATTATGTTTATTTTAAATACAGCTGTACTTTTTGACTACCATAAATGGATATATAGTTTGGTCAGTATAGCCAGCAGTACATACACTAATTTTATATGTTGTGTATGATGCAACCCCCTTAAAATTAGCTTAAAAATTGTCTTCAAAAGTCACATGATATGCGAGTATATATGATACTAAAATTTTTATATTTATTGTAAGATTTCTCATCACCTTGTTAAATTTTTAAAGAAGAGTGTACATGTCCCCAGTTATATTTAAAATGAGAATTCATGTTTTCCCTAATGATTACTTGGATCTAATTGATTGATTGATTGGTTTTCTATGGCTTATCATCCTTTTATGGGTTATTTAAATTTTTTGGAGATAATGATTTAATGATACAAGTCATACTAATTAACCTATAGTTAAAGGGTGAAGAGGTGGATATTTGGATATTTGCGCAAAAGCAAATATAAAAAATGCAACTCGAATTGGAACTCAGCTCTCCAATTAACAATTCCAACCCATTATTCATTACACCACCTATACATTCAAACTTACAGCATCTGGTATTCCCAAGCAGTCACCCATCTAGGTACTGATCATGCTCAATGTTGCTTAACTTTGATGATCATACGGTAACCAATGTTTCAACATCATGTGGACATAAGCCTGCCTGGATCTAAGTTGTTAATATACAAACTTCTACTCTTCTATGTGTTGTATCCCATCACAGCATAGGTGATCGAGGCTCTTGACAACTTCCTATCCTTTGTAGCTCTTAGTAATAGTTACTTTTTCAACATCCGCCCCAGTTCCTTTTCTGCCACCCATGTTAAGTTACTCATTGTTTTCTTCTGTCCCTCTTGCCTTCAAGTCCTCTGAGTGTCAAATTCTCCAAGCTCTCTTTCCTTATGTGCCAGAAATTTCATCTAGTTTTTCTATCTTGTTGAAACTTGTAACAATATTTTTATATAAATGTATTCTGTCCTGGGTATGACGATAAACTACATCCGCATCCTGGTTAAGATGATAAACTACATCCATGTCCTGGATAAGATGATAAATTACATCTGACAGCAAGGACTCTGATCAGGAAGTTTTGAGGAGCATGGAACCACCTCTTAATTTCTGGCATTCCCAGGTCCACCCTGACCCAGGGAGGCACCTGTTAGGGTCCTATTTATGTGTAAATAGTTAATACCCAAAAGTATTTTAGTCAAACACTATGTAAAAATAGGTTCAAATACCAGAAATACTTTGTAAAAAAAATTATTACCAGCAACACATTTTTGAAAAAAAAAATTACCAGTTATACAGTTTTTTAAAAAAAAGATATTAGCAGCAATAAAAACCTTCTTGGCATTAAATAACCCACTGAGGTTGATATGCCATAAAACAAAACAAAACCATAAATGTAGTTATCAACATAAGTGGTATACTATACACAAATAATTAAAAAAAATAAAGAACTTCTATGGACATTATCTTTTTTTTTCTTATTTAGATAGCTCTGTGTATATATGTTATTATTACAGGGTTTATATACACATACACACACCTGATAAACATTCTCATTTATGTATGCATTTTTTTTCTTTAATTCTTTCAACTCCTGTTACAAAACAAATTCTTCAGGAAGAAGCTGTGTTTTGCATCAACATTTTTCCTCTGAACATATGAATTGTAAGCAGATTCTGGAACCGAGCTGTTCCATAAATTATATCATTACTATTGGATGAAAAGAAAAACAAGTAAAAACACCTTAACAAGTATCATATTAGAAATGTAACAAATATTTTCTTTCATAAAGTGAAAATGAAGTTGCATTCTTCAGGATTTGACATGAAGGATTGCTGAAACATTTTTACAAGAAATTCATTCCTATTTTATAGTGTTTAAATATGGGTGGAAAATTGATTTATATTGACTTAATGAGGCTTTCTTGCACAGGATTGAAATGAAAAGCTTTTAAGAAAAGAAAGAAAAATTCTTTCACCATGCACTTTATTTTTTGTCATCTTTGTTTATTTTCTGTTTCATACTTCAGTTCTTGAGGGAAGGCCCAAAATATTTCCATTTACTATTGTTAGATGACATTAGAAGCATTTAGGTTTAACTAAATTCATTGGGAAAGACTGTTTTAATTTTATTGTGATAGCTGTTATATCAGAATGTATTAAAAGAAAATAATGCCAATTTTGATAGTTTTTCTTTGATTTCAAAGAAAGCAAGTAACATTTATGACAACATTTTTTTTTTACAACAAAGAAATGCAAATCAAATACCAAAATGATTTGTGCAGTTTATATAGAAGGTAATGTGGATGATCAAACATGTCAAAAGTGGTTTGTGAAGTATAATATATTACTTGAGAACACATGCCATTACATGAGCAGAGCCAAAATATTCAAAATACCCAAATCATTGTCATCAGCTATAAATTAGTTATGTTGATGTGTGGCATCCATCCAAATGAAAAAGATCTATTAGATTATATTTTCATGCACAATTTTTTTAAACAGATGTGACACAATAACAAGTAGATACCTTACAACACTATGGAACACAGAGATTATATCACAAGTAAAATGAATCACCATGATGTACAAGGTGAGTTATATGAATAAGAAAGGAGATAGTAAAAAGATTTGGTTTATCGTTGTTTTACAGCATATCAACCTCATTGGGTTATTTAATGCCAACAAGATTTGGATAGGTTCATATGAATAGAATATGTATTCTGCATAAGAAATCACTTTATAGATCAAGTTTCATTGAATGTATTTTTGTAAAGAGGGTTTTTGTCGAAAGTCAAATGTATTGCTGGTAATACTTTTTTCAAAATGTATTGCTGATATTTTTACTATAAAAATCTATTTTTATACTTACATATTGTTTTGACCCCAGTTTGGGAGGAGGTACCTATTTGCCCATAGCTGGGACCCTAACAGGTACTACCACCCCAGGTCAGTGTAAACCTGGGAACAACAGCAATTAAGAGGTGGTTCCACACGCCTCAAAACCTGATCAGATGCTTTGCTGCCAGATGTAGTTTACTGTCATACCCAGAATGAGATCGTAGGAAGAGAGGATAAGGTGGATAGATAATGATTGACCCATGACTTGAAGAGATTAAGAGTGTAATATTTGGGAAGTGTCCATGTGAGAATCAGTTCAACAAAGTAGCAGTTGATGGAAAAAAGCTGATTGGAATTTTCTCCTTACATACAGAATAGAGAGGAAATGAGGATGATTCATCTCTGTGGAAGTAGCATGGTGTGTCCTAGTTCTAAAGGTCTGAACTGGTGGAACTGAAGAATGACGCACATATGAAAATTTGTCATGGATATAGTGGTAGAGTAGCAATAGGTTTGCAATGTTCTGCCTGTGAGAAAAGAGATTGTAGAGTGGAAAATAAATATTCCCCCCCCCCTCTTGCCCAACAAGACTGTGTAAATGATTTTTAACTCTATCAAAGCTGGAAAGTGATGACTGAGCAGCTCCACCGCAGATATCATATTTTTGTCTCTATTTTTGGTCTACTCTGACTTGTAAAGATAAAGCATAACAGAAGGAATCAGATACTCTCTGGAGTGATAGAAAGAGATATTTTTGCAGTAATGGATCAAATAAGAGAGTTCTACTTGAAGCTGAGAGGGAACTTAAAACCCAAATGTATGAAATGAGGGATTTTATTGAACCAATCAGTATTCAGTATCAAAAAGGCATGAGATTGATCAGGAAAATTGAATGAAATGAGCAATAGAATATATAAAGACTGATTTTTTCAATGTTTTTTGAATGCTGAGTGGCTACAAGTAAAAGCCAGTAGAAATACCCATCCTTAAGATAAAGGTGATGTGATATGTTGAGGTAGGATTATAGTTGACAAAGTGGTGGGCCTATGATGAGATCAAGATAGTGTTAAAATAACAGCTTACGTATGCATTTACTTTTGAAGGTACACATGGAACAATATTTCAAGAAGAAATCAAATACTTTCAGATAGAAAATGATTTTTATACACAACAATGATCCATCACAACTGATAAAAAGAACTATTGAAGATCTGAATTCAATGGGCTTCAAAGAAACTAGTTTAATGAGGTTTCTGGTTTATTCCCCCTGACCATAACTTGATTAAAAATTTGTGAAGAATTCTGAAGAGTCAGGTTTACATTGGTAGACAGATATTTACCAGCAAATAGGAACTGTTTCAAATTCTATGCAGATTCATATGAAGAAATACAAAGATTCCAAAATTAATTGACAAACTTTTAAAACTAGTTTCAGAACAATAGCACATATAATTCACATTAATGTCGCCTTTATAATTTTGGCGTCCTTCCAATGACTGTTTTTAATTTTTGCCTTTGTAAAATTTGCTTACATTCTGTAATTATAAATTTTTCAACATTTCAGAGGTTCTGCAATCAATGGTTAATAATGTGAAACTTGGAAAATTACAAAAATTAATAAAACTACTGCCATATCTCAAGAGTGACACTGATTCTATGATCATTAATATATATTGTAAATTTAAATTAGTGAACTTAGACAAGTGAAGTAGAGAGAATGATTTATTCAAACATCTTTTTACTCCATGTTGGATCCCAGTGAAAGACAGTTGTTCAGCATTGTTGGGTAAAAATGTCCCTTCCTTGTTAGGGTGTTCAAGAGAAGCAATTCATGTAACACATGTGAAATACTCTGTAGAGTAATAGTGCAAATACTTTTGTAAATTCTTTCATTGGTGTCCTAAGTGCTATTCATTTTTGTGTACACTGGTCTGCTGGATGGGTGGGGTGCATCAACCCTTTTCTGCACTTGCCTGCTTATTTTATTTTTATTTTAAAAACTGAATCGATGAAAGCAAACACAAACTTTTCCACATCTTTGATAAAAATTTCCCAGTTTGTCACATCATAATCACTTTTATTTTGGATACTATTATATACCCACACGCATACACAAATATATACATATAAGTTCATGAAGACTGTAATTTGTAAGTAAACAATTACTAATCCTACAGAGAACAGTTGACCAGCTGTTGAATAAGAGAAATGAGCTGATGGCTGCACATAGGTATAAGAATAAGTATTTAATTAAAAACATACACCCGAGGTAGTATCTATCACTATTGGATTATAAGTCAGATTATAGCTACTGGTTGTATCTTATCTGCCTGGCTTCATATAGCTATTGGTTTTATATCTTATTTGCATGAAACTCCAAGCAGTGTATTTTGATATTGTATTAATAATATTATTCTAATTTATTTAAGCTCTGTCGACTTTGGCATTGAGCTCTCAGTTTATTTTAAGCTTTAGTTTTATTCTTACTATTTTTTTGTGTGCATGTGTGTATATATATATATATATGTGTGTGTGTGTGTTTGTGTGTGAGTTTTATATATATATATATATGTGTGTGTGTGTGTGTGTGTGTGTGTATGTGTGTGAGTGTGTGTATGTGTGTGAGTAACTTACCTTTTCATTTGTTGGCACATAACAAAATTGAGAAGAAAAGGAAGTGAAAAAAGAAGGTATGAAGGAAGACAGGTGGAAGGTAAGTAAGAATGCCTGAAGAAAATGAAAGGAAAAGCCAATGAAAAGGAAGTAGGAAAGAATGAATGGAAATGAAAGACCTTTAAAAAAAGAAAAAAAAGAAAAAAAGCTTGCTTGTCTTGGATTTTATTACACCTTCACCCCTTTGTTAATTTAAAATGTCTGGAGCATTATTTAAAAAAATTTTTCCCCCCTTTTCAACCATGAAGAACACTTCAAGTAGAAAGGCAAAGGCAACAGTATTTTTAAAAAAATATATGCACCCTCATATTACTATTTATTCTGTTCTTTACAGAATTCATTTTATGAAAAAAAAAAAAGTTTGATTTCCTGACTGCAAAAGCAATTGTTTGATTAGAAAGATAAAAGGTTCTGGTAGAATGTAATGATGAAGCTATCTAAAAGATTGCAAAAGTTAGTAATAAAGAATTGTAAATGCTTCTGTCTAAATTTCTGGGACAAAGAGTTATTATGACAGTCCTCATCACATTTTCTGACTGCTGTGTCTCATGACCTTGTTCAGGGGTCTTATGATCTAGGTAAACTTCAGGGAATTTTTAACACAACTCTTTATTTAATCTACAGGGGAGATTTTCCTCATTCTGCTGTTCATATCATATTTTAAATCATACAATACATAACCTTAGTGTTTTTCACATCACAGTTAAAAATTTTAACTTTCAGATGAACACGATTTTCTCTTAAAAAAAAAAACCAACAACACCCTGGTGATGACATTGTGTTAATGTTGAAAGTACTTGGAATAAATTAATATGGTAACTTTCTCTCTTCCTTTAGTAATGATACTAAGAAGCTTGTCTATGAATATGAGAAGATCCTGTTGAAAATAAGTAGACAAAACTTGTCTAAATTATTCAATGAGACATGTCTATATATCTATCTATGAAGAAAAATATACAGAAAAAATAAACAAAAATCTTAATATGTAATTATGCTGTATTAATGTTAATATAAACATTAATACAGCATAATTACATATTAAGATTTTTGTTTGTTTTTTTCTGTATATTTTTCTTCATACTGTCAGATCTATATCCATATATTTAATTATATCTATCTATATATAATTTATTTGAAAATTATAACATAAACATGTTTTAAAATCACTACAAAAATAGCCATTTTGTTTCAACACTTCTGGTATCTTATCAAGTGATGATGTTGAACACCATCACTTGATAAGACACCAGAAGTGTTAAAACAAAATGGCTATTTTTGTAGTGGTTTTATAACATGTTTATGTTATAATTTTCAAATAAATTATATTTCCTCTACTCTGTAGTGAGCACTCTTTTAAGAATACTATTTTTGTTTATTGGAATTTATTCTGTATACACCAATCCTATACTTGGAGATATATATATATATATATATATATATATATATATATATGCACGTTTTATTTTTTTTTTTATTTAAGATCTTTTTATTTATATAACTTTATGTAAATAGGCTAAAGATTCAACTCTCTAATAAAAGAAAAAATGATGACAGTACATTGAAAAGTTGTCTAACTGAACAAAAGACTGCATTACAGTTTTAAAAAGGATACTGCTCGTCTTAATAAGATAACAGGCAAGGTGAACTACTCCTCCCTGTCAGAACAATAAAGTTGAGTTTGAGAACCTCCCAGTTTCAAATGGATTCCATTTAATACTCTAATCAGCAATAAGATGATATATACTTGTCTTCAAAAGGACCTATCTCCCAACACATTGGATGTGCAAATGTACAGAAAACTTGTTCAAGAAGAAACCAACAGGTACAGCCTTAAATGTAAATTAAAAAATTCTTTTGAGAAACAGTGGAAGAAAATGTTTATGGCAAAACAAGCAAAAAAGATTAAATAAATCCTGATTTACTTGTATTAGTTTTCTCATCTGTGTTTTTTTTAATCATTTCATTCCAAGCAAGGAAATAAAGCCACTAAGACTCAAGGAGTTACTGAGTGTTAGAGAATATGAGAAAAATATACTATTAAGGAGAGAGAACAATAAAGGAACAATAATTAAGAAGATAGAAGATAACAATTAATACTGCATTTAAATATTTGAAGATCAAAGTTGACTTTATGTATCTATATTTCCGGAAGGCCGGAGTGTACAGCAGCCAAAATGTTGTGGTAAATATGGCAACAAAGATGAGGACAATAGTCTGAATAATGTAAATAGTGTACAATGTTGACTGGGAAACCAGAAAAAAATTCCACAAGAGAAAAGTGTGATAGAAGAAACCGTTAGTAAAGAACTTACCATTACATCTAGCCATTTCAACTGTAAAATGATAAGACCTTGCCGTCACCGTAGTATTGTGTTTAAATTCATAAAGTCTAGATACCAATGAGGAATGTTATCCTTAAAGAATGATTTTTTTCTTTTAATCATTTCATCCCAATTAAGGCAATCAAGCTTCTAAGACACAAGTTAGAAGATATGGAAAAAAAAATACTATTAAGGAGTAAGAATGATTCACATTGAAGCAAGTGCCAATGACATCACTTATGCCAGTAAATTAGATGATATAACCTTTTTGCAGAGGTTGAACTGATAAAAGCTAAGTCCCAAGACAACATTTTCATCCAGATAGCCATGTGTTTTATCGGAATAAATGGTTTTGCTAAAAATTTCCAGATTAGTTGGGAACCTGGGAATGTCTAACAGAACCATTACAACAGCGTAAGAAGACAAGATTACAATGACCAAAATGTTGTGGCTATAATAACAAAGATGAAGATATTTTCTGTTGGAATTTCTGGGATGAGTTCTCATCAATTATATTCAGACTAATGACCTCATCTTTGTTGTTATCATCCCAATATTTCATCTATTATGCCATCTGACATTCTTCAGGTGTCTGTCAATTTGTGTAACCTTCAGGGAATTTCAAATTGAACCAATTATTTACTCTACGAGGGTGGATTATTCTTGTTCCACTATTCATGTCTATCAACACCCTCGTGTTCTTTTTAGTACTCTGTTACTGCTTGCCCTGTTTCCACAGAGTCTATACCTGTATTACTCAAACCTGGGTTTGAACTCACAATTACTATACCACCAACTTCAAGAAAAAGATGAGATATCCCTAGACATGGACAGCCAAAAAAGGACAATCTAACTCCTAGTAGATTAAATAAAGATTTCTCTTTAAAATTTCCTGAAGATTAGTCAGATTAACAGAAAGCTGAAGGGCACAATGGCCAAAATACTGTGCTAACAACAAAGATTCAGGGGCATAACAATGAAGATACTTATCCCAAAAAATCTGTGTACAAGATAGAGAGAAATACAGTGGTTTCCAAATCTTGGTTATTATACAAAAGGAATTTCAGAAGTGACTAATACTATTCTGATTTTTATTTATATTTCTGCACTACCAGACTGTGGTTTTGAACATGTTTTCTACAAAATTGAGTTTTGCTAGTGATTACAAATCACATTTGTTAACAATTAAACAGTGGGCATCATCAACTGATGTTTCCTTGGATGAACTGATGATTTCAACTTTTTCCAACAATAAGTGCATCATTCATTCCTGATTTGAGTCTAAATGACTAATTTGCAATTCTAGGGTCCATGAGGTTAAATCATTTCCTAGAGTATTTGCCTGCAAATAAGGCTGGAACAACAAGTCAAAGGCAGTGTTATGTCTGCATGTGTGTTTCACAAACACAAAAGAGGTGCAAAAAATGCACAACTCCATTGTTTATGCGATGCTTCATAGAATATACAGTATATTTGAAGTTGTTATGCAAATTACAAACTATTTTTGTTAAATTTTAAATAATTTAGTCATTGTGACAAAACAAAGCTTGAGTTAATATGTTGAAACATGGCTAATGGAAAGAATCTAATAAATGCTGAGAAAAAGAAAAAGTTATTGAGTGAGGGAATGTCCACATTGGAGATGTAAAAAAGAGATTCACAGAGATCATTGAATGATAAAGAGGGTGATTGAAAATATAAGTTGGGAACAAGAATCAAAGGAAAAGGCTTTAAGAACTTGTTTCCTCAAGTTGAATGTAAATCAAAGTGAATTATAGCAAAACAACCACTTTTATTCAGTGCTCAGATCTTTGAACAGGCTGGAATTGAAGGAGACAAGAAGGACAAAAGGTATAGGATACTTTGCAACTTGGGATATATCAAGAAATCTCATAGAAATCTCCTCTCAGCAACAAAATATGTCAAAGAATCAAAACTGAGCCAAGGAATGCCAGAAAATTAACTTTTCTAAAGTAATTTTCATTGATGAAGCTTAGGTAACACTCAATGGGCCAAAGGATGGATTTTATTCAATGCAGATGTACTTGTGGCTAAATGATGGCAGCAGTGTGATGATATGGGCTGGAATTGTCAAGCAAACCATTATTAAATTATTCAAAGTTGATGAACAAGTTAAACTGAACAATGCTAACTATTGCAATTTCATAGACAAGGCTTTCTTTGAATGGTACAAGTCCCATCATCACAGTTACAAAGTGAAATGTGTATTTGTGCCTTCTCATGTATCTAAGGTTAACTGAATTTTCAGAGTGTAAAAGGTTTACAAAGGAGAAAATAATGAAATGGTTATTATCAAGTCCCGAGTCCAATCCAATTGAAAATCTAAGGTCAATTGTGAAGATAAAATTATATGAAGGCAGCAAACAAGCAGACCTATGGGAAACAGTTAATCACATACTGGACTTGCTGAAATAAAAAAATTAACAAAATCAATGAATAATAGCTTGCCAGCTGTTATTGAGAAAAAGGGGCAGTATATTAAGATATAAATGCTTCATAGAGTTATATATTTGTTATTTGCTTTATTATGTGTGTTGATCTTTTGTTGATTTTATTACCTTTGTATTGAAGTAAAAGGTGTTTTTCTGGTTATTCATAGTAACTTCAGACTGCAGTTTTTATAATAAATCTACTAACTTTAGCAAAACATGTTGCAACTAACTAAAAATTTAACTCAAGCTTTGTTTTGATGTATAAATTAAGCCTTTAAAATTTGAAAAGAAGTTTTTCTAAGCAAATTTAAATTATTGAGGATTATGAGCTTTGCATAATAACTTCAGACAGACTGTACTGTCATTAAACTTACGAACCTAACATTTGTTTTATAAGACGTAAAATATCATTTGTAGAGTTTGCATATATAATAAAATAAATATTAAAAATAAATACAAAAAATGATAAATAAAAATAACTGTCTATATTTCTGAGATGAGGTATTGTAACTATTTACATAGTTCAGACATACGGTCCAGTGGATAAAAGCATTGGTTGAATTCAGTGACTTAACCAAAGAGTTGTCAGTAATACCTAGCTACAAGAAGATAACTGATACTGAGATATCCGGAAGAGGCATGGTATGTGGGACTAGAACAATATACGCCAGTGGATGAAAACGGCTTTGGCTTAAAATTCCAATCACCTAAAGAAGGCTGGAGTGTACAATGGTCGAACCATCATAAATATAGCAACAAAATGAGGACAACAATCTGAACAATGTAAATAGTGTAAATATATATATTCTGTTCTTTTATCATAAAATAGAAAATTATCTTATCCTAATTTCCTGCTTCCTCACCATAAATGTCATCATTGCTAAGAATTTCCCTTGAATTTTATGGCTTGCTTCTTTTAATCTCATCTCTTTAACACTGTAAAAAATACAAAGCTCTATTCTTTATATTCAAACAAAAGCTACTTCTCATAGTTAAGACGAAGTATTTTTTTTAATTTTTTCCTTTTTTATTCATTATCTCTTTCACTTGAGATTTTTTTTCTAAATATCAATGTATGTGCGAGAAAGACGCACACAGTGAAATAATATTTCTTTTACTCACATGTTTTAATAACATACATGAAGTTTTACTTTTTTCACATTTTTTTTATGCATTTTCCTCACTCTCTCACCCAGTTTCGGGCATCTCCCTTGCTCAGTTTCATTCAAAGGTTTGCTTCACTTTAGATCCCTGTATGCTTCCACCTTGGAATTTGCATTATATTTCTCATATATCCTTGAATTCATTTGGAATTTGATAAACAAATTCAAATTAGAAAAAAAAACATTGCAGCCATATCTAAGCTGTAGTTACTCAATCCTCACTTTTCAGCCCTAATAAAGTTAAAAAAAACTATGTGGTCTTTTGCTCAATGACTTGTTTTCTACTCTGCAACCTTTTTCCTCACAGGCACAAAGTAGCAAGTTTTTCAATCATAAATGTTCAAATGTACCCCCATTCGTTCATTCTACCAATTCAGACTTTTACTCGGATGCACCATGTTACTTCCACAGTATCAAATCAGCCTCATTTCCCCCATGTTCTAAATGTAAGAGGAAAGTTCCAATCAGAAAGCATTTTTCTAAGAACTGCCACTTTGAGAAACAGATTACACTATTGTTGCTTCCCTGAACACTTTAATTTTGACCTTTGCAAATGTGAATCATGATCTCTCCTCCTTATCTTCATCTCTTACCAGTTTGCCTTACATTTATATCACATTCAGCACTAAAATTTGGTTGACTGTAACTCTTTACGATGAGTGACTCTTGAGCATTGTACTGGGTGAATATTAAGATGAAATAAAATCATTTGAGAGAGAAAAAAGCTCAATAAAGTTTATTTCCAGGGGTAGAATGAACAGTATTCTAATTACAGTATCATCTCATATGAAATAGAAGTTGGTTTTCCTGCCTAAGTGCCTAGCAAAGAGATTAAAAAATTATGCAAAAGTCTTAATATTCAGATTATTTTGCACAACAGACTCGCAAGAGACCAAAGCATCTGTTTCAACTGGCTTTATATAAGATTTTACCTTTTTAAGGAAAGCATAGCTTTTCAATTCTCAGTTAGCTATTTACAAATAATAAATTTCTTTCTTTATCTCTCTCTCTCTGTCCCTCCCTCTCTCTCTCTCTCTATATATATATATATATATATATATATATATAAGCCCATCCTTATTCTAAGAAAATACAGTTCTCAATTAAAGGGAAAGGCAAACTGGAGGGTGTCAAAAGCATCCGGGATCAAAGCAAAATATTTGTTTGGATCATCTTTACATCAAATGCACGACTTCTAATGAAGCAGACTGTAGACCTCTTCAGCCTCAGCTAACCATCTGCCCAGAGGAGAGAAATTCTAACTTCATGACACATGGCTATTAAATCTTTCACTTAAAGTATGTTCTATAGTTAACACATACACACACACCATCTTAAAATGTCATTGCACAACTTCAAAAGCTTTCAACATAACTAATCATTTAAACAACACTGTAAAACTGGAGTCTCTTCCAGACTTTCTCTTGCAGACACTGTGGCAGAACTTGCCTGTTAAATAGAGGCATTGTCAGTCATAAATAGAACATGTTTTAAAATCTTCATTTGTAACATTTCTTATGCACAACAGCAAACCAAAAAAATTCAACATGATTTATTCACATCATGGAGACAAAACTATCAAACCATATATATATATATATATATATATATATATATATATATTTAAATGGTGCTATGTATAATAGGATCAGTTGGCCACCATCTGTGAGAAAAAGATCACTGTGACACAATTCACTCTACCAGAAATTTGAGAATGGCATGCTGTATTGCTTGGCATTTGCACCAGAAGCTCTGATACAAACCTTTCAGAGTGTTTGGATGAGTACAGTGTAGAATGATTTGGAAAGAGTTGGAGGAGTTTAATTGTGATTGTGAAGGTACAGCAGCTTGGAAAACTCACTCTGATCATTCTGATAAGAAAAGAACTGCTGAGCACTGAAGCCTACATCAAGTGCTTTGAGGAGGTTGTGCTACCCTGAATCAAGAGTCTGGCAACAGGACTCTGCACCATGCCACACATGCAAGAAAACCCAGTCATGGCTCTAAGACAATTTCTGCAATGATATCATCCCTTACATCTGGTTACCTAACTCTCCAAACTGTAACCCCTTGATTATTATGTGTGGGGTGCAGTGCAACAGACCAACAAAACTCCTTGTAATACCAAAGATGAACTGAAGCTATATATATATATATATATATATATATATATATTAGTTATATTTAGGCAGCTTCTATTCATTTAAACATGTTTGATACAAAAGAAACAAAAAGGTATGCCTATCTTTCATTTATTTTTAAAATACAATTAAAAATTAAACAGACTGTCAGTTCTTTTTAATCAAACATGTTTTGAGATTATATGAAACATTAGTATTGCAGATAGATCATTTGTTGATTTACTCAGTAAATATAGAAAACAACAATGCATAGTGACTGGTGTTTTATGCAATTTCTATGTCTACAGTGTTTATTTCTATCTCACTTCCTCAATGTATATGTGTCTGATATAACACTTATGAGTATATAAAATGGAATTTCCAAAGTTAAAATTCCTGCTAAATTTTTTTTTAAATGCTGATGTCACTTCACATCATAAGGAATCATTGCTGTAATACTCTTGAAAAACCCATAAAACCCACCCCAGCTACATGTAAACTTGTCTTAAACCTTGGTATGACAGCCAATCAAGGAGGATAACTCCGAATTCAATATAAAATTCTCCACCTAAAACACATAGTCCAGTATAACAAAATTAGGTATATGATAAACATGGCTGGTAATATACATTTATATCATTGTTTATGCTTACATTAGTTCCTGAGCATTGACAATCCATTTTCTTTCTCCATGCACAACATAGGGTTAAACTTTGCCAAAACAAATTTTATAGAAAAATGGTAAAATTTAGGTTAATCAATACATTTTTTTAAAACTGCTCAAAATATTGTTTCTTAATGAAAAAAGTGATTAAAAAGTAAATAAGGAACAAGGCCACACAAAAAGATTGCAATTTATTAATTTAAATTTATATTCTATTTTTTTTACAATCATAATAAACACTCTCCTATGGTATATGATATTTTATTTCATGTGGGCTGTTTATTTTGTATAATAATAGCTTTGAGAGTTTTGAGTCTTTCTTTGCATGGGTGCTGTAAAATATTTTGGTGTTATCTAGTCTAGTGTCTTATGTTGATAACCGTGATTTGGTTGTTTATGACGTGCTGGTTGTATTAATAGACAAATAAATCATAACCTTTATGTGTGGTTTTGTTCCCAATACCCATTACACATGACATCACACTAGACTATTTCAAATGTCCAGCTTCCCAAATAAAACCAAGATGCAGACAAAGGAAGTTTAACTACCACACAGACACCACATTGGTTCTTGATAATAACTGGGAAAATTAAACGTATTTGAACAAAAATAATAATATATGAACTTCGAACAGTTTATCCACAACTCCAGGCACAAGACTAAACACCTTATCAGAAAATTGGAAAAATACAATATAAAATTAAACAGACTTTGTCGGTTCTTTTTAATTGAACTTGTTTGGATATATATTTTAGAGGAATGTGTCATAATGCACATGTATAAACATGGCTGTGTGGTTAGAATATGTTTTCCAGCCATGAGACCCAGGTTCAAATCTCACTAGAGTCAAGTTGTCCGAAAGGAAACCTCTTGATGTTATCTGCTTGGGAAGGTAATCACAGTGTACATCACCTTTGAAAAGTACCTAAAAATAAAACCACGGGTTGACCCAAGTCTCCTGAGTGAAATTGGATAGATGGAAATATTCAAAAGCCATTGATTGTTGTGCTAACGAAGTCACAAGTCATCATCAATAAAGGCTCAAGTATACTGGCCTTGTTTAAACTGCAAATCATGCCAGATTATACATTCGCTCCCAGTAACTGTATTCATGCTTCACTCAGCATAGTTGCAGCATGACCAACAGATTGGTTCTGTGGGTGTTGAACAAACAGTAATATATCTAAGCAGGCATCTGCAACAGGGATTGCTTAGCTGTCCCAGCAGATGAATGTGCTTGGAAACAAGTAGACAGTCATTATGATATAAATATATATATATATATATATATTATCTCTCACCGATAACACGACTCAGAGTTTTATGCACAATGCAAGTGCTTCAGGTTCTGTGTATAGACTGCCCATTACATAATTTATATTTAAAAAAATATATCTGGTTATCATAATATTGGCATGGATATATATTATACTAAGATTTCAGTTTTTATATAATTATATTTGGTATTTAAAATAAACGTGATGTGTGTGTGTTTCTGTGTAAGAACAAATTATTTTTTTATAGTTGTGATTATAAATGTTATTAAAGAGATATTGCTTGTTCCTTTTCTTTTTATATATATATATATATATATATATATATATATATATATATATATATATATATATACACACACACACACACAAAAAAACAAACCATTATATACTTAAACTAATTTATATTAAAAATCAATCTGGGTCAACGTATTTAAGCAGATATTTCTTTTTATGCTTACATGTAACCATCATTTCTCTTTTTTAATAAACTAGGGTTATTTGTTTTTAGATAACCAATTTTATAACAAGACATAAGTTACATTTTACATTCCTTTCTCATTATAAGTTTTAGCTCTTGTTAAAATATCTATATAATAGAGAGAGGGAGTGGGGGTTGCATAAATAATCATATTCAGCTGTCCCAGATGTGGTCGTAGGGTTGCTGTGAAATCGAGTACCTGACCAGTTCCCTCCACATATCTGGATTGAAAGCCAGAGGAGTAATTCAAAGATAGTTTGTCTTGGGCATTAAACCTGACAGAATCCATTCCTCTTCAGGTCAAACTACAGCTGATGTTTTTGAACTTGAAGGAACACTTTGCCCACACATATATGGCTGTTGATTCCACATTCAACACTAAACTGTGACCATCAGTTACAAGGTTGAAGCTATTTTCAGTTTATGATTTCCATCTCTAAACTATCTATATCTATAAATGATCTATCTCCAGTATTGAGCATTATTGCCCCATAAATATAACATATTTTAAAAAATATATATTTTAAACATAGTATATTAACACAACAATCAATTTTTTTAAAAATGTTTTATGAAAAGGAATAAACAAAGAATGTCTGTTAAGGCTTTTGGGCAGTCTCTCCTGGTATTGAATGTCATTTTATTTTCAGTGGAAACTTTGAAAAGAACTTGCTGAAATTACCTGTCACATACCAAGTACTTTTGACCATCACTGGTTGTTTTCAAATGAAGAAGGTAGAGAGATGGGAGAGAGCCAGTGTAGTGTATATGGCTATTAATGGTCTGAAGTTTCAAGTGAATTTGGGTTCACATGCTATGACTATGGAAAAGATTTTAGCATTAAGTGGCTAAAATGACCTGACAGTTCAAAGACGTTTTTTAACATGAAACAAATTTTATTGATGGTGAGTAACTGTCCTTTGATGTGAAAGACAATTTTTTTTTGCAGTTGGATTGGCAAAGTACTTTTGTATTGGTGACTAAAATCTTATTTATATATATATATATATATATATCTGAAAAGGGATGGATTTAAAAAAAAAACATTTGTTTATTTATTATTCTGATAGATTTTTATTACTTAAACATCTTTCATGGATGCTGATATTTGAGTAAATGCTCTGCTTATTTATTAAACAGTATATTTATTTATTTTCATCTATTCAGGCTGGTAGATGAAAACAAATATACTGTTTAATAAATGGAGTATCAACTCAAATAAGAGTATCCACTAAAAATAATGTTTAAGTAAAAAAAATCTGTTGGATTAATAAATAAAACATCAACCTGTTTCCTTACAAATTGCTTTGTTGAAGATACAAAACTGAGCAGATATGTCTGTTTCAAGAGTCAGAGAAAAATCTGTGTTTAAAGGCACTATTCAACTTTGCTTGGTCATCAACGCACTCTGTAGCTGAAAGGGCAAAGTACATCAGAACTAATGACAGTTTTCCCTAGGCAAATACAGGTTTGAATCCTACCAGAGAGTGCATATTTTTCTCTAATAAGATTTCTCGAATAGGCTTGTTGACAAAAATAAATAAATATACTGTTTAATAAATAAACGGAGTGTCAACTCAAATATTAGTATCCACTAAAAATAACATTTAAGTAATATATACATACAGTGCAACCTCGGTTCTCGAACATCTCACATGTCAAATAAATCAGTTCTCAAACAGAAAATTCAAGATGAAAATGGAACAAAATTTTGCTTCTCGAACGACATTGCCGAACCAAGTTAACCTGAACAGAATAATTTCTGAGTCGACTGCCATGTTGTATACATTCATGTTTTGTGTTTTTTTTCCCCAATTTTATTGCACTGTGACTTTTTTTCTCTACATTGATTCCTATTCGTAAAATAGTTTTGGACTTAACATTTCTAATGGCTTTCAGAAATGAATTAAATTTTGAACCAAGGTTCAACTATATATATATATATATATATATATATATATCCTATATAAGAAATTTTGAAAAACAAACAAAATCGTTAAAAAATAGTTTTGGTTTATTAAACCAAGTTTTTCAAGACAATATGGAAAATCAAAATACAATTCAGTTCAATATGACAAATCACGATGGACATAAAAACACAAGTCTTATTCAGAACAGATAACTGAAAATTGAAAAAATGATCAGCCTTCCATTCTTCATATTGAACTAATATTTTCATAACGTATTCCTAAAAGTTTGTGATTATTTTGAAATGAAAAAGAAAAAGAAAATGTCCATCGTATTTTGTCATATTGAATGAATTGTATTTTGATAAATTGTCTTTAAACGTCAGACGTCGACATTTCTTTCATTTAACTACATTTAAGGATTTTTGTTTGTTTTTTTCAAAATTTCTTCATTCTGTCGGATTTATATCCATTTACACTTGCTTATATATATATATATATATATATATATATATATATATATATATATATATATAATTGAAAGAGACTCAGTTGTGACTTATGATATCAAGTAATTTAAATAGACTATAATTGCCAACATACACTTCAGCACTTGGTTAGCATGACTTTCATTAAAACACTAGAAAAAATAATTTTTAAATATTAAAAAAAATGTCAAGAGAAAATTCAGTTTGCAGCAAATGTCATTTAATAAAAATTTGTAAAAATTCGTCATTATACCAAAGAAATCTCATTTGTGTAATATTTTCTATTCTTTGTAAACAATCCTTAAATATCACTACACAGCAAAGATTGAGTCAGTAATAATTAATACCAAAAAGGAAATGAAAACAAAGAAAAAAGAAAAAAAAAGAAGGTAAAGAAAAAATAAAAAACGCAGCTTAATTCTGCAAAGTCTTTAACTCATAATCATGTTGAAATGAAGAAAGAAAACAAGATCTAAGAAATAATTATGATTTTCACAGATTTTTTACACAATTGAATACTAGCAGGAAAACTAAAATCGTCAATGTCAAAATTTCAACACAGAAACATGATAGAAGATACAGAAAGGCTTAGTTAATTTCTGAAAAAAAAAAAATCTTTAGTTGTATTTAGATTTTCTTTTTCAAATCTCTTAAAACTTTTCAATTCGGTAGCAATGTTAAAAAAAAGAAAAAGAAAAAAGCTATTTCTTTTTTCATTAACACATTTTAATCAAGTCTTGAAAACGCAGCTACAGACTTTCATAATCAGAGGGCTCTGTTGCTGAATGGGGTGTGGTGATAAAAACTAAAATCTATTTGAAAAAGTCAAATCTTTGTAATATTAAATGTGAAAGAAAATTAGATAATTTTAAAGAAATTGAATCATTTTCTTTTTTTAAATCTACACAGTGATCAAGGACTAAATATTAAAAAATGAGCCAAATGTGGAAATACAAGAATAGCTCTCTGGCTAAATTTGAATAACTGCAGATAGTGGCCTCTGCCACACCTATCACCTTGTCAATGTGTTAAAGACACTCTCTTAGGGATAAACAAAGAGTTCAACTCTCACCAGAGGTTTATTTTTTTATCTCTAAATCCATGATGCTTACTCACAACTGTAAAATGGCAGACTACAAATTGCAATAAAAAAATAAACTAACTGAAATTAAATGAAAGAAATACAGGTAAAAAAAAAAAAAATTAGTAACTGATAATGCTTCATCTAGGTAATTAAAAATGTAATCCCTTCTAAATTTTGTTTCCCAAGGTTGAATTTAAAACTTCTTTTTATGTTTTATAATTCTAAATTCATAAATATACATTTGTACAACAGTTTAAGGATAATTAATTTTCAATGTATAGGATAAATAAATTTATAAAATCTACATGAAGAACTAGGTAGAAAGAAACTATTATGGAGTTGGAATATCAGAAATTTGAAAACATTAAAATTTAGCAATTCAATGAAAGATAATAGCAGTATTTTAGCAGGGTATAAAATAGTATTATAATGTGATAAAGAAGGAAGTTAGTATGATTATAAAGTATATGTTGGTAATTTCTGTCCGTCATTAAAAGACATAAAGAGCACTTAGTTTTAACCAACACCATTGAAAAAGATCACTTTTGACTGTATGGTGGCAGTTGACCTATCAATGTGCATTTTTAAAAATTGTTGAAACTGGTGCATTTTTGTTTGACTCTTACAGATCAGAAAAAAATAAGCAACATTTTGAACATTTTTCTTAAGTCATAATGTAAGTTAAAGGAAAACAAAACCAAAATGGACACGATTGCAATCAGATAAGAAAAAGTGCAGGAAAATCATTATGATTAAAACATACATACTTTTATCACAACATGTGTTTTGTTACTACTGGATTAAATGTAAAAGAAAAGGATTTAAGATTTAATGGTTTTGTTTTCATTTAGAAGAGGAGAAAGTTAAAAATCAAGATTAAAAAGCAAAATTGGATGGCCAACTTGTGGCACATTGTATGATTATCTGTGGTGCATTAAATTCCAGTAATTTTGTCAATCAGTTTACAAGTGACATTCATTCATTAGAGTTGTGATTTATTTATGCTTTCTAAGTTTTGTAGTTTTTCAAAAATTCAATTCTTTATCACAATACAAAGGAAAATAATCAAGGGGAATAAAAAAAAAAAAAAATGATGGTAAATGAGAATTCAATAATTGATGGGGAAAATGAGAAGACAAAATGCCTACTTTTGTATTTATAAATCCATTTTCTCTTTATGAATTAAAAAAACATGAAGATGCCTCAGAACATAACTGGGCCAAAACTTGTTGATTTGAGAACAAATTCATTATTAAAAATTAAATTTAATGAGCTTCCATCAATCGCAAATGCATCTGACATTAGTTTCTGGCAATTATTGCTCTATGAATATTTTCCAAAATTAAGAAAATTTGCTCAGGATTCTATCTTCCATTTCAAACAATGTAGAGATGTGACCAAACATTTTCATTGATGATCTTGGTTAAAAACATCATGATTAACAGATCAAAATTTAAAGAATTTTCTGTCATAGTATTAGTAGTAGTAATAATAATAATAACACCATCTTGAACAGATTTGGACAAATCATGACACATCTGTCAAAATTAGTGCATTTTATGATGAGACTTGGTGAATTCCATCACAGTGACTTTTACCAATCAGTTTACAACAGATTTGTGCATTATGTATTTTTTTTTAATTTTGGCAATTTCATACTGTTTCGGAAAGATTTTTTTTTTAAATTCATGTCTCCATCACTAAACAAGAGAAAATCAGAAAATGATAGTAAATATGAATTCAATGATTGATTGGAAAAATGAGAAGAAAACTGCTTACTTGCATTTATAAAATCATTTTCACTTCATGCTGCCCCACCCGACAAAGAAAAAAAATCATGAAGATGTCTTGTAACATACAAATGGAACTTGTTGACTTGAGAACAAATTTTTTATTGAAAATTAAATTTAATGAGTTTCTCTCAAACACAGATGCTTCTGACATTAATTTCTGGCAATCATTATTATCCAATTCACATTTTCTAGAATTTAAAAAGAAATGTTAATTATAGCTGCTATTTCTGAATGATGGATAGAGATGCAAATAAGTATATTCAGCTATGAAATTGATTACAAACAAAATGAGATTATGATTGATCAAAATTTAAAGAATTTTCTATTACTCGCAGTAACCATTTCAGTCCAAACACTAAAAGTTTCAGCAAATCAAAACACTTTGAAAAATATTATTAAGGAAAGCAATGATCAGCTTATTTTTATATTAAATCAATAAATTATATAAAAATGGTGGGCCACAATCTTAACAACATAAGATACGCAGATGACAGTGTTGATAGCAGACACAGAAAGGAAACTGTAAGAAGGTGGTGATGGTTTGGTTTGTTTTACAGCATATCAACCTCAATGGGTTATTTAATGCTGACACAAGTTTTATTGCTAGTAATATTTTTTTTCAAAAGTTTATTGCTGATAATCATCAAAGTATTTCTCATATTAAAACCTATTTTTACACTTTCATACTGTTTTTGATCCCAGTTTGGGAGTTAACTATTTACCCACAGTTGGGACCTTAACAAGTGCTACCACCCTAGGTCAGGGTGAACCTGGGAATACCAGCAATTCAGAGGTGGTTCCATGCTTCTCAAAACCTTCTGATCTGAAGCCTTGCTGTTGGATGTAGTTTATCATCATACCCAGGACATGGTAGTGAAGGGAAGTGAGAAGAAAAGACTAAACATCAATTGCAAGAAGATAGAATGCATGGTTGTTAGTAAAAGGAACAGCCAAACATGAAAATTACAGATTAGAAATAACAAAATCAAATAAGTACAATTGAAATATCTGGAAAGTGTTTTAACAGAGGACAGAAAATGTGACACTGAAATCTGAAGGCACATTTGGATAGCAAAAGTTGCATTCCCAAAGCTAAGTATTAAAAAACAGAAAAACTTCATCAAAACTAAAGAAAAGAGTAGTACTGTACTGTTACATGATATCAGTCCTCTTATATGGCAGTGAATGCTGGACAATCTCCTCAGAGATGAAGATGAGACCTGTGGCAACAGAAATGTGTTTCTACTGAAGGATGCTGACAATTCCATGGACTGAACATGTGAGCAATGACAAAAGTTAAGAGAAAATGGAAACAAAAAAACACTTAACATCAAGAAGAAATAGTTGGAATTCTGAGGGCACATTATGAGAAAAGAGGGCTTAGAAAATTTACTAATCGCAGGACAGATTAAAGGCAAGGGGACAGAAAAAAACAATACATAACTAGCAAACTTGAATAATTGGATAGCAGAACAAGGTTTAGGAGAGATAATAAAACAAAATTTATTAAGGGCTACAAAGGACAGGAAATTGTAGAGAGTTGTGATCACTAATTTCCTGAAGGAACATGGCACATAGAAGAATAAATATTTTTTTTACAAGAATTAATGGTAATACAACATTTGCATGGCACATACAAATTTATGTGTAGAAGAAAACTGATGAAATTTTGATTATCTCTGGTTTAGGAAAAGTATTTTAGGATGACTCTTCATCTTTAGTCTCCATTAACTGAACAGCTGGAGTCTCTTCTCCACAATACCAATACATTGGATACAATGAAATATTTGGATAGTGTCCAGTTTCAAATACTTGGTAGCAATTCTGTCAAAAGAGCACCAGCTATGAAGAAATATGCACCTGGATCATCACAGCAGTGATGGCCAGACTAGAAAGGATATAGAAGAGCAACATCAGCTTCCATACCAAGTTCAAGCTCTACAAATCACTGATCATGTCTATGGATGTGAGACTTGGACAACTCCTGATTGAGGCTTTCAAGAACAAATGCTTGAGAAAGCTCCTCTGTTCTCCTACTGGAAGAACAAAATCAATGACTATGTATGAAGCAAGGTCATATGTCTGGTGGACCAACAGGAATCTCTTCACCACTATTAAGCATCGGAAGATGGTTTGGCCATGTCACATGGCAGAACAGCTTTTGCAAAACCATCATGCAAGGCGCTGTTGACGGCATATGCAACTGGGAACAGCAATGCAAAAGCCACTGAGAGCCACTGCCAACATATCATCCTGGTGAAGGTTGTCTGTTTCTTCTGCCCTGAAGTTCTTCTGATGATCAAAGCAGTCAAGGGATTGATGAAAATCTATATAATTTTAAAAATAAAACCAGTGATTTCTATATTTGCAAATATGATATTTTAAAGCTAATAATGTATAAAAACCTAATAGTAAATAATATCAATAATGTTAATGTAGAATAATTTTACAGATAATCAAAAACAAAAGATATGTTATGGCTGAGGTTCTGAAAATGAGGAAATGGTTTTGAGAATAATTTTAGCAGTTATCACTGTATGTAACTTCATTTGCTGTACAAAATGTTTATCCTGCCACCAAAGGTGACTGATCCCTGAACAATAGTGCGTTTGGATTTCATAGTTATGTTGTCATATTATGTTATGGCAACAGAAAACAACTTTGAGTAAAATTAACAATAAGGATATTGCAATAACACTATAGGGTGGTTTGAAAGTCTTGTCACTCCCTACCAAAAAGTAATGAGAACAATAGAAGAACTAATTACTAAGAAGTAATACAGTGATACAAAGCCCCATGTACTGGATTCAGTTTATTCCCTTTCATTGATGCTGTCACACATCGAGAAGGTCTGTATGAACAGCAACATTTTTGTGGCACAAATAATGATGCTGCATCATATCCTCTGTGATATTTTATGAAGATGTGTTTCATTGATTGCTGCAAAGGCTCTCCAAACGGCGTCCTTCAACTGATGGTTACTCTGATGGGTTTCATGTAAAACTCTTCTTGATAATACCCTAAGGAGCATTTAAATGGATAATAATATTATGTGGGGGTGAATAGACTTTCAGACCACCCTGTATTTTTTTTTATGTTTAGCTATAAAATAATTGAAAATTTTAACCTTATAAGTTATTAGTTAATACTAAAATAAACATCAGCTCATATCAAGTCATATTGGACTTATCCATAAAAAGTGTTAGATACACACACACTATATATATAGAGAGATAGAGAGAGAGAAAGACAGGGATTACCAAAATATACATTGTTATATATCTTCTTGAAAATTCCTCAGATCAGATTCAAGTGGATTTCTGAATTCATTCAAAAGATTAATATATCAGAAGAATTAAGTGGATATTTACATGAACTTAGGCATTCAGAGATAACATTAATGCTGCCCATGGGCAGAAAGGAATACAAAGAATGCTAACAAAGAAAGCTGCTTATTTTGAAAAGATAATCTAAGGCACATCTAAGAGAAAGTTAAGAAGTGTGGTGGTGATATTAGACTTAAGAGAAAGTCACTTTAATCTGTACTTGTCACTAGTTCATTCAACAACTGTAAAATTTGTGACACTGCTGGTTTCAGATTCTAATTTTAAAATTAATGTCTATCTTCTTCTCCCACCACTTAAAAATTTGCATTGTTTAAAAATACACAATATTGAAAGTGTTGGGCTTACTGAAGTTCTCATGAATTAATCAATATAAAACAAATAGTAAGAAAAAAATGTGTAAAAGACAGTTAAAAAAGGGGCTAATGAATGACTTATCTCAATATACCTTGTGAGTATTAAATTTTCTAAGCTGTCATTCCTCATAATGTGTCCCAGAAATTTCAAATATCTTTGTTTTTCAGTACTAGTGTCTTTGTAGTTCCTATTTTCTTTACAACTTGCTTTGTTAAAAAATTTTAATTTAGTATCAAAGTGAATTTAACTTTCCTTTTCTTCTCTTCTTTCTGCAAGAGTAATAGAAGAAAATATAACATTACCAGATTAATAACATCTTTCAATGGCTCCTGATACCTGAACAAGAATTTCATTAGTCAGTATTTTGTAAATATATTTGAATTTGAAAGTAAAAATTGAAATGGATTCTTTAATTATTCTGATGAGACAGTCATTATTAAAATAACATTCCATATAAAAACAAAACTCCAATTAGTGAGATATTATTTTTAATTCTCAGAAATATAACAGTAATACTTGAAGGTAAAACAATATGCAAGCAATCAAACAAAAGAAACTGAGTACATTTTTATATATATATATATATATATATATATATATATATATTCAAACATGTATTGTTAAATATAACAGTGAATGTCTGTTACATTTGATCATGAGCCATTCTAAGCTTCATACAGTGGCTATAGTTTTGGGAGAAAATAAAGACAAAAACTGTCCAGTATAATGAAAAAAATATCTAAATTTGGACAGTTTTTGTCTTTATTTTCTTCCAAAACTAAAACCATTATGCAAAGCTTAGAACGGCTCATGATCAAACATAACAGACATTCACTGTCTGTTATATTTAACAATATATGTTTGAATAATGATGTGCTGCCCCAATACACTAAATTTATATATATATATATATATATATATATATGGGTCACTCTGAAAGTACTGCTTCCTATTAATTTCCACAAAAAGTCCAACACCAGGAAACACCATAATGCTTTTGAATAGTGCAATTATTCAGCCACAAAAGTTTATTATTTATTAATATTGTCCTGACCAAAATAACAGAATTAGTTCAATAGAATTTGGTCTTTTGGGTAAAATGTTTTTAGATGGATAAGATGACATCTCTATTGGATTAGATACACCAATAGACATATGTCCACCACTTCATGAAATTTTAACTAGCAATTTACAGTAAGGACTAAGGATATATATTTTATATCTCTGTTTTTTTTTTTCTACACTGTTTTTGCTTTACTCTATGCACTTCCTGTTCACCACGTAAATAGAGAAGGGGTTGTTTAAAATGACAAAATTTATCATTTTTATTCTTTTATTTAAATTTTCTTGCTTACCTATAAAAGGTGCACATGTTTGGGGCCTAATGAATACCGATATTGGACAAATGTTTATTGAATGCTTTTGACCATATGTTTGACTATTTTCAAGATCCAAGGTCATGAAAACAGGTCTTGCCTACAAATACTTAAATATTTACACTGTTTCCATTTGGACTATTGTCCTCACTTTTGTCATTGTTAACACAAGGTTTTGCCATTTGATAACAGTAATTCTGAGTTCAATCCCTAGACTGGGCAGTATATACTTGAACTCAGTGGAAACAACTAAGCAGTACTAAAAATAAGAACTAGACAAGATATCCCAAGACATGAGCAGTAGAACAAGAAGAGCTTCCTCCACAGATTAAATAAAGGGCTCAGTTTGGAATTCCCTCTAGGTTAACCAGATAGAGAAAAACTTGATAATGGCTGGGAGAGAGAAAGGCAAAAATTTTGTGATAACAACAACAAAGATGAGGACAACAATCTGGATGCAAATAATGTAAATAATAACTCCTCATCCCAGAAATTCAAACAATGTGTAGCAGTGCATAAAGCTTTTAATTGAGATGAAGCAACAATTAAATGTTCATTTGTCTCTAATAGAATCGGTTTATTGTATTAATTCTTTTATTCTTGTCTATGGAGTTTCTTTAAAGTTAATTTTATTTGTCTGTCAATAACAATTAAGAAATCCATTGATTAGTGTCTGTTTAATGTTATTGGGTTCTATGTAGAATAGTGCATGAGAAAATAAGATAAGTTTTGTCCTATTCATCACATTTTTGAGAACAGCTGCTTTATATCTGCGCAGGCATTCATTATTATAAAGTGGCAGAAATTTTAACTTGTGTATTTTTTACATAAGGAGGTTGTGAAAACATTACTATTTGAGTTAAGTAAGGCATCAAAGCTTACCCAACAGTTCAAATAATTCTTTGTGCCAGGATTGGAAATGTGACACTGAAATCAAAAGGTGCATTGGAAGAGCAATAGATGTCTTTTAAAAATTAAGCAAGGTATTGGGAAACATAAATTTCATGAAAAATTAAAAAAAAAAAAATGTATAAAACTCTTATATAATATCAGTCCTCTTATATGGTGGTTAATACTGGACAATCCCTCACAGATGAAGCAACAGAAATGTGGTTTTACAGAAGAATACTGAGAATACCATGGACTGAATATGTGTGTAATGAGGAAGTTTTAATGAAAATGAAAAGAAAATGGAGACAGCTTTTTTTATTTTTTTTTAATCAATTCACCCCAAGCAAGGCAATAATGCCACTAATACAAGGGGCTACAGGGACTGAAAAAGAATGAAAAGGATTTAAGAGGAACTGGAAACACAATCCTAAACAGTAAACAAGGAATAAACCTCTACTCCTGTTCAAAAGACCCGGGAGGAGTTTAATTTAGAATAAAAAGAGATAAATGAAAATTCTAGAGCACATAAAAAAGAAAGAGGGCTTTGAAAACTTGACACACTACCTATAATACATATGAAAATTTTTTACTTGTGATGCACTTCATCCATTTGAACTTTATTGGACTGGGTTTGTTGACATTGTTATGTATACAACATATATATGAATTTGTATAATATATGTAATAAACACATATAATATATTAAATACATAAAATTTATGTAATATATAATATAATAAATATATAAAATTTATATATATAATATATAAAATTTATATAATATATAATGCATATATATAAGAGCATAATTATTCATATTTTAAAAAAAATTATATATATATATATATATATATATATATATATATATATATATAAAGATCAGCATGAATCGGAAGAATGATGTATCCTCTGAAACAGCGGTTCCCAAATGGTGTAGTACGCCTCATAGTTGTGGTGGAAGTGGATAGCATGTGCAGTGGAATGATTGAAAGACAATCAAAGATTTAGAAACAGTTTCAAAAAATTCATATGCCAAACATATATATGATTTCAAAATTGAAAATATTATGGATTACTTGTAATTGCATGCATGATTCCCAGTATAAATAGTTATAAATAATTATTGACCAATTTTATCATGGTTATATTTTTGTATGATATCAAGTATTAAAAATATAGTAACTAGAGTTTGTAAATTGGAGTAGTTACCACTGATAGTGTCTTGACTTTGAATCCGCAGTTATCTCCTTTTAATCCTGTTTTTTTTTTTTTTTTTAAATGTACTTTTTATCACATAAAATTTGGTGAGGTGCAAGCAAATTTTCATTTTGAAAATGTGGACAAGAGAAAAAAGTTTGGGAACCACTGCTGTAAAAAGAAACAGGGTAATGTAAAGTTATTAAATAATAGGAACAGAAGTTTTAATATTAGGAGAAAGATGAATTGAAATCTAAGAAGAATCAAGAAAGACATTGAAAAATATAAAAAAGACAAAAAATACAAATATAAAAAACAGAGAACAAATGAAAATTTAAAAAATTGGCTAAAGATATGGGTAAAAATCAGATTTAACTAAAAAAAAGATGTAAGATGGTTGAAAAAGTAAATGAAAATTGAATTCTTCGCAGCATGTTTTAGTGATAAATGCATTAGTTTTCACTGTAAATATTTCTCACTGTAAGTGAAAATTTGTTTCAAGGTTAGAGCATTCCTAAAAGACATTTTACCTGAAGCCATTCATGCTCGTGACATCAAGCAGATTTGAATTAAAAAAAATATTTAAACACAATCTTCTACCTACACCCATTTCTCTTTTTAACACATTGACTGCCAACCATTTGATAACTCATGGTTGGCAGTTTTTATGATGACACTTACGAGTTATCTCGTGCTTGGCATTTACTGATTCATTTTCATCTGTAGGCGCCAAGTTTATTCACAGTGATACTTTAAGTGTGAAAACAACGTTAAGACTTCAGTTGAAGCTATAAATCAACTCATATAACAATTTTTTATTGCTTAAGTTTGTTATTTATAAATTTGGCGTTTGAAGTCAGATTTCGTAATTGACCTCTAGCAGCCAGCGTGTTAATGTCACATGAAACATTTGTTGTCTAATATCTACTTTTAATTTATTTTGTATGCCAGACATATTGGAATTAAAGTGTTAAGGAATAAATTATATAATAGTTAATACACTGTCATGTTTCAAAAGCAAAAAAAAACAAAAAAAAGAAACAAAAGAAACATTGCTAATTTAACACATTAGGTAAACGTAAACAACAGATGTGTCAGTATAGACAGAGATGGGTGGCTGGATAGGTAGGTAGACATTAAGGGAAACAAACAAACAAACAGAAGGTTGGAGGGAAATATAGCAAATATATTTGATTATTTGCAAAGTATGAGAGAAATACAAGAAACAGATGTAAAAGGTTACCCCAAGTACTTTAACAAACCAATATAAATGTTAATAAATGTTAATTAAAAAAAAAAGTACAAGTACATTAGCAAAAATACCAAGTGAAAATAAATTCCATCACCAAACTTTAACCAAACATAGGAAATGCCAGCAATATAAGAGTTGATTATAGCACTAAAATAAATATATGAATACTAGCATAGTCATCATCCATCGTTATAGACCAGTGGTTCTCAACCATGTTTTTGCTCCACCTAAACATCTCTAAAATCCTGATGGTTGCCCATCCCATGACATATAATTCTTATGATTCAAAAAATGAACTCCTGTTCATGTGGAGGAATCCTAAAAGGCCATTAACTTGGTGTAAACAAGCTTTCAAAGAACATGGCATCCATGAAAGAGAAAAATAAAAGAACGAAAGGAGAGTAGACAAAAGACAGCATTGAGGAAGAAATTACTAAGAAATTATTAAAAATGTAATTATATATATATATATATATATATATATATATATATAATATTAGTGGTAAATATACACATACATATGCAAAATATATATACACATACATAACGTATTTTTTGAATAAAAAAATTCTAAGAATAAATAAATACGAGCCAATTCATCAGATGAATTGGATCGTATTTACGATTCCAATGGAATAAATTATGACCATGGAATATTAGTGTTTAAGCTTTTTTATTATATATATATATATATATATATATATATATATATAAAACTCATGGAGCACGTCCTTACATTGAATACTTTCAACTTCAATGGAGCACACTACCTTCAAATAAGAGGTTGTGCCATTGCAGCTCCATCATATGCTACAATATTCATGGGAAAATTTGAGGAGACCCATATCTATCCAATCATTGGTAGCGACTGCGTATTCTATGCAAGATATATTGATGATATATTCTTTGTATACACGGGTAGTGATGACAAACTTACCCAATTCCTTATGACCCTAAACACAGTGCACGACTCAATTAAGTTTGACTATGAAAAATCCACAACATCAGTAGCATTTTTAGACACCTGCATTTACATAGATGAAAACAGGAAACTACAAACGACACTACACACTAAAATAACCGACACCCACAACTATCTACACTTTAAGTCTTCCCACCCTAAACACCTCAAAGAGAAACTTCCCTATTCACAAGCACTTAGAAGGATATGTTCCAACAATGAAGAATTAAATAAACACATTGAAAATCTGGAGCATCAATTCACAACACGTGGCTATAAACAACACCTAATCAGGGAACAAATAAATAAAGCAATTTCCACACCTAGAGAAGACACCCTAATGTACAAGATTAAAAATAAATCTAGCCGCATCCCTCTAGTAACCACTTTCAATCCCACTCTGCCTCCACTATCCCAAATAATCAAACGTCGCTGGGAAATACTACATCTCAAACCAGACCTAAAAAAAAACTGCTTAAGGAACCCGGCCTTCTTGCATATCGAGACCTAAGAACCTAAAAAGAAATCATAGGTAGTAACCACATTTTAGGGGACAAGGTAATCCATAATGAACTAAGAACAAAAACAACAGGATTTTCCCAACCATGTAACAACAAAAAGAAGTTTATGTTGCAACCATATTAAAAACACGAATTCATTCACTAGCTCAATCACTAAATCTACTTTCAAAATCTACCACGATTCTAACTGTAGAAGTCATAACATAATTTACCTCCTAGAATGAACACTATGCCAGAAACAATATGTAGGAAAATCTGAATGGCCCTTTCACTACAGAATTAATAATTATCGTATGTTTAATTAAATCGACTCCCCATGAAAAATTATTACCTGTAGAACAACATTTCTGCCTGGAAAAACATGATTTCAAAACCCGTGCCAAATTCACTATAATTGAGAGAATAGAAAAGTTCAGAGCAGATAACGTTAGAAAGATTTTAGAGTCCCATGAAAATAAGTGGATACAACGTCTAAAAACAAAATACCCAGCCGGGCTAAATCATAAATTTAACAATATATAGATAGTCAACAAATCAAAACCTACCCACATTTCTCACCACACAAGACAGACATGCTTACGGAGGTGTGGAGGCCTCCACACTTATACACACACCCACACGAATATACACACTTACACACATCATACTCACTCACTCCCTAATGAGCCAAATGATAACACACACCTACAGCAATACACATGCTTACACATATCATACTCACTCACTCCCTAAGAACCAAATAACACACACACAAACACTAAACAGAGACACATCCCCTCACCAGGTCCAATAAAACTGTCAAACTGACCAGAGAATTCAGAATAATATGTATCTATCCAGCACTTATCTTAAATAACAACTTAAAAGAGACTGTTTGACCAACACAAGGAATGTTAAAAGATTCATGTTAAAAAGATAAAAAAATAAAAAATAAAAAAACAAATGAAAACTACAGACAAAAGTTCATTTTCTCCATCAAGACATTCATTTCTGTAGTTCACTGCTACCAGCAAGCAGAAATATTTCTCCTCCTGATGATGGCCATTTCGGTCGAAACTAGTCGAGGAATCTAAATGGAATAATAATAAAAAAACGAAAGAATATTAATCTACAACCCAGTGTGTCTAAAGATTTTAATTTCTTATTTTCTTAATTTTTTAATTTCTTATTGTTCAAAATATATAATATATATATATATATATATATATATATATATATATATATATATATATACACATACACAAATATTTTTATGTATGCATACTGTATATACACCGTATGTATTAACTCACACAGACTCATTAGAAAAAAAGAAATCAGTCTCAAATTTCCCTCCTTAAAAATCAAATTGACAAAGTCTGATCAATTCCCCTCATGGTGAACATAGTATGTAACCGATTAGACCAATACAGGAATAGTACACTTTTCTACATGTAGGACATCTGAAAAGACGTTGAATGGCAGTAAAGGAAGGTTTCTGCATGTGACATCTTTGATGTCAATCCTGCTGGTCTACTTTTGCATATGTAGCTTGGGCAGTGTCTCTGCAGATATGTCACCAACTGGCCTGATCACCAACTATTTTAATTGGTGAGGGAAGCTATTACAGGTCTTCAGGATGACTGATATGACACCTGTATTATATGTACTGACCACCAACAGACCTTTCACCAGAGTCCAATTCACTGTAGAATGCACATCACAGCAGTCAGTTCTCAGCTATGCAGATGACGTAGTCAACTTATTATAGCTGTCAATTGACAATCATAGCTTCAATGGTCGTTGACTGTAAGCATATGGATTTCAGCATGTAGTACTAGCTGAGGATTTTTTGTTGGCAGGACACATGGAAACATTTAAGAGTTTGCAAATACTGATGATCCAGGACTAACTCATATAGCAGCATTGAAATATACTGCCCTGAAAATGACCTTGGTCTTACAGTTGAGGTTCCTGTTCAGGAGGACACTAGAATAGAACTAGTAAAAAATGACAGAATTTATTTACATTATTCGGACTATTGTCCTCATCTTTGTCGCCATATTTATCACAATGTTTCGGCCGTTGTACGCTCCGGCCTTCTTCAGGTGGTTGGAATGTTGAACTGAACCCTTTATTTCGCTCACTGTGTCCTTGAGGACACATGGCACAGTGGATAAAGGCGTTAGTTAGATCCAGTGACAGGACCCAAAGAGTGTGAGTTCAATACCCAGTTAAGGCAGTGGAGAACTTTCAGAGGGAAATTAACATGAGATAACTGATAACTGACATCCATCAAACATGGCACGTGAAACTAGAACAGTCTACCCCAGTGAGCGAAATAAAGGGTTCAGTTCGAAATTCCAACCACCTGAAGAAGGCCAGAGTGTACAACGGCCGAAACGTTGCGATAAATATGGTGACAAAGATGAGGACAATAGTTCGAATAATGTAAATAATGTACATAATACCTCATCTCAGAAATATAGACAGATTATGACAGAATTTATTTATATATATAGCTTGGTGCTTTTGTTTTGTTGCTCCTTGTTCACTGCCTAGGATCATTGTGCAGTTTCTCTGAAAACTGTTACAAGATGTGTAGGAAGACAAATGAATGGCGCCTCTCAGTCTCAAGATACAATAGATCTGCCCCTGGGAGTTTCAGCTAGTCATAATCACTTAGCATCTGTTATGGCTATGCAAACATGTGACTGCAGCAACTGCATTTCATGATATACATTTCCAATGTTGCCATGTTGCTGTCTTGCCATTAATGTGTGCACTTTTCTCCTCAGTCTCTCCCCTCCTTCCAGCCTTTGACTTAGTTCCTACCCCAACAAGAGTGATTGATAGATAGATAGATAGATAGATAGATAGATATGTCAGCAATATTTATCAAAGAGTTGATTATAACACTAAAATAAATATATAAATACTAGCATAGTCATCATCCATCATTGTAGACCAGTGGTTCCCAACCAATTTTTTTGCCCCACCTAAACATCTCTTCAAAACTAAGGGTTCTCACTCTCAGTGTTTTAGCCACATGCCCAGAAAGCAACCTAGGTATTTCTATGTTCCCATGACACACACTCCAATCTCTAAATATACAGGTCTCGTGATACACACATACTAGGAACATTCCAGAATTTTTTAGACTGTTTTTAGGAGAAGCAGTTATAACTACTAGATTATTATAATTTTTGTATAATAAAATTTCTGTATAATAAGCTGACTTGCCAAATTTCATTAATTCCAGGTTGAAGGAGACAGCTGTAAGTGCTCTTTGAACACACCCTATTGAACACTGCTTGTCACAGCTGACTAGTTTGCAGAATGCAGTCAGAATGTGAAGCCATTTTATAAGCTATGCAGTAAAGTTTTGTGTTGCTAGAGATGCACATCAAAACCCTCTCTGCAGTCCAGACTTGCTAACTGTGACTTTGTTCCCTTGAAGGAGAACTTCAGGGACCATTGCTTTGACAATGAACAAGGCTGTGACAAGAGTCCTAGATACTTTTTCTCTAGATGGTTTCCATGAGAACTACAAAAACAAATGCATTGAAGTCAAAGGATGCTTCTTTGAAATTAAGAAATCTCTATCTTGAAAAAGTCTCAAAACTTCTGGTATGCAACTTGTATGTGTGCGTGTATATATAATTTATATGGTGGACTCTCATCACAGATGACAAATGAGGTGCTAAACTTTTAAGGCCTGCAGATGTTTTGCAAACTGAACGACATGTACTTGTGCATGGTTTTCATGTCAGGTGCTGAAGTGATTTGCAGGTTTTAAATCAGAATTCCCCTTTTCTTAGAGAGATTCCCAAAAAAGACTAAGGGTTCTCTCTCTTGCAGTGTTTTAACCACATGCCCAGAAAGCAACCCAGGTATTTCTATAACCCCAGGACACACACAAGAGTAACAATATGAAGCTTCCCTGACAAGTGGATGCAATCTGTATGAAACATTGAGTTGAGACAAGTGAACATTTAATTTTATTTGCTACTATTAATATTCTTTTCTATTGCTACTGAACATTTCAATTATTAAGTCTGCTTGACTTAAATGTTCTCAACCCACTGTCAATGTCTAAGTATACTTTGTCGTGTTCTTATATGCATTGCTCACTATGTTTTCACTTAAAGTCTTGAACCTAATCTCCCTGCTGCTGACATTGTGACTGCTTGTGATGCTTGACTGCATTCACCAAGGCTTCAATTTTCTTACAGCTGCTGGAGAACAAAGATGAGAACAGTCATCTAAAACTAAATAATGTAAATAATAAATCCTCATCCTAGAAATTCAGACAGAAAGCATTTCTTTTAAGTGAAAAATTGCAAAGTCTCAATGCAATTAAGTAAAATAATTGCATACTGAGGTTACTAAGATCTACAATAAGAATGAATTTTCTATATAGGAAATTAATTTTATTTAAGTATATTATCATAATAGCTTTATTTTATTATGAATTATCATTATTAACCTTCCTTTTCATATGTATCTCTTATAAATTAATCATATGTATTTATGTAAGGGGAAAATTATAGTGTGTGTGTGTGTGTGTGTGTATGTGTGTGTATGTATTATATATATATATATATATATATAGTATCAAATGACAATTGGAAAAAAAAATCTTACATTTTGCCGACGTGTTTCGTCTTCCGACTTTTTCAAGGCAAAAATGAAATCGAAATATTTTTGTTGTTATAGTTACATTAAAAATCCAAATTTAAAAAGATAGATGCTTCTGTCTAAGCCTTTTTTTTCTGGTTAATGTAAATTACTTTTATAGTAAGGGATTATTATTATTATTTTTTTTTTTCCATGTTAACAATATAGTTAAATTCCCAGATGAATTCTGTTGACAAGACAGATTGGTATCAAATTACAATTGGAAAAAACTCTTACATTTTGCCGACGCGTTTCGTCTTCCGACTTTTTCAAGGCAAAAATGAAATTGAAATGTTTTTGTTGTTATAGTTAAATTAAAAATCCAAATTAAAAAAAATTTAATGTAACTATAACAGCAAAAACATTTTGATTTTATTTTTGCCTTGAAAAAGTCGGAAGATGAAACGCGTCGGCAAAATGTAAGATTTTTTTCCCATTGTCATTTGATACCAATCTGTCTTGTTCACAGAATTCATCTGGGAATTTAACTATATATATATATCTTCATTCAAACAGGTTTTGTTGAATAATTTAGACATAATGTCTATTTTTTTTTTAATCCTCACAAATTCACAGATCAATTTCTTAGTGTTGGTATTAAACTGATTAAGAAAGACACCTTAGTTTTTCTCATTCCTTTCATTTTTCCCAACTACTTTCAATCTCATTCAAGATCATCTTCAGGGATGAATTGCTAAGACAAAAAATTAATGCAATTTATAGTTGGGGAATGAGAAAACTACAGCATTTTTCTCAGTCAATTTAATAACAGCACTAAGAAATCGACCCCTGAATTTGAGAGAATTAAAATAAAAATAAATAGATTATTCAACCAAACATGCAGTCATGGCAGTCTGTTTCATGATTAAATGCAATCTTCAGCTTATATGTGTTGTATTGTGGCTTGACTATTTTTATAAACAGGTCAATAGTGCATTATGGGTAAAAGCTCTATTGTATTATTCTAACAGTTATTGGGTAGGCAGTAATGATTATTATTAGGCTATTAAGTAAAATAATTGTGGATCTAGTTGCAGTTATTTGTAGCTATTTTATAGTGTTAACTTTTTTTTTACTCATTATTTACTGATTACTTTATTATTTATTGTTGATTATTATTATTACTGCATTTACCATTACATTATTCCTCACATTGAGCACTTTAACCTATAAATGTAGTATACTTTAAAGCTATATATATATATTATAATAAAGAGAAAGAACAGTAAGATATATAATCTGGTGCTCTTATTAATATTTTTATTTTTACAAAACTGTGCTCAATGCAAATCTACAGACCATAAATATTATAAATTTACTTATTTAAAAATATTGTTCCATCACTACACAGGAATTACCATGTTTTTAGCTTCTGTTTTTGAAATATGGAACCATATTTTTAAATATATATATATATATATATATATATATATATATATATATCTTAGTAGAGCCCAGCATTGCCCGGGGATGTAACAGTAAGAGATAGATCAAGTATCGACCATCATAAAGACTGAAAAATAAAATTGACAAAGATTATTGTTTAAAGGTTGACGGACACGCATGTCTTAATTAGTCTTTTTTTTGTTTTGTTTGTTTTTTGTTTTTTTTACGAATTGGTCAAACCCAAACTCAAACATTGTTTTCAATCGTTATGAGTCTACCGATTGAATAGAATTTTATTATAAACAATTGTCTTGTAAATGGAATTTTTAAAGCATTCTGAATGTAAAAATAAAGAAAAAAAGTGTGCAAGACAATAAGAAACACTACCTGCCCAAAAAAAAAAGTGAAGTTTTGTTGAAATCAGTTGAAAAATGTAGGAAATCCGATCCCATATATAAATGAACACACACAAGCTGGGTTTTATAATAAGTTAAACTCAAAATGAGTTATCCCCCTTTTATTCTCGTGACAGCAATGCCTCTTAATTGTGTTTTCAAATTGATTTCGTGCAAAAACAATTGTGTTTTGCAAATTTTTGGTGCTGTCAGAACCACCGCAAGGTAATTTTACATAGTCCTGTAAAGTTTTGTTGAAATCGGTTGAAAAATGTAGCAAATCCAATATATAAATGAACAGACACACACACACAACCAGGGTTTTATAATAAGTATGATATATATGTATGATATATATATATAAATTTTGGTTGTTGTCTAGTTTTTGGCTTCAACTTGTGTCTTGGAACATACCTGTTGTGGTTATAGTATGTGTTGTTTTTTATTAGCATATTTAAACAGATAAGTGCAGACTTTTACAAAGTTCACCTACTTTAATCAGCTTTTCAATAAATGAATTAAAATTCATATAATTGCTTTACTTTTCATTTGAGCCTTTATCTAGTCAAAAATTCCTGGAGAGTTACTTTCTGTAGCTTTCTCTAGCTTTGGTTGGCAACCGGTCTAGGAGAAAGATAAGGGAGTTCAAAACTTTGGAAAAGGCAATTGGAACAAATCTATTTTTCCATAAAATCATGGCAATTCACAGTTTACAGATATTAAAGAAAAAGAAAGCTGTGGAGAGCCATGATCATGTATATCCTGAAAGGCATTTAAAAATAAAGAGACCACAAGTAAAATTATAAAACTGAATATAAGGTTCAGTTTTCATACTTAATGCCCAATTGATAAGGCTAGGTAATATATCTAAATAGCACAAAGTTAAAAGTATTTGTACTTATAAAATTCTCAAAATTCAACTGAGTTTATAATCTGAAGACTGAATAAGTTTCAAAATTGATTTCAACAGTCTTAAAGTCTCTTAAGTTGGTAATCACATTGTATAAAGAATATAAAGTACATACAACATATGCGAGATTATTCCTCTTTCTCTGCTAAGACTTCTCTTAACATCTGTTCGATGGCATTGTATCACTCGTAATCCCTCTTTTTTATCTCTTCATATATAAGATACCATAGTGTCAAGACAGATCTTGTTTCCCTTCCATGGAGTGATTTTTTTTTAGCCATAACCAAATCTTGTGTTGCATTGCATACAACACTATCTTTCAAAAAAGACTGATGTGATCACAATGTCTCCACAACAACCTATCAAATAAATACACACTCCAACAAAAGAAAATATCCCAGTTCATCAAATGAGACCACACAACTACAAAATGGTAACCTAATGCCATTACCATCTTTGTTTTATCTTCTCTTTTGCATGTATTATTATAATCTTAAGAGGGTGTATTAATATGATAATCCATTCTTATTATTGTATTAATATAAAACATTCTTATGTTTTGGAAATGAAGTACTGTTGAATTCATTTACTTTGAGATTGTTGAAATTTTCAAGTGGACATCATTACAGATCTATTTACACAGAAATAGCCTCAATCCTCTTTGAGCACAAAACTTATATGGAGGATATTTCAAATAACTTTTTTTTCTAATTTTCTCTTATGCTAATGACAAGGGTAAACAAAACTGACTGGCAATAGGACAATGTAGAGAGATTTCAGTTCTACAAAGAAAATGGTAAATATTTAGGAACAGAAAAAAAAACAAACTACTGACTTATGTCTAAAAGTTGCATCTCAAAGATTAACCTCATACAACAAGATGGGCAAATATATGCATATGGGAATACTAATGTGAACACACAATGGATAATTTTCAAGCCCTTTCAATGCTTTTATATGTGGCTTAATTAAAAGCCTTTCCTACCTTAAAAAAGTTACAAGATAATGTCACTGAGTATATAATTAAAATCATATGCACTGTATGCTGTGTCATACTAACCTACCTGCTGTTTAATGAGGCTGTTAACTGAAAAGCCAACTTGGTTCCATATCAATCTATCTATGCAGTTAAATTTAATTGCGCTTGCACACAGACTTTTAATCAATTGATGCAGAATAGATTTTGCAGGTAGATTTTGGGTTCTTCATAACCAGGAAAAAAATTGACAATAAATGTTTCTGAATTGGAGGAAAATTTTTTTTTTAATCATTTTAAAGTAATCTAAATTTTATTTAAAGAAATTTTTATTTAACTATTCTATTACCATTTTGAAGAAAGTTGGTCCTTTATTATATACGCCATAAAATGTAAAACCATTTTCAGGAAACTGATTGATTCATTTTTATGGCTTAACAAATCCATAGCAGGTTATTTAAAACCAGAAAATATTTTTTAATTGTAAGAATTCATACATTTTTTTTTGTTACATAATAATGATTTAGTCCAACAAGTCTTACTAATTAATCCATAGCTGGGGGGAGATGAGGTGGATTCATACCTTTCCCAAGGGTATTTGAACATAAGTGAATATAACAAACCCAACTAAAATTAGAACTCTTTTTTTTAATTAACAATCCCAAGCCATTATCTATTGCACCTGCACATATAAGCTTACAGCACCTGGTATTCCCAAGTGGTCATCCACCTAGGTTTTGATCAGTTTCAACATTGCTTAACTTTGGTGATCATATGGAACATTTCCAGGAAAGATACCATTTATATAATAGAATTATTATTTATGATATTTATATATTATCAATGTGCTGGCTGCGTAATGGTCATTGGTGCAAAAAGTGAAATTGGCAAGCCAAGTGCACATCCCAGTCTAGCCTGCTGGGTTTATTTTTGCACAAATGCCATTGTATGAAACAAAAGCATGAAACCATCCCATATCCCTCATCCCAACTATGGGTTAAATAATAAGGTAGTCCTGAGTCTATAGACTTGATTGGAAAACTCTGAATCCAAACTGTAGAGAAGTCAGAGAAATCCCTCCACTACCTTTCCAAAGAATGCATGGCAATTCATAAAAGGCAATAAAAAGACTGTAGATTGCCATGATTGCTTATGTCCTAAAGGGATATTTCATAAAAAAAGCAATGATATATGATTTACCAATGTTCATAGAAACTCACTTTCAGTAAAACCAAAACTGCCATGATCTTATTCAGTAACAAACCTACTCTTTTCTTGTGAAGAGCTTTATTTTATATTTTATCTGCCTAAAGTCAACTCACAGTACTATTCTACTTCTGGTCTTTAATAATATCGGAGTGATTAATGATCTTAGCAGACCAATGTTTCAAGTTTGTTTTCCTTACCTGTTTTCTGTGCTATACAGTTTTTTTCAGAGATATATATATTTTTTTTAAGTAATAGATATTTTTATTTATTTATTAATCCAACAGATTTTATTACTTAAATATTTTTGAAGTGGTTACCAATATTTGAATAAACACTCCATTTATTTATTAAACAGTATATTTGTTTATTTTCATGTAATGGCCCAAAAATTTGAGAAATCTTATTAAAAAAAAATATGTGCTCTTTGGCAGGATTTGAACATGTGTCCCCCTTGGCAAGAGAAACATTCATTAAACCCGACATGCTTATATCAACTCAGCTACGAAGTGTGTTGTCAATAAAAAAAAAGGTATTAACAAAAGTTTCATAATTAAAGTTGCCCAATAGGTTTAGATATTCTAGTACTTGTTGATTTCATGTACAGCATGTGGCCATTGTGGCTTAATAGCATGGTAATAAAATGATTGTGCATTCTTCTTTTTTAAGATAAATTGTTTCTTTAAATAAATTAAATCAAGACAAACTCATTATGAAAAACAAAAACACAAAGCAGAAACTTATTCTATAATTTTTTTATAAACAAGACAAAAATATTTCAGGAGATTTAAAAAGATTTGTTCAATTTTCAAAGTATGCTTAAAAAGAAAAAGAAAACATTACTTACTTCTGTTTAGAAATTGTTTACTATTTACTGTGATGGAAATGTTGAGACAATTACCACTTTCAGATCAGAAAATTATTTAAATAATTAAGTAATAATGATTGTACAAGTAGTGTAATGGTTTATTGGCAGAGAAATTGGAATTGGTGAGCTGCAGTGAATTCACTTTCTTCCTAATGTCCTTGACAAAGGCAGGAATCCATTTCTTCTTCTCACATCACCAGCTTCAGACTAAATAGTAGGGCTCTTTAGCCTTGAGTGACAACTAGCCTAAGAGATGGAAAACGGGATTCCAAACTGGAGAAGGCAATGGGAAACCACTCAGCTATTTTTCCCAAATGTGCACATTTAATTGAAAATGTCAGACAAGGTGCTTTTATTTAATTTCTCGTGGGATGTAATAACTTTTTTCGTTTCGGATGATAAATTATATAAAAACTGTCTGAACGTCTGAATGTTCTTTTTATCTGAGCGCTTTCAGCTATACATTTAGCCATTTTCAAGGATTATATTGTAACTGTTAAAATAAGAATTAGTTTGTTGTATGTAAGTTTTATGAAATGTTTTCATTTTTCAAAACATGGTCAAGATATTATATCCATGTTCAAAGTTAATATTATTAAGTGTTGGTTTGTTTGTTTTTTTATTAATAAGCGCTCAGATAAAAAAAACATTTGAATAGTTTTTATACAATTTATCATCTGAAAAGAAAAAATTATTAGATTGCATGTGAAATTGTATAAAAAAACTAAATAAAAGCACCTTGTCCGTCATTTTCAATAAAATGTGCATGAAAGAAGGATTGCTGCCTAAATACACAAATATATATATATATATATATATATATATATATATATGAGAGAGAGAATTAATAAAAGTAGTAGGTTTATCACTTAGTTGATAATGCCTTCAACATCTCAACTACAGACTTCTGTAAACTGGGAATCACTCCACTAACTCGTCAGGGGGTACCAGCAATTGAATGCATATACTTTTTGATTTTTCTTTGTTATATGCATTTTTTCAATTTTCTTTTTCATAGTGTGTGTGTGTGCACACCCTCATCTGCCTGTCTGCACGTATGTAAATGCATAAACACACATGGAGGTAATATTAAATACTTAAAAAGTAACATATCTTGAATATATAAGCACATAAAATGAAATAAAAATGCTAACTTAATACTAGCAAATAATATTTGTAAAATTACATAATTTCATGTATATCAAATTAAAACAGTCTATGGTGGGTACATGACTTTATTGATGCTATAAAAATGCTTTGGTTTTGATTTGCCTCTTTATGGTGATTTATCTTATTCTTGCTTTTCTTCCTCCTCTTGTGTTTTTTTTACATACAATTTTAATATGTCCATTTTTATAGAATTACTATATCAAAACTAAAATGATTAATTATTATAAAAACAGAAGTAAAAACATTCAGTACTTGTTGAAGGTCAACTGAGAGCCTTGTAATTTTTAGTCACTCATTAAGACTCTCAACAAGAATGCTTGTCCACTGTTATCACCACCTCACAGACGATAATTGTTATTGAGAGTCCCTAGGAACGATTCAAGAACTATCAAACTGAGTTGACTTTCAATTAGGATTGGAACTTTTTACTTCTATTTTAATAATATACAAATATATGTTAACCTTTAGCACTATACATCATTCACTACCTTCCTTTCCACTGCATTACTTAATTTCAGTTATGGTCATTTTCTGTTGCTATAGCAGGATTTGACAACACAACTGCAAAATTCAAACATGCAATCAATCATTCCTCTGAGTCACTTACAGTGGCAGGATAAAACTTTTGCTTTGCAAACAAAATCACCTCCAGTATGTTAAGATAATAAACAATATTAAACTCTAAATCTGAACTAGGAGAATGACGTAAGAAATTGGCCAGTCAAATAGATATTTTCTACTCCACAAATAATCATCCACTCATAAATTTCTTTCCTAATAAATGTTTATTTTCATTTCTACTATTTCTTGAGAGATTATGAATTCAAGCTGATCCAATTATTAGTAATAGTCCTAGAATTGAATTATCATATATTTACGCGTATAAGGTGACCTTTAGATAAGACAATGACAAAAAATATAGCAAATTTTTATGACTATCCTATACCTGTAGTATAAAATGACTGTTTATAGATTATATAATGATGTTATTGGAAATGTTGTTACTGTATCTTTAGAAATTCAAAATAAATGAAATAACAAAACCAATTCTATATCATGTTTTTCCTACACACATCCCCTAAAAGGGATTCAATTGGTTTGTTTATGTTTCATCACGTGATCTTTTGCGAATACTGATGATTCTTCTTCCTCTCTTATATCTAAACAGTTACAAACAGCCTGGTGTACTAATGGCCATTTACTTACACTTTATCATCAATCATAAAATACTGCTAATAACAGTACAATAATAGTACATTCCACTTTCAACATTTTTTTTATTCAATTTTTTATTAATTATTAAAAGTTTGGCCAAAGATAAAGCTTGTTATGAACACAATCATAACTTCATGTTTACATTTTCTCAGCTAAGCTTGCATGATAGAAGTTGATTTCATTGATATGGAATTATTCTTCAAACAGGCAATTTATTATAAAGTTATGCTAGTAATATATAAAGTAGAAATGGTTTTATTAATTTTATTATCAGTTTATTTCATAATGTGATTCTATTCATGTACGTTATTGGTTATAGCTTACTGAGAAACATCACTCAGAATTTAAGGTTTCTCTTATATATATGGTAAATGAAACATTGCCACTTATTAAGTTATAACTCTTATTTTTATTCTCTTTATAACCACCTCACAGACCATTGATTCTAGTCATGAGTAAAGAGTATCTTCTATGTGTCATGTCCTTTAAGGACATGGGCAATAATGGATCTCCACAACTTCCCATCCCTTGCAGCTCTTTTTGCCATACCTTCCACCCACTGTTCTGCTATCCATTACACATGTTTGTCAAGTGGGTGGCCCACTGCCTCTGCCTACCACTCTTGACTTCACTATGCCCTGTGACTGTCAAATTCTTCAAGCCCTCTCTCCTAATTATGTGTCCTAGAAATTTCAGGTCTCACTTTCTGAATCTTAGTATATGTCCATTTTGTTTCCATTTTCCTTAAGACATTGTAATTGCCATGTGATGTCTGTGGTATTCTTGCAGAAACACATTTAGATTTTTTTAAATTAATGTTCATCTAATACAAGGCCCTAGAGATACTCAAGATAGAGGGTTACTGAACTAGGTTGTTATAGGAGTGTAAAAGGAGGTTAGAAATGTAATTTATGAAGATATGTAGGAAAGATAACAGTTATCCCTAGGTTTGAAGAAGATAAGATTGCATTGATAGGGAAATCATCCTCTCGGGAGTGTGTTCTATAAAAAAATAGGATGAAAGAAATCTTTCTATTCTTGTTTTTATTTTCAAGATTTTGAATTCAGAGTTGTTACTTCTCCCAGACTAGTTTCCAACAAAAGCTTGAGAGCTCTGTTTGCTGGGCTATTTAACCTACAACGGAGATAAGAGAGAGTCATTCCTTCTCCAAAGGCATTAAAGCAAAACTTGTATTTCAATTTGGCTTCCTGATTCCATATTCCATTTTGCATCAGTCTGCCTGTACCTGAAGGAAATCGGAGTCAAATTATTGATCAAATTGTTTTAATATCTACACAGGTAATAGTCTCAAGTCGACAGAATTTCTTGAATGAAGCAGTGTCATTATCAATTTTCAACTCATATTTCATCTGACATTTATTGCCAAATGTAAAATGACCTGAATGTTATGAGAGAAAGCAACAACGAAAAGGAAAAAAAATTAGTCAGAAATTGATAATCAGCAGAGGAGTAGTTATTTTTTTCCCTCAATAATGCTTTATATGTAACAGAGATAATAAGTTGACATGTTGAGATCAAAGCATGAATGAGACAAATCAAAGTTTCTGATGAAAATTGCAATCCAACTGAATAACTGAATACCTTAAAAGATAGAAAGAATACATAAAAAATGAATTGTAAACAAGGTTTCCTTTTTGTTTTTAGTTTCAAAATCTAAATAAATATTTAAAACAAGCAGACTTTAAGGCTGTACAAAAACAAAATTCAAAGGCTTAAAGCATATGGCGGGGGGAGAAAAAGAGAAAGGGAAAAAATGCAAAAGAGTGTGGAAGAGAAAGGGGAGAAAAGGGGAAGAAACAAGAAAAAAGGGAAGAAAGGGGGGAAAAAGGAAGAAAGAGGGAAAAAAATGAAGAAAGGGGAAAAGGGAGAAAAAAAAAAAAAAAGAAAAACTGAAGAATAAAAATCAACTCATCCATTTATTCAAAGAGGCATAAATAATATACACTGAGCATATTTGTATCCAAGTATTTTAAAAGGTTTTTAAATTCTGTTAAAATGTTCACTGTTTTCTTGAATATTTAAACTCTCATATATCATGTTTGTTCATGTTACACTTAGCATTATAAAATGCTATATAAGATGACATACGTCATTTTGGTAAATAAAATTAAATGTATTAATACAGTGGCACATTTCACATAAACCCTAACATAAAGCTATCTATCTTTTTTGTGAGATTTACCATTAGAAAGTGATATATAAAACTACTTATGTTTTATTTCGATAAAATGAAATTTATCAAGATATCCATTGACATCTTGAATATTTGATCCCCACATATGTAACATTAAATTTGTAAAATAGAGTATTAATTGATTTGTTTTTTGTTTTTTACAGTTTATCAACCCACTGTGGGTTATTTAAAGCCAAAAATTATTTTGGATTGTAGGATGTTGCAAGTGTTCCCAAGTAGTCCCCAATCTATGTACTAACCAGGCACAATGCTGTTTAACTTCAGTGATTACATAAGAACCAGTGTTTGTAAGATAGAGGAGAATAAATTAAAGATTAAAAAGAAGAAAAAAAAATTTTAAATCCTAAAAATATTTCTTAAGCAGTAAAAAAACAAAAAACGAAAGCGATTGTAACTAAAAAAAAAAAAAAAAGAAAACAGAAACAAGAAAGTGTCACATGGACTGTTGTAAATATATATTACATTTCTGAAATACAATATATTTGATATTTGATGGTCACAAGTCCTGCAAAGACAAAGAAGGATGCTGGTGCCTTTTCATTGGCCCATGAACTGATGAATCAACAATTAGTGACAAAGTGAGATTTCTAAATTAAAAAACAAAACAAAACAAGAGTTTGTCCCTCCCAAATTCTTCAGTGATAATTTTCACCTTGTAGGATATGGGTCTGCAATGTTAGGATTGGGATGACTCTCACTCGACCCTCTCTGTTACTGACAAGTAGTTAGTAAAATTTCCTTACTGAAGACAATAAAAGTAGCCAATACAGACCATATGATTATGTTATTTAAAACTCTTTCTCCTGGTGAAAAGACATTCAATTTGACATTCAGTAAGAAATGGAGACTGTGTGACTTTGGTGTATGGGCCAGATGACAGCAGTGGAAATTAATAAGGTGACACAACCAATACAGCTCATTACAGAACAACCATAGTTACTAAGCACCAATTCAAATTAGATACTTAACTACATATGTTGTGACTAAGTCACACATAATACCAGTAGAATTAGCTATATAAAGATTACTTGAGTTTTATTTTGTGAAATAAAATTTAATAATATATTCACTGCTACCGTGGATATTTGACCCTTTACATAATATCATTTACACTTTTTTTTTTGAGCCCCCACTGTCTATAAAATGCTCCTATGATATTCATCTCAAATAACCTGACAACTAAGTCCAGCTCCAAACTAGAGAAGAGGCAAAAGCAGACCACTGATACTTCATATCCACTTTGTTCAGGTAGATGGGGCTTGTCAGCCAAGGAAGACAGTCTATCTAGAAAAACTGACTTTAAACCTCTACAAAAATGGAAAGTCTATGGAACTAAATCCTGATAGAAAATCCAGAGAGGAGAACTGAAGGCAGTTGGCTATCAACACTGACAAACTTCTGGCAACTCCTGCAGCCAAACCAGCACCAAATGTAATGCCTGGCATCCTTTTGGATCTTGACTGTCCAGCTGAGAGGGAGGGGGGGACATGGTTTGAGCAGCACATAACCTCCATATGCCACTGCCTAGACTTGTGCCTTGTAGTCACTCCATTCACACTACTGAATTTTGAACAAACAGGATGTTATCATTATCTTGCGAGAGAAAGGGATGCTGATTTACCTGGTCAGATATTTTTTTCCCCTCCATAACAGTCCAGGGTACAAATTAACTTATATGCATCAAAGAGTTTAAAATCACTAATCAAACATTACATTAGTATTCATATAGCTAACAAGCAGATTTTTGTTTTACTGTAGTCTATATCAAAGATAGACATCATGACAGTTTTATTAATATTGTCAGTGTAGTAGATGCTTTGGTCATCTTTAAGTCCTCTTGTTCTTCTGCCTCAAGAAGAGTGCAATCTTCAATGTTGTCCAGTGAGTTTGTGATGCTGCATTTTTTGAATGAATTTGCCACAATGAAATTCAAAGATGCATTTCTAGGCTTCCAATATCCATATATATTTAATGGAAAAGCACTGGTCAGCAATTGTGATCAGGTGGAGTGAATGACTTGTCTTCCTCTGCAAGCAACTGGAATGACATGTTGAGAGTGACATCCACTCATTGAAGAATACTAAGAAACATTAATAGATCAGTTTTCATCAGTTCTAATTCCAGTTACCATTTCAGATTGTTCCCTAAAAGGCCGAGGAGGAAGAGGAGTGATTTTTGTTTTTCAAAAGGTCATGTAAACTCTATTAAACCTTAGTTTTAGTTTATACAAACTGGGTGGGAGGATTGAATAAAAAGTTAAATTTAGCTGCTAAAAATTCTAAAAACATTAATGCATATTATACACAAATAAATATGCTAATTCAGTTTTTCTTTTACAAGGTCATTTTTTTTTTTTATTCAGAATCTCTTTGCCAAAATTTGTTCCATTATATAGTAATTCAAAAGTTTATATTACTACCACTCATTAATTCATATTTCACACTTAATACATAGGAAAAGAAAATTAAATCAAGAAGGAAATAAATTGAAGAAAGAAAATTAAATAAAGAGTAAAAAAGCAACACATTTTCTCACCATTGCACGTGTTCTCAGCTACTTACCTGTAATGAAAAAAAATTAGCTTTCATAAGGTGGTAATAATAATAATAATGATGATGATAATATGTAGGTCTAATTAATCAAAACCATCTGTTCTATACAGGAAAATATTAATACTTTTTTGATATCATAAAATTTCAACAAGAAATATTAAAAAAAAAAAAATTGTTGGATGATATATCAAATGTAACTTGAACTTGTCTGTGTTACTATTTGGCTCGGTTCAAAACAAATTTCTTTTTGTTAATTTATAAATTTATAAATTGTGGGTGTGGGAATAAAAGTAGGTATTATATACTACCAAATATGGTACTACACAATTAAGAAAAATTATATTCATGTTAATGTCTATATTATCATAATCCAATCTCAGTCTTTTTGTTTTCTTTTACAACAGAGCAAAAATGGCACATTGCAACAAGGTTCTTTAGAAGGCAATACTGTCAAAATGCTGTAACTCAAAGATTAAAGTAACTTCCATTTTAATCTGAAAATTGATTTATAATAAGTGGCACACATTCATGCTCAACCCAATAACAATGACCTTCTTTTTCTGTTTGTTACAAAAACTGAAAAAGAAATCATACCATTATTGAAAGAGGAAAAGAATAAAATGGTTTCCAGTCAAATCTGGAATACAATAGTAATATTGTTGGATTTGCATTCATGTTCACCCCAATAATAATGCCCCTCTTCCTATGTTTGTATCTTTGTTATAAAAACTGAAAAGAAAATTAAAAGTAAAGAATTGAAAAATGTTTGACCATGTTTGTCCAAAAATCATTTAACACAAGATTCTTTCTCTCTCATTAGGAGTTAGTAGAAAGACAAGTAAAATTAACTTTAAATTTAGATGAAGTTTAACTAATTACAGTGTAGTTGACCCTATTTGTAAATAATTCTAACATAATACCCTCATGTATGTTTCTGTCTAATGACTTTTTACTGTATTAGAGTTATCTCCCTTACACTGGCAGTATCAAACAGTAGTGAATGTTATGACATGGAGAGACTATTTCAAAATGTTTATGAAGATAAGAAGTGAAAAGGTTGATTGTGAAAAAAGTATATAATGATAATAATAAAAGTATTTAAAGACTCATATGTGAAAATATAATAACAGTATGAACTTCACAAAATGCCAAATTTATAGATGCAGTAGCTGGGGTATGAATATGAATTGAACAGGTGTAATGTTTAATGGTCACAAATGGGAAACTTTAAACAAGTTCAAAAGAAGGCAATTTTTAAAACAAAATTCTTTATTGAAACAAGTTCAGAGCTTTGGAATCTATTTTTGTTTTTGTTTTTTGTTTTTTTACATGACAACGTTATACAGGCAGCAATTTACATAGTATTAGAAAGTGAAAAATGAGGGATTTTAATTTTTTGACCAGTATTTCTCTCATTTTATTGGGCATAAAATGGAGTACTGTTGTCATATTTGGGTGGGAGCTGCTGAATCCTCACTTCCCAGTGTTGATAGAGGTCAAAAGCATCTTTGAGTCCTTGTAGGTGATAAAGTATTTTCCACCCTCCAACATCTCACAGGCAGGATGTGGCAAGCCAATCACTACGCTATTGCTACTTCTATGGAAAGGGATCGGACAAACTACATTCCTTGGTTTTGAAAGTTCTAACCTTCATTACTACCACTCACATTGTAACAAACCACCTTCATTCTCTCTGTGTTCCATTGGTGAGAAGTTCCACTTGAACAGCTTCTTCTCGTGAACCACTGCTTTGTGGAACTGACTCCCAAGAGGATGTTTCCACAATCACTTCAATATCAACCTGTTCAACTTTCCTATTTGCATGAACTGTCTCTTAAAATAAGCCTCTACCTTTGCATGAACTGTCTCTTAAAATAAGCCTCTACCTCCAGGCCTTTTATGAACCTTATTGTATTAAAAAAAAAAAGAAAAAAAAAAAAGAATTTTTTTTTTTTACTACTACTATCAGTTGTTTTTTCATAGCAACCCTCAGACTATTATTCTACACCTATTACAAAGCAATATGGATTGGACAGAAAAATAATCAACAGCCTTGTATCCAGCCTATTGCAAATTCCAGAAGATTTTCCATGGTTGCATAGTATACACTTCACCAAGGTTAATCTCATATAAGAATAAAGTGTCGCTGCTGACATTTGTGTTTGAACATGGATCACCAGAGAGCAAGCAGTCAACTTCATCTTGAAATAATTAGATCATGAGATGGATAAAGGAAAAATATATATATGGGAATTAGCGGCATCTGACCAAGTATTGTTCGAAGGTGCTACTATTATTGACTCTCCTACAAAAGTTACATAGGGTTTTGAATTCAGAATTGGTCTTCTAGACAGGTTGCCAACCATGGTTAAAAATCCCAGTCTGCTTTGCTATTTGACTCATATCAGAAAGGAAGAAGAGATGGATTTATATCTTTCATAATGATATTTGTGCAAAGGTGAATGAAACTCAACTAGAATTTGAACTTGGTTTGCTAATTTCTTGTTCTAAGCTGCTAACCATAACATTACCTACATATCCAAACAGTTTCATGTCAGTTTGATTTAATTGTTTTGAAAAATGTTTATTACTGCCTCTTTCTCCAAGGCCAAGGATAGTTCTTTTATAAAAAAAAAAAAAAAAGAAAAGAAACTTTTGAAGCCTCTAATAAGAAATAATTTGTTTCATTTAACTCGGCTCTGAAAAGTATAATCAAAAGGAATGAATACTGATTGGTGACACTAGTCTTGTTTATTCAAATAATTTACAACAAATACATTTAAAATTCTAACAGCTTACCAATGCCTTATTCTGAGTTGATAACCATATTCTGATTCCTTATCTTCCCTAACAATAAGATATATTGTCAACTTTACGTATATACAAGAACAGTATAAATAGTATTTTTTTTATATTTCTTAAATAAAACACTTCATTTTTTTCTTTTTTACTTCTCGGTTCTCCATAATTTCCTGTCAAGACAAACTTAATAAAGTGTGATTTTGCTATCTATGTCTATGCATTGAATACTGTTGCTATATCTGGTCTGGTGCCCCTGCTGTTCATTTCAAGGTTGTTGACAAAATCCAAAGAGGGATCTGCAATGTAACTGATCCTGACTTGGCGTTTCAACTTCAATCACATTCTCACAGACATGATGTGGCTTCCCTCTGTCTTTTCTACAAATATTTTCATGGCAAATGCTCTGATGAGCTTTTTCCCCCCTGGTGCTCTGACTACATGAATTTAAGCATGCTACAAAACTGACATCTAGTTCCCACCTACTGTTGAAATAGTTAAATGTAACCACTACTTCTTCTCTAACAGTTTCTTTTCTTGCACTTCCCAACAGTAGAACTCTCTTCTGCTTACTTGCTTCCCTGATGACAACAATCTTCAAAAATTTAAATGCAATATCAACCAACATTTTCTGTTGACTTGAACCCCATTCATCTTTTATTCTTTCCTCAATCCTCCCTATGCCCAGTCTTTTCTCTCACTTTCTGTAACTCTCTGCGTACTAGTGGCATTCCTGGCTTGCTTAGGGTGAAATGATTTAAAAAAATATTTACCCAAGTTCATTAGGCCGGTTATGCAATGCTTTCCACTGTCCATTTTGCTTTCAATATATCCTATCAGTGTCAAACTTTCTAAACTCTCTTTTCTCATTATGAGCCTTAGAAATTTAAAATCTTCCTGATCCGAAGCAAAAGTCTGCTTTTTGTTTTTAGTTTCTTTTTGCACATATGTTCAGTGTTTGTTAATTCAGTTACTATTCCAATATATCTATCCCCACTATTATTTAAAACTCAATTTCTCATAACCACTATAAAATATATGACTTTTCATACCCAGATAATTCCTAACTTCTAATATTTGACTTGTTGCTGCACAAATTGTGACCTCTAAAAACAGACTTCCATTGCATCATCACAGCTGAGACAATTCATTCCTTAGTTATAAAAATAAATTTTCATAAGACTTAGTTCACAGGAGATATGTGTCAGTTAAAAAAATCTAGCAAATCAATTACAGTAGAAGCCTTCATATCTAAATGTCCTCATATGCAAACTTCTCAGTGTTCCATTTAGATGTTGTAAGAATAAACTATATTCCAATATTTTTCTTTTCTTTCCAGATAATTGTTAGGAACTTGAAATTTTTCAACTTATAATATATTGCACAGAAGAAACTTCAACTGGAAGAAAAAGGAAAAGAAATTCTTTCACATTATGGCAGAAATCAGAGATTATTGAAAAACTTGACATTCATTGAATTTGCAAATTAACAAACAAGGACTGCAGAATCTGAATGAAACACTAAAACTTGCATTTGAAGTTGATCCTCTGAATACTCACCCTTGAGATGACTTAAAAGAATGGATAAATGAAAACACTAATGAATTACAAAAGAATTTAATGGTATAATTGCTTCAAAATGATTTGGATTGTCAAGAAATAGAGGAAGAATCAAATTCTTCTGATAATGGTGAAAATATGTAGGATGATGAAGAAGACTGGGACTCAGTAGAAAAAGCTATTAATGAGGTCACCAAATTCATAGAGAAAAAGGTCTTTGTTCAGCAGTATAGAATGTATAAGTGCATGAAATTTGCAGAAATGCCTTACTAGAAAAAAAAAAAAAAACAGCAAAAAGTAAACAAAATGAGGAAATTAGTAAGAAAAAGAATTGAAACAAAAAACTTAAACATTGAAAATTATTATTTATTTCATGAGACACTTAATTTTTCATATATTGCAATAAGTTCTTGTGTTAAGTTATATATGTATATATTACACATGTCACATTATATCCAAATCCATCCTCATATCCAAGCTACTCTGAAGTCCAGGTATGAGGACTTCTACTGTATATAGAAATTGCAATCTTATTGTACTTAAATTTGGTGCAAGGCCACACAAATCAGACTACCCAGTTGTAAAGATCTACCAGACTGACTTGTTAATCATTACCACATCACAGGGTGCAATCTATTTACTTACTTCGACATTGTTTTGACACACAGCCACAAGTACATTGTACCTCGTGAGGAATGCATCACAACAAGGTGCCCATTGTATGATGCCAAAGAAGATGATTCATTCTTCAGACAATCTTGTGGCAAAAAAACCTTGAGGCAATATAAGAAAAAGTAAGATATTCTATCTTCTTCAATGGAGAAGTAATTCAAACTTTATATACAGAGAAATATAGTTTTAACAAAGTGAACAATATGTCTAATACATATGAGTCTAAAAAAATGTAAGTTTATATATAATAAATGGTAATGACAAGCTTAGACGTTCCTTATAAACAAAACATTTGACTTATTGTTTAAACAACATCACTGTTGGTTGAAATTTATAAAATATTTCTCTTAAAGCAGTTTTTCAGGGAAATAGATTTCTCATGTCTACTGTTATTGTTCTCTCAAGTACTGATAGGGGTCTCCATCCTAACCTTTTGTTTGAAGTAGTGTGGAACATCAACCTCTTGATTATATCATTATTTTCTCTTCAAGTTACATGTGCTATCCATTTTAGTTGTTGCTGTTGTTCAAAGGCCTCAAGTGATGTGCCTTCTGCTATTTGGTACAATTCTTTGTGAATCTGTAGTATCAGTCAACAAGATTCAATAAAGAAGGGTCATCTTTAAACCCCACTAGATTCATTCACTGTAAGCCATTTTTAATCAGTGCTCTGAGAAAATATTTGTATACATCTAGCAGTTTAGATATCTCTGAATATGTTGAATGATATGGATGATATCAACATGAGTCAAGATCTGACAAGTCTACATAAGAATATTTCCAAAGGCACACTGTATTTCTATACTGTACATAATGTCCAAGGCTGTGGAGTCAGAACACAAAACCTTCAACTCAGATTCCTCTGTTTTTGACACCTCTAACTCCTCTTTATGTAATTAAGTGATTATGGCCTACAAATCTCATAAAGCCTATGCATACACTGCTAACTTGAGTAGGCCTATATGATTATACCTGGTTTCTATCAAGGAATAAAGATATTGTGGCTTTTATATCATACCTATTCATTCTTCATTATTTTCAAACAGAATTAGAAACAAAATCTTTGAAAGGATATAGAAAAAAATAACAAAAATAAGAATGCTATAATGTAGACTATATATATATATATATATATATATATATATATATATATATATATATATATATATATATATGTGTGTGTGTGTGTGTGTGTGTATATATATATATATCTTTGCAAATACAGACCAAAAATAAAACTACTTTATAACAGAAGTTGAAATATAATCTTTTACAAGTTGTAGAAGACATAACAAAAATAAAAATTCTATAATGTAAGAATTTTTTAAATATATAGTTTAGCAAATACAAAATAATGACAAAAAAATAAAATGAGTTTAAAAAAAATGTTTAAGATAAATTTCATTAAAGGAAATAATAAATGTACAGTAGAAGAAATAATAAAAATAAATATTCTATAATGTAAGACTTTTTACAGAAAGTGTAAATTCAACTGGAGTTGGAGTCAATATAGTTTTACCGACTGACTACAGTGCCCCCTTAATTGCTTCCAATTCTGACTCCACAGTCCTAATAACATCTCAAATTTAGCAAAGAACAGTTTGTAAAAAAGATTACTGAAGTGATTATTCGTCTATATTTATATATCATTTTATATTCTTTTTAATTTTCAGTCATTCATTATTGTACATAATTATACATATTCTTTAAACAAGTGTGCCAAATAGGGGTGGTGTTTAAGAGTCAGTGTATTACTGGTAACCCAAACATCAGGAGATATTTTTTAAAATGTCCTAGATTTACAGCAGAAAAGCATTCAGTATTGGAGATTTATAGTTACACAGAGTATTAATATAAGAAGCAGGGCTGCATGGTGACATCTAGCTTCACACTTCTATATAATCTTTAGCCCAAAGAATATTGTATTGAGTCACCATGCAGTGGAGTTGATTCCTATGTCCATGCACATACACACCGAGATACATTTCCAGAGATAGATGTACAGTGAAGTAATGGATAGCAGCTCAGAATGAGAATTTAGAGGGCCGAGTTCAAATTCCAGTCAAGTTCATTACATTCACTTTCATACAAATGCCCTTGAAAAAGTTATTAATTCATCTTTTCTCCCTCCAGCTATGGGTGCATTACAAGATAGTTTGGGGTGTATAGCCTTGGTTGGCAACTTGTCTAGGAGAAGGTCAACTCTGAATTCAAAATTTGAAGAAACCTTATGGCACATCAGTTCACTGTATTCAGTTCTTACAAAAAGCATGGTTGATTCTTTAAAAGCCTTCACCTTTATAATCAAATCATATATGTTCAGATAGTCTATCTGTTTGATTTTCAGATCTGAGACATGAGACCTTCACTAAACAATCCATTTATACAGGGTGTTTCAAAAATACTTTTACAAATTTTGGAGGCAGGTTCCTCACACAAAAAATATGCCTGCAAATCTTTCATTTTTAAGTTAAAAGAAAGTTTACAGTAGATGGCGTCATGTTGCCATGTATACTAAGTTATATTTGTCAATTGAGTATATTAGTATCTAGTCTGTTTTTAATGTTTAACGTGTATACTAGTGAGTTAACTGAAAAGTGTTGGTTTAACAATGACAGGATATTTATATCCTGAGCAGGCAGATATGATTTTTACATACGGCTGCACAAATGGTAATGGACATGAGGCTGCACAGCTGTATCAGATTGCATTTTCAGACTGAAGGAAGCCAAGTCATCCAACCTTTGCTGCTGTTTATCATCAGGTTACTGGGACAGGGTGTGTGGCACTACAAACTATGGATTGTGGAAGACAGAGATCTGCTCATAAACCTGGCCATGAAGAACGCATTCTACAGGCTGTTGAAGTTGATCCAGGTATCAGCACACATCAAGTGGCCCAAGCATGTCATACTTCACATAGTACCACGTGAAGGGTACTTTGCAACATGTGCAGGGTCTTTCACCCTCTGACCACTCTTTTGCCGATGCTTTATCGCACAAACTGCCAATCTATTGTTTGTTTTTTCAATCTTGTTTATGGATGAGGCCACATTTGGAAAAGATGGAATAACAAATTTACACAGCCAATATTTGTGGGTAGATTGGAATCCACATGGTACAGTACGGGCTAGACACCAGCATCTGTTTACAATTAATGTGGACTGGAATATGTTTATATGGACTTTGTAAAAAGTAAAGTATTTTTTGATGCACTATATATATATATATATATATATATATATATATATATATATATATACACACACACACACACAAAATGTGTAACAGCATGGGATAATTGTCCATCCCAGAAAATGTTTAATATCTAAAAAAAAAAAAAAAAAAAAAAAAAACCCTAAACTAATAGTTTCTTTTTTCCAGGTTTTCAGATCAGACATTTAGCTTTTTTGACACCTTTGTTGTAAGAATCAATGAAAAACCCTTTGAGTTATTCAGTTAGAAAAAGAACATGTTAAAATCATTGTGTCAACCCCACTGTCTTTCCAAATAAGCAATGGTGAGAGGAAATTCAGGCCTTCAGTAATGGTAGCAGCATTCATACTCTGACTTCTATCTTCAAAGTGCATTCAAGAACCATCAAGAGAATGGTGAATAAGTTTAAAAAGAGGGAACAGTAGAGAGGAAAACGGGATCAGGTGGTCACAACAGCAAGAGGGATCATCGTCATTTCAACTTAGAGCTAAAGAGATCAATTAGAAAAGATCCAACACAATTCATAAGACATCTGGCACATGTGAGAGGAGTTTTAGCTATGATAGTCCAAAGAGCAGTGAAAAAAAGACTTGAAAATGCAATCATAAATGAAACCTGTGAGGTACCTTGTTACTCCAAGAAGAAAGTTAGGTTAGAGAGAAGGAAGATCATCTTGAATAAGTTGGAAAATGATCCTGGAATAATATATGTATATGTCTGAATCATTCATGATCCTTAGCTATGATTAATTAATGAACAACATGTCATTCTTGTTTAGGATCAATTTCCTCATGATTCTTCTGTTAAGTTTAGAGAGTAATTATACATGCTTATTGCTCAAAGTAGAGTCCAATATTGCTAAAAAAAAAAACAAAAAAAAAACCCATAGAGAATTCCAGTAAGATAACTTTAATCATTTCTAAGATACAACGGTTCAAAGCTTGATCTAACAAATGAACAATTTTTACATGATTTAAAAAATTTTGCTGTTACACCCGATATATATATATATATATATATATATACATACATACATATACGCACACACATATGAGAAAGAGATGAGCAAGGAATTCATGCTGTCTCCAGGAATGAGCACTCTTCTATAAATATAGAAAATTTTAATCCATATATATATATATATATAAAAAACTTATTTTGTAAATCGTGTAAAAGTAAAATTGTCCATTTGTTATATCATGCTTCGAACTGTTGCATATTCTATATTTATAGAAGAGTGCTCATTCTTGGAAACAGCATGAATTCCTTGCCCATCTCTCTCTCTCTCTCATACATAACACACACACAGGCCTTGCTGTTCATTTCTGAGTATGCAAGTCTGCTCAGGCAGTTAGCTAGTCTATTACAGACACCTGCTCAGAGAAATTTGTATTTCTTGAAATTACAGAGCCAACTGATATATAATCCGATTAAAAAAAATCCAACTTCTGCCAAAAAACAATATTTACCATAAAAACAGCTAAATTATATATATATATATATATATATATATATATATATATATATATATATACACACACACACACACACACACAGGGTGTGATTGCTAAATCGTTGGCATTTTATATTTTTAATTTTGTGTATGCATGTTGTTTGTTTTTGATAACTGCACAGTATTGTAGGTTCAGTTGGGCATGGTCTGTGAGAAAAAAAAGACCGCATGACGCAATTCACTCCACCAGAAATTTGGAAACAGCGTGTGATACTGCTTGGCATTTGTGCTAGAAACTCCAATACAAACATTTTGGAGTGTTTGGGTGTTAATCTGAGGACAGTGCAGAGGATTAGGAAAGAGTTGGATGAGACTAATGGTGATCATGCCTCTATTCATCCTCCCACAGTGTGTGTGTATATATATATATATATATATATATATATATATATATATATATATAATTAGGAAATCAGACAATTCCACCACCTTGGCTTTAACCTTTCAGTATCTTCAGGTGATTTTGGTCAGTTGATATCCTAATGCTTTATTTTCTAAATATAAATAATTTATGAACCCTATATTTAAAAAAAAAAAAAAAAAAAAAAAAGTAAATGAATGAATAAGCGCATGACATGACGTGTGGTAGAAGCTGAGGAGGAGTGGAAAACAAAGTGTATTGAAAATGTAAGTGGGGAAGTAAATAAAATATACATACATTCTTTTTATCCCACTTCAAATGAACTCAAAAGGAACTTTTTAGTATGTATACAACGGGTCATAATTTCCAATCTCTGATTCAAAACTTTTTTGGGTCTGGAAATGTTATTATAGCTACTTTCTCTTGTTGACAAAGGTTGCAGATGCAAAACCTTACAACAATCATAGCAACATACCCAAGTACTTTCAATCTCCTATGAGATCATCCTCAGAGATGAATTGTGTAGACAAACTTAATGTAACTATAATCATTGTGATAGTAAATTGCAAAATAGTGTTACATGTTAATCAACTGAAATGCATTTTAAAACATTGCTATATACTGTAAATAAATTTTGTTCAGTGTTGGTTGCTTGCTTCTGATATAGAGGATCTTGGAGGAGATTGAAAGTACTTGGATTAACAAAAAAATACAGCAACTTCCTCGAATTTCAACTTAACATTCAAAAGATAAGAGTAGAGAACTAGAAAGTATTATTATGTCTAAATTATTTAATTATATATATATATATATATATATATATATACACACACACACACAGTTTTATAAACAATAGGTATACTGCTAAAAAAGACAGAGAGATTACTGAGGCCCCTAAAATATCACCTAAAGAAGAAACCTTTAAATCAGATAAGAAATCATCTGTTCTGCACATACTTGAATTTTAACCACTTTGTTTGCATTTATTCCTTGAAACTGGCTATTAAGCCTCACTCTCCAAGTATAAGGAACTCAACTTCAGAGTTCCTATTCCAAATTCATTTCAGATCAATAATATGAAATTTTTTTTTCCATACTCCCCAAATAATAGCAGACAAAATAGGTCATTGCAAATCAAGTAGCTTTTAGATAATAATTTTAGAATTAAAAGATTGCATTTTTTTTTTTTTTTGAGATTTTTTCAGAAGAAACAAAAAATAAAAAACTGTTTTATATCAAAAGAAAAGCTCCTTATTTAGAAAAAGAAAATCAAATTCATTGGCTCGCATATTAAGAATTTTGATACAGCTGCTCTCAACTTCCAACAATTTCTCTCAAGAAAAGAAATGCAAGGATTGGATGAAAATGGATGAAAGAACTGCATCTAAAATTATTTTCTTCTGCTTAAAAATATCTGGCAACTATTTTTATCAGTTTATCAGAAAATATTTGTCTCAAGAACAACAAGAAAAAAAACAGCATGTTAATCATAAGAGAAAACAAAAGATTAATATAAATATTTTTGTGTAGTATAATCAATAAATCAAAGTTTTCTTTATGTATCAAATAAAGATGCCTTCCAGAATCCTCAAAAATTTTTGTAGACAATATCCAGGGGGGTAAAAAGAAAGGAAGTGATATGAAAAAGACAACAGGAAATTATATATATATATATATATATAAGTGGGAAGAGCAGGAATATGGTTAAAAAGAGAGAGCAAAACAGGCAATCATTATTCTATAAACATTTTAAATAAAGCAACTCAGTGCAACAAAAAATGTGTCATCAAATATATATTTTTTGGAATCAACCCGTAATATTCAGCAGTTTAAAAAAATGCCAAGTAAATATTTGACAAAAACTGATATGCAGGTTTACCGAGAGAGATTTTAGACTAATTTCCTTTTGTGATTTTTGACATAAGGTTTTCATACTCAAATGAAAACATTTGCTGTGTTCATAATTTAAAAAAAAAACTTAAAAAAAAATCATTAACAAATGAGAACAATGTTGCTTCTCACTTTGTTCTTTTCAATGTTTTTTTTTTTTTTTTATTCTTCTACTCTCATCTTGGATGATAAAAATTAAGGCATTATCAAAGGTTCATAATCTAAGCTTTTAATTTCACAGGAAGAGGAGGTGTTCCAGAGAGAAGTGTCTAAAGAGACAGGCATAGAGGAGAAAAGAGATCCAAAGAGAAAGAGAAAGAACAGTAAAAAGTGATCCAAAATGCAAGAATTGATTTCCTCAAATTTTTGTTGCAATCTGTTATTTGTTCTAATTCCTGGCTGAAAAAACCCAAGCAGCAGTTCACAAACTGTCATGACCATTACTATAATTCTTAACAGACAAACAGGAAGAACACTTATGCAGCAGACATGGAACCCTGTTCCAAAGAGATACTTGGTGCCAACAAAATAATTCAAAATGTCACATCTCATTGAACAAATAGTCTTTCCATTTGAACTGAAATAACAGTTAAGCCAAGGCCATGTGTAGATGTTTGCAGGGGAAATTTGAAAAGCAGGGAAAAGAAACAGATGAGAAATCTTTGAATTGTGGTGGTGGCGGTGGTAGAGGCTTTAGATAAAAAAATAAAAGAAATAAATGTGCATGTGAAGGAATGGCAATATAAGTGGGGAGGGGGAAAACCCTGTAAAATGATAGAAGGAACTTTATTAGTCTGATATATGAATTTGTATATCATGTTATACAAACACTTCTTATTACTATATACTCTATATTTAGTGGATACACATGTTTGGAAAGACATCCGCTTTAAAACAGTATAATTTATGATGACTGGCCTGGTTTATTCAGTTCAGCAGTGTTTGAACTAGTGTTCCCCTTGCATAGGAGAATGCAGGTTCAAACCATACCCAACTGAATAACCCCAGAACAGGAACACATTCACTTTTAAAGATTCTATTTAAAAACCCAGGATGGTAGATGAAAGTGGGGACTATCCTTCTTCAAACCTTGTGAACTGGCATTACAGAACCCCAAACAAAGAACAGTACCAAATAACAGAAACCACATCACTTGAGGACTCTGAACAACAGCAACAATATGGATAGCACATGTAATTCGAAGAGAAAATCATAACGTAATCAAGATGTTGATTTTCCACACTACTTCAAATAAAAGGTTAGGAAAGAATCTCCCATCAATACTGGAAAAGTGATAACAGTTACTGGATTTGAGAAAACGATTTTCCTGAAAAATTGTTTTAAGGGAAAGATTTTATAAATTTCAACCAACAACACTACTACAGGCTGTTGGTCAATAAATACTGAATGTTACCTTATAAGCAAATAGCTAATGTTACCATTACTATTTATAATGCATTTTCAAGGTGAAATCACTTCCAATGAATAAATTATTCATATAGTCTGGGTTTATATTTTTTAATCAATTTTGAATGTTTCATATATATATATATATATATATATATATATATGCGCATGCATATACACATGATGACCACTGTCTTGTCTAGGCTGATAGTAGTAGTGAAAGCTATGCATAAATTAGAAAGATTATCCATCAGAACACGTGTTTCACATTCTATTTGGATGATGACCAAGTAATATACAGAAGGTCTTTGACAAGAAGTTGGAAGGCCGTGGATTTAGCAGAGGAATATCAGTTGAATAGTTTACCAGTTGTACAATACTGAATATATAATCATGGTAACAGTTCTTAAAAGCATGGAGAAGAACAACAGTAAAGAAAATGGAGAATTTCAAAGCTATATATATATGTGAGTGAGTGTGAGTGTGCGTGTGCGCATGTTTATATATAAATAAAAACACACACCAATGTGTACATACATATGTGAAATGTATACACACACACAATGTATACACTTACACGTACATACACATATGTATATACTTATATACACACACACACACACACACGTCTTTAGGATGCCTAAAAAATGTACATTCAATTATACCCACAAAAATAACATCTGAAATAAACTAAGCTTTGATAAAAGGAAATTTATCTGAAAGTGTACATAAAGATATAAGTGATGTGTAAAGGAAAACTGAAATAAATTCACCAACATGAATTACTGTGGCTTGCCTTAGAGAAAAATCTGAAGCAGAAGAAACAGTTCAAGACCCACCAAAGAATAGAGACTACTAGAAGCTTACCATTAATCTTCAGGAATATCTGTTTGGCAAGTGACTTGAGATAAACACTCAACTATGAAATATTATCTTATTTTGAAGCACACTCATTGGAAAAGTTTCATTCCAACATTCCAGTCAATGCCCTCAATGAAGTTGATCCTGATCATCATGAAGCAAGTACCTATCTTGATGAAAAATTACCAAACAGATGGATTGTTCACCAAACCTCATGCAAATGGACATTTTTATGGAAGCACTTCAAAAGATAAGAATTATCGTGCAAAATCAGCAACAACCAATGAGATGAAAGCAACACCATGTTGCAAATTAAGTTATTCTCAGTAATGTCTGCCTCAGAATAGCTGTTAAACACATGTAGGGATTCAAAATGAATCTCTATTTATCTTCTTTAATTTGAATCAGAAAACTTAGTTCTATCTTAATGGATGTTGAAGTAATAAATATTCAAATTGTTTATCCATTTTCTTTCAGATACTCTGTATATACACACAGATGTGGCTGAAACAGAAATGGTGAAAAAATGCAAAAGAAAAGAAACAAACAAAAAAAACAAAAAACCCATAAAGAAGTAAAAAAAAACAAAAACAAAAAGCAAAAAACCCAAAAACAAACACAAAAAGCAAAAAAACCAAAAGCAAAAAAAAAAAAAAAAAACACAAAAAGCAAAAAAAAAAAACACAAAAACACAAAAAGCAAAACACAAAAAGCAGAACACAAAACACAAAAAACAAAACACAAAAAACAAAACAAAACGCAAAAAGCAAAACGAAAAAAAAAAAAACACACACAAAAAGCAAAAAAAAACAAAAAGCAAAAAACACAAAAAGCAAAAAACACAAAATGAAAAAAACACAAAATGAAAAAAACACAAAATGAAAAAAAAAACACAAAAAACACAAAATGAAAAAAAAAACACAAAATGGAAAAAAAAACACAAAATGGAAAAAAAGAAACAAAAAGGAAAAGAAAAAAAAACACACAAAAAGCAAAAGAAAAAAAAACACACACAAAAAAACAAAAACACACACAAAAAACAAAAAATGTCAAACAAACAAGCACAGATTTGCCATTCTTTTAACTATTTCAATCCAATTTATGTATCTTTTATGTGCTGTGTCCCTTCAGGACACGTGTGATCACAGCTCTCCACAAAAAAGTTACTTGAAAAAGTTTATTTTTTTCGTTGCTATCTTTCCTAATCCCTGTTCTACCATCCTATTCACACAAGATAATGAAGAAAGAGGCCTTAGATATTTTACACTGACAAAGGCAAGAAGGACAGAAAAACAATACATTACCTACTTAATTATGTGCTCTAGAAATTTCTACTATCCCTTTCTGATTCTAAGTGTCCTTTTTGTTTCCATTTTCCCTAAAACTTGCCATTGATCACTTGTTCAATCGATGGTATTCTCAGCATCCTTCTGTAGAACTATATTTCTGTTGCTTCAAGCCTCTTCTTCATCTCTGAGGAGAATGTCCAGCAATTATGGCCATACAGGATGACCTTAGGATCAGACAAAGTTGTAATTTCTAGGGTAGATAATGAGGAAAGATGACTTGAAAAATTAGAGACTCTCAGAATATATTGAAGGCAATAAGCACAGAGGATTGCAAAGAAAAACCTACTTAACTAGCTTGTGTAAGTGGTTGGCAGACAGGAGAGACAACGAAAAAGAGAAACACTGCTAATAGTTACAAAGGACAGGAAGTTGTGGAGAGCCATGATCGCCCACAACCTGAAGGAACAAGGCACATAAAAGCACATTGTTTACCAATATGTTATACTATTTCTACTTTTTGCAGATTGTGAACTTATACGGTATGACTTGTTTCTAAGAATTTCTATCATTGTATATTTTCAGTCTGATACACCTCTGGATCAGATAGCAAAACACTGAATTAGCAGAAACAAACAATAAGTAACATCACAGAAACAAAATATCACAATTATCAACAGATATCCCATATCAGCCAATTAAAGGACACTTGATGATAATCAAAAGGTACTTGGTCGAAATGCTGTGTCTATAATAACACCAATAAATAATACTTTGAAATAATAGAATATGAACAATCACCCATCTCCAAAATAAAATACTAAATTATAAAAGTGTTAATAAAACTGAAGCTACTAAAAGAAGTTTATTATAGAAGATAGAAAAAAGAACTTCCAGTTCATGAAATCTGAGTATATAACCTTATACTTTAAAAGGAATTATTCGCAGTTATATTTACAGAGATTTAAAAAAAAAAAAAAAAAAAATGTGAGGTCACTCACATGGTTGGGTCATTCGTAAATAAATTGGTTTCCTCACCGATTTCTGGTGAGGAGGGCGTCTAGACACCCAACAGGATTAGAAACAAAACATGTCAAGGAGTGGATGAACCTTCTTATAGGGTCGTCAGCTATCTAACACAATGGAGTAGACTGGGCTCCATAGCTATGGATGCAACTAATGCATTGATGACAAAGCATTGCTGGATGAAGTGCTTTCTAGAATTAAGTCAACAGCCAGGGAGAGGGGACTCCAATAGAATCAACCACTACAAGTTCGTGATTTAAGGAAATCCCTCAAGACTCCAGAGAGGGATGGTTTCCAACAGGTACACTTGCCAAAAATGTGATATACTGAGGGAACTGGTCAGGTGCTTATTTACACAGTAACCCGATGACAATACCCAATCAAGGGAATGATAAGAAAAATAAAAAATCTTAATCAAAGGAAATAATTCAAACTGATCAAAAATACATTTTATAGGTATTTATATTTGAAACAGATTTCTTTTTCTTAGTTGCTGGTATTGAGCCCCATTTAGCTAGATGGGTCTATCTAGTTCCAAAATAATAATAAACTTATCACTCACATTGTTATTGGAATATGTTATCATCACTGGCCAGTATTTAAAACTATGTGTATGCAGAAATGTAAGAAATTACAAGACAGAAATTAGTGAAGGAGAGCGAGAAGAAGGGACTAAGCGTAAGCTACAAGAAGACAGAATGTATGGTCATCAGTAAAAGGATGAGCCCGAAATGCGATTTGCAGGTCAGGGACACTAAAACAAAGCAGGTGGAGAAGTTTAAATATGTGAGAGGCATTTTGACAGAGGACAGCAAGTGAGACACTAAGATCCGTAGACACATTGGGATGGCTAAGGACGCATTCCAAAAGCTGGGCAGAGTATTGCCAGACAGGAGGATCTCTTTGGTAACAAAGAAAAGAGTACTGAGCTGTTACGTGACATCTGTCCTCCTTTACGGCAGCAAATATTGGACAGTCTCCTCAAAGATGAAGAGACTCAAGGTGAAAGAGATGTGGTTCTACAGAAGGATGCTGAGGATATCATGGACTGAGCATGTGAGCAATGATGAGGTCTTGGAGAGGATGTAAACAAGGAGGAGGCTTATACTTAACATCAGGGAGAGGCAGCTGAAGTTTCTGGGACACGTAATGAGAAAGGAGGGCCTGGAGAATCTAATACTCAGTGGTCAAATAGAGGGAAAGAGAGACAAGGGAAAGCAATGCATGACATAGCTGGCGGGTTTGAGAAAGTGGATGATTGAATGTGGTCTAGGGGAGGTGACAGAGGGACAAAACTTATTAAGAGCTACAAGGGATAGGAGGAAGTGGAGATCCTTGATCAACTATGTCCTGAAGGGACCCTGCACATAAAAAAAATGTCTCTTTAAATACTTAATGATTTTAGTCAGAGTTAGAACAGTTGTGTCCAATCAATTCTTATTGAACCTTAAGTTACTCTACTTAACACTCAGCATCTCCCACTTTATTCAACATTTGGCAGAAAGTCTTAAAACCAAATCCATGGTAATTTAATATTACTAATTTCAGCTAATTCAAATTCATCACTTAATGATTATGGTAATTTTTTTTTTAATAATGATTGACATTGCATTTAAATTTTTGAATATCAAACTTAACTGGGAAGCAAGAACCTGGAAGAGAGTTCCACAAGCAATAAGTGTGATAAAAGAAACAATTATGGTATATTTTTTTTATCATTTCACCCCAAGCAAGACAAAGCCACAAGGATGCAAGGGATTACTCAATATTAGAGAATATGAGAAAAAAAAAACTATTAAGCAGATAGAACAATAAAAGGAACAATAATTTAGAAGATAACAATTGACATTGCATTTAACATATGATGGTGAGAAAGGTACTGAAGCAGAAATGCCAGGTCAGGACCAATAACATTGTAGATTCTTCTTTGGATTAATAATAATTATTAATGGGTTATTAATAATAATTATCATTAATTATTATCAAATTAAAACAGAGACAATGATAGAAATATTTTTGTAATGGTATAATTAATCAACAGCAATATGAACAACTTTCTTCCCAAGAACCAATCATGATAAAGAAATTTAAATTCACTTTTTTGTCATTGGTTAAGCACAAACATCCTTTTTATGTCTAATTGTCATCTGGCTTGAAAGTATAATATCTCTAGTGATGCTCTTTTTCTCAAAAGTGACCAGAGAATTCTACCACTAACAGACTTTTGCTAACTTCAGGTCATAGAGAAACAAAGCCACAAACATTCCAGAGACCATGTATTTAGAGCACCTAACACCTTTGAGTGAGTAGAATTCACATATAAGAAAAAAAACATTTTTCTCTCCGGTGAACATTCAAAAACTAAGAAAACATCTCTGAACTCTACTTATGCACACTTTTATTTCTTCAGTTATACAATGTTTTTCTATGCTTTCACAATTTCACTTAATGTACGCCAACATGCAACAAATCCATATAACTTGTAACTTTGTCTTTAAATGTTCTGTTCTTGTTGCTATGAGCAACTTCATCATTTTATCATTTCGTCTTTTACTGCTCCAGCTTGACAATTTCTTTAGCCATGACATTCTGAGAAAAGGAGAAGCAAAGTTTGACAAAGACAAATCTCTTGCATGTATGGCAACAATCATTATTTTTCCGTCACTCAAACAAAAGTCAAGTGTTTCACTAATGTGTGTACAGGCATATATAAGAATCCCTTATAAACAGGCTATAGTTAGAATGCACTAACATAGTGCAAAGCTTAAGCTGCAGTAAAATCTTTTTAGTCATGTGCGACAATAACAGACAACAGAAAGTATAACACACAAATCCAAAGGTACACAGTAATAGTGAAAGATGCCTTCTAAAAGTCAGACAAAGCATTAAGAGACAGGAAAATTTAATTAGAAACAAAAAAAAAAAAGTGCTCAAATGCTATGTAATATCAGTCTTCCTATATGGCAATGAGTGTATAACAATTTCCTCACAGATAAAGTGGCAACATAGATATAATTCTACAGAAGGATGCTGAGAATACCATGAACAGAAAATGTAAGCAATAAGGAAATTTTAAGGAAAAGGGAAACAAAACTGATACTTAGAAGTGGAAATATGTAGTTTAAATATTTGGGTACACACAATGGGCTTAGAGAATTTGACATTCACAGGACATATTGAGGGAAACAGGGAATTACCCAATGAGTGTGTGTAAATGTTTGGCAAAACAAGCACTGGGAGAAATAGTAAGGAGGCAAACACAGATACAAAGCATAGGAGGTTATGGAGAGCCATGTCCTGAAGGGAAATGGTACATAAAAAAAGTAGTAATGATTGTGATCTATTGAATTTTTAAAAAATCCTTTTTTTTTTTTTTTCATTTAACTTTTAGTAATTTTACAGCAAATAATTTATAAAAAATTTTTCAATTTTAACTATTTTGATATAAAAGTCCAAAGCTTCACCCCAGACTATCCGTCAACCAGGGAAATCTTATAGATGTAAGATTAAGTCATGAGACTGGGTTATACGTTATCCAGTAAACATGAAGTAAACTGATAGTTTCTATGGTTTATCAACCCACTGCAGGTTATTTAAAGCCAGAAAATATTTTTAGATTCTAAGAATTTTTTTTTTTGAGGGGTGGTGGGGATAATAATTATTTAATGATACAAGTCTTATTAATCAACCCATAGCTGTAGGGATGAGAAGTGGATTCATACCTTTCCCTAGAGTATTTACACCTAAGTGAATATAATAAACCCAACGGAAATTGGAACTCGGCTCTCTGATTAACAATTCCAAGCTATTAACTAGTACACCACCTGCACATCCAAGCTTACAGCACTTGGTATTCCCAAGCAGTCACCCATCTTGGTACTGACAAGGCTCAACATTACAAAACTTTGGTGATCATACAGGAACCGGTGTTTCAACTTGATATGGCAATAAGCAATTTCAGAGAATTCCCAGTATTGTTTTCATCTTAGTTTTAATGTCTAGGTGATTATTTTCACATTGGTATTGTAAGTATTTGCATTTCTCTTGTTCTCATTTGAATTGAAGCAAGAGAAAACAAAACAAATACTCGACTGAACTATGTTCAAAGTTTTCAACAAGGGATTGAAACAAAATAGAGTAAAAAAAATCCTTGTTTAATCACAAAGTAAAAATAATGGGCATTAAGAAATTTGATACTGCTTTGTAGTTATATTTTTAAACATTTTTTTATTTATTCATAAATCACAATTTTTGCAATAGATTATCATGTATGTGCCCTGTCCCTTCAGGACATGAGCAATCTTAGCTCTCCACAATTTCCTGTTCCTTGTAGCACGAAACAATATTTGACTCTTTACCACACCTCTCTGTCCCTGAGCTGCCATCCATTTATATAAACTGATTAGGCACGTTACTCAATCATGGTTCTCCACAACTTCCTGTCTCTTCGTAGCTATAAGCCACATTTGACTCTTTACTATCCCTCATTGCCCCTGATCTGCCATTTCTTTCACATAATCTCATTAAGTAAGTTGCTGTTTCTCTCTTTCCCTCAATTCCTCCTGTGAGTATTAGATTTTCCAAGTCCTCTTTCCTTAATGTGTCCAGGAAATTTCAACTCTCTGATAATAAGTCTAAGTGGTCTTTCTAAATATTGGATATGAATTGGTGCTCTCATAATATTTTCTATAATTTTGAAAAAACGTTTACCAACATTTCAAATTTTGATCAGACAATTGAAGAAAGGGACTCAGTTAACTTTAGGATTACACTATTTTTTTCTGAAGCAAAATCTCCAAATTTTGCCCCACTACAATATAAACAAAATTCAATTATTCAATGCCACATATATAATAAAAATATAGTTATATGGTATGCTATATTTATAGGTAAAAGTGCTCAATATCAGGGATAGAGCAAATGTAAATATAAAAGTGGACATTGAGGTTAACACCGAGTGGTGACAATCTATTTCATGCTTGAACACAATCTTCATGGCCTGAAGATTGCATTCAAGCAGACACCATTTGCTGTTGACTTCAGTGTCCCTTTTCATATATATATATATATATATATATATATATATATATATATATATATATGTGTGTGTGTGTGTGTGTGAGGGAGACATAGTAATCAAGACAACTTCACAACTCAATGCAAATTTCAGACCAAGCCCAATAAGTAAATTTTAAACAAAATATATTATTTGTTATCTAAATGGTTAGAATGCTCACTTTCCAACCATGAGACCAGATTAGAATCTCACTATGGTCAATTTTCTAGTTAGGTGACTTCTTAATGCTGTTAAGATGGGTCAATGTGACTGAGGGTTTGAGTATACTGGCCTTGTTTAAGCTCTGTTGTATTACATTGGGCACTGTTTTATTAACATCAGCACTATATGCATAATATATTACAATTATATATAATATGATAAAAATATAGTTATATAGTATGTTATATTTATAGGTAAAGGTGTTCAATATCAGAGTAGAGCAAATGTAAATATAAAAGTGAACACTGAGGTGAACACCTTGAATGCAGTTGTCATACCAGATTGCATTCAAGCATGCAACATACTTGCCATTTGATACTGAGTTAGCTCAGTGTCCACTTATATATATATATATATATATATATATATATATATAAGTCATTTATTTAGCTTGATAATTTTACTGCAATTTAACAAATGCTGTACTTATTGCTGCTTGGAATTTTTCAGATATAGAATATAAAAGTTAAATAGGTATGTAAGTTAAGCAATACAAAAGTTATTTTAAATCTAATATGCTCCTATTTTAATATAGGATTCTATTTTGAATCTGAAAGTTATTTTAAAGTTTTGGTTAAAACACATCAGAATCTCTAAGAGTTGAGAGTACAATTCCTGGGTTTGATAGTGCTGAAAAGTCATATACTCAGTGGAAAGAATGGACAAACAATCCACCAGTGATGAAGACTGGTAGCTATTAATTGTTAAGTTATCTCCACTAAACATGGAATGTGGAATGAGAACACGTCATTGAATTGAATGAAAGGTTTTGTTCAAAATTCTGAGAAAGTTATCAAATAGCAAGACAGGTATCTGAAGGTGACCAGGGAGTATAAAGGTTGAAATGTTGTGAATATAACAGTCAATATGAGCCTGTTGATACAAATAATAAAGCATATATTAACCACATAGACAGAACATTAATTCAGATCAAAATTCAACCTATAACTATACATCAAGGCTATAGGCTTATTGATCCAACCTAATATGCATTTATCTCACAAGTAAAAATAGAAAAGTAATATTGACTAGAGTAATGCATAATGAGCTATAATTAATGCTGAAAACAAAAATGATTCTTGGAGTAACTTTTAAAGTTATTTATCATTTTATTTGAAGAAAGCTTAGAATACTAAGGTCTTCTCATATCACTGTTAAGTAATGGTTAACAAGCCTCATGAGTGACTGACATGTTTTGATGCTCATCTGGTAGCATTTTAGGGAGTCTTTTTTAAAGTATCAAAATTCCATCCACAGTTGCCACTGATGAACCAACATATAAAAATGGGTCCATTCCTAGTTTTTTTCTCATGATGAATACACATAAATGGAATGAAAATTAATTCAATTACAATGTGTATAAAACAGAAACCAAAAATCAAAGAAATGCTATTAAAGTTATTTATTCAGAAGTTATGGCTTATCAAAGCTGAAAGAGCAAAAGTTGACATTTTACACTCCACCATGGCCATCACCAAACCAATTAAGTGTTTGGATCAAAAGCTAGTTAGAGACATTTTAGAATTGCTCTATTGGTTGTTTGTAGACATTTCCAAAGTGCTATAATAGCTTCAGAGTCTATGAACTGACAGACAATAGCAGAATTATTTGTAAATATTTAAGAGAAAAATTTCTGAGTTGACTTAAAACAGAAAGTAATGATCCAAAGAATAGCCTTGAATAACTTGAACTACTCAATATACATCAGCCAGTAATCCATAAACAGCATAAGAAAATGGTGATGGTAATAGAGTTATATTGGGTTGGACAAAATGTTTGTTTATTAAGTAGAAAATTTACTTCAAGTGAATAAACGTTTTGGTCAAAGCAGTATATGTAAGTTTCTATGAAAATCTATACTAACAGCATAAAAATAATAAAGGGAGTGAGTTCAAATCTTGATATAAGCTTGTGTCTTGTTTTTTTTGTTCATAATCTATCTTATATAAAGGTTAGAGAAACAGACCCTGAAAATTGTACGAGAATTCAAATGCAATACTTGAGAAATCCATGATCACATGTAATAACTTTAAGAAAAGCTCAAAATCCTGATATGCACATGATATTTATTATCAGGGGAAAGGTTCATGAAATCTTTATTTTCTACAAGTTTAAGTGAGACTTCTATTAAGACAATGACTATTTAAGGTAAGCTGCTCAACATGTACAGTTCAATTGAGAATGAGTAATGGTTCAACTGATAGTTAGCAAGGAGGCCCAGCTCAAATACTCAAGGAACTTCAAATAAATATCATTTTGAATCAGGAATAGGCTATCAACAGTTTTAAAGAGAAATGTTTAAAAACACAAATATTTTTTTTTTTTTTTTTTTTTTATCTAATGCTAAAATTCATCTAACGCAAGTAAATAAAGAAGCAAGCTGAGATCTACATTTTCATTGGAATATCTCTAGCAATATTACAGGGGGAAGAATGTTTATGGAAATTGATCAAAACATTCATTCTCTGTAAAGATTGTATATATAGTGACATAGCCAATTATAAGAGTATACCATATATGATTTCATATAAGACTTCCTCCCACTTCAGCAGGGAATATTAAAACAAAATTATTGGATGATATATTGAATATTACTTGAATTTCATCCATGTTCTCTATTTGGTCTTGGTCAAAACATTTTCTCATACATTTATAATAAAAATATCAAATTCTACTATTGAAGCAGAGGTGAATCAGTTTTATTTGCCATCAAATATGATATTTCAAGTAAGAACAGTATCAGTATTCACGTGAGCAGATATATTGAATATATTAATAATATTTTAAATAATATAAGAGATATAATCTCTGCTTTGGTGGTATCCACTTTGTTCATCAAACAATGTAATCCGTGACATCAGGAGTTGGATTTATTAAACAAATACACTAACAGAAAAAGAAATTGTAAAATCCTGAAGGATGATTTTTGTCTGAATTTCTGGGATGAGGAGTTATGATTATTTACATTATTTACACTCAAGTAAAAGTACTGGTCAGATAGGAACACTGAAGAGCCAAACATCTGAAATAATCCACACACATGCTAGGCTATGAGAACCTCTGTACCAGTCTGCCTAGCAGAGAAATAAATATTATATTGGAGCCATTAATAAATAAAGAGAAATGACAACAAGGCTTCAAAAGTAGCAGCACTATAAGTGAAGCCTCATTGAGTGCAATTAAGTATGATGAGTTTCAGTAGTACTCATCAGCAGGCAGGTTAGGTTTAAGGCTCCAAGTTCTCTATTCAGAATTTTGAATTAAAGTGTTGGTTTCTTGAATTTGTAGTAATTGCCAGTTTCACCACTGGACTGGACAGTGTGTACTTGACTCAGTGGAAATGGGACAAACAATAACTGAGTTGAACTAGATAAAAACTAGATGATATATACTATGAACAGTGGAACAAAAACTATTCCCCCACATAGATTAAATAAAGGCCTTGGTTCAAGATTCCCTGAATGTTAGCTGGATCGATAATCATCTGATGGAAGCTGGAGGGCATAATGTCTGAAACATTGATGAGAATAATAGCTTGCATGTAAATAATCCTGAAGGATGATACTTGTTTTGACCTGGGCACTGAAGGTTTATCTGCAGTCATATTATGATATAGTAACACTCACATTAGAAATTTAGAGCTTTAGAAATGATAATGACACATGCTGCAATAAAGTTCAGTGTAGGGAAAGTATCACTGTCAGCAACAGGAACAGTCCAAACTCAGAACTGGAGATACCAAAATCAAACAAGTACCAAAATTTAAAAATTATCAATGAACATGCTGTGATAACCAAAATATATTGAAATAATCAGATATCAAACTTAAAGCTCCTATACTTTTGGGATGATGGCATAGTGGATATGAGTTTTAATTAATCAAGTGATGATGCCATCTAGTGATTGTGAGCGCAATTGTTGAATAAGGTAGTGGAAGTATATAGTCCAGTTCAGAAGAAATAAGGAAAGAAAAAAAAATAACATAATAATCAATGCAGAAGATAACCCTTTTAGACAAAACATTGGACACCTGAAGAATGCCAGAGGGTATTTGGCTGAAACATTCTGTCTATAATAACATATATAACAATGAAATATGAAAACAAACACTTGAAGATACCTAGAAGGTACTTAGCCAAAACATTGTATCTATAACATCTAGATGTTCAGGTGGTGTAATTTCACAAAAAATAATCATGGTGAGATTTGTACCTGGGTGTCATAGTTGGAAAGTAAACATTCTAACCACTTAGCCACATGCCCATATATATATATATATATATATATATATATATATATATATATATATTTCATCATTAAATCTTTTAGAGTTTAGTTTTTTGGGGGGTTGTATGATAAATTCAATAGAAACCAATTTATGCTGATAATTTCCTGTTAAAATATAAATAATCCATAAATATTAAAAAGATAATGATACAAGAAAGAGATGATCATTCAAAATATATTTCAGGCATTTTCAGAAACACATGCTTTGTTATAAAAGAAAATGATCTCAATTCTTTTTTATTTTTTTTTTAAACATACTGGATCAATAATATTCAAAGAAATACACACACATATATATCTCAATATTCACATTGGTGGGTGTGTTTGAAATATAAACAATAGATATTCAGAAAATTTTCTCAAGTCTCCTGTATTAATTCATAAAAGAAAACATTTATGTTAGAACAGTGGTGGGTGTTTTATACCAAATGTACAGATAAATAAGAGTTTGGAGATGGCAGCTACACAATGAAAGCAATCAGACTTTCTTATGATAGCTATTGCCTCCCACAAAAGGCAGTTTTGCAAGCAACAGGTCAGCCATCTTGCATATCTGTCACAGACAACACAGATAAGTTTTACAAGGTTAAATATCTATTTTAAATGTAATGCATCTGTGCACCAAATTGTAAACTACAAATAAAACAGAGATATATTCCTGGTTTTAACTTAGATGATTATTTCTAAACTGCCCATTTCTTTCAAAAGTATTAAGAAAAAGAAAAATTTTGTTAGAAACAAAAAAAAAATATTAAATTGCAATATCCAAGTATGCCTGTCTGCTAGCCAATCCCTATTAAAGACATCTGCTCAGGCACATTTGTGTTTCTTTGACACCCACAGCCCACCTGTGGTTTATAATGCAACTATGCTAAGCTGACCTTAGTTACAGTTTATGGGAGAGAGCACATTATCTGGTGTGATCAACAGCCTGAACAAAACCAGTATGCTCAAACACTTGTTCATGATGACTTGTGACTTCATGCTAGCTCAAACCATTAACGGCTCCCAAATACTTTGTCTACCTAATTTCACTCAAAAGGCTTGGGTCAATGTGGTATGGTTTGCATTTACTTTCTAACGGTGCCACATGCTGGAATCATCTCTACAGGCCCATAATATCAAGAAGTCACCTGCCTGATAAATCAACTATAGTGTAATTTGAACTTGGGCCTCATAATTGGAAAGCAAATGTTCTAACCATTCAGCCACAAGCCCACAAAGGATGTGAGTAATGGGGAAGTTTTAAGAAGAAAAAAAAAAAGAAAATGAGATTAGAAATGTCTAAGGTACACAATGATGAAAGAAGGCTTGGAGGTTTTGAGACGCAAGGGACATACTGAAGGCAAGAGGAGCACAGGAAAAAATTGATTAACCTACCCTCTATTTATGTTAGGTAGATTACTCAATTGTATCTACTCAATTGCACAGGAAAAAATTGAGTAACCTACCTAATGTAAATAGGTTGCAGAATGGGAACTGGGAGGAGAGTAAGTGGACAGATATTACTTAAGAGTTACAAAGGATTGGAAATTGTGGAGAGTTATGATTGCCCATATTAGGAAGGAACACAGAATCTAAAAGAATTTCTTATTTTCATCCTGACACAATGCTTATTTGTTATATTATGCTCATTATTTTTCAAACATTTTTCTCCATGTAATTATTATTGTTCCAGTTTATTAAAACTTATTTTATAGGATGAAAAATTATCACTGGCATCACTATTCCAGATGTCACTTATTTAGCACGAAAGAGCACAGTCCATAATAGCATGATGTCATTACCTTTCTACTCAGCTATTTAGGGTCTGATCAAAATAATTTAGTTTAGACAATTTAAACAAAGGTCTAGAGAAAAGTTTCTCTGTAGGTAATTATTCAACTGAAATTTTAATTAAAAATTCTAAAAAAAAAAACAATGTCATTAACAAAACAATTTACAGAATTCATTTTTTTTTAATTACCTGATCCTTCCAAGTATCTATTATCAAGCATTTTAAAAATAAAATTCCAATGAATTAGTCCACTGAAAGATTTGGACTCAGTTAAATAACATCAATTGAAAAAAAAAAAAAATCATCAATTGCTTGCTAAATGAAAGTGAAATGTAAACCTAAAATGACTATATATTGAAAATTGCAGTCAAAGTGATATATCTATGTATTAAAAAAAATAAAAAGACACCTATCATGTCTGCAAATTCACAAAAAAAATTACAAGAATAATAGGAAGATTTTCCTTTTAAAAATATAAAATAGTGTTTTCTTTGCCTACATTATTCTTCAGTTTGAATTTCTTATGACCACACAATCTTGTACTAAACTCAATCTATTTTTTCTTCAGTACAGAATAGATATTTGTCTTACTCTTGACAAGAGCAAATTTGACACAAGGCCATAGGATTAAGGGCAAATACTGTTTAGTTTGTTTCAACACTTCCATTTTGTGACAAAATGTACCAAATAAAATCCATATCACTTGAGGACTACCAATAACAGTAACTACTAAAATGGATATCACATAACTCTAACAGAAAATGACAATCTTTTATTTTTTAATCAAGAAGCAAGGCAGGAAAGCCACTAAGATGCAAGAGATTACTGGGTGTGGAGGAATTAGAAACAGAAACATTATTAATGTGAGGGAAGAGAAAAGAGTAATCAGGAAGACAGTAGATAGTGACTGACATTGCATTTAAATTTTTGCAGATTAAAGTTTGCTGGATAGCATGGAGCCAGAAATGAGTTCCAAAAGCAAGAAGTGTGAAAAAAGGAATTGTTAGCATAGAATTTACAGTTACCAACTTAACTGTAAACTGAAGAGATCTCAATGCCAGTCTATTACTGCCCTTAAATTAAAAAAGTTTAGGTACCATATCTAAGAGCTCATCTGAACAATTACCATGAAACTATTTAGAGAAAAGGCACAGGGAGTCAACCTTACAGTGGTGGGAAAGTGACTGAAGCTGAACTGCCAGATCATGACTGATAATATTGTGGATTCTTTGGATTTTATCAAGGAACTCAAGTTAAATAACAAGAGCAAGATGTTGACATTCCACACTAATTCAAATAAAAGGTTAGGAAAGAAGCCCCCATCAATACTGGAAAGAGCGAAAACAGCACCTGGATTTGAGAAACCTATTTTCCTAAAAAAACTGTTTTAAGACAAAGATTTTATGAATTTCAACTGAAAACAGTACTGGCTGCTTGATCAATGCATGCCAAATATTTCCTTATAAGGAAACAGCTAATATTACAATTAACATTAAGCCTTGACCCAGAACTTCCCACTTTAGGCAATGTGAGAGGTGTTACCAGTGAGATGGCTGCTTGATGGTCAGTATATTATACTCATATCACAGGAGGAGTTTTAACTACTGTACTGGAAGATGACAGCAGAGAAGTGGTTTTTTTTCACATCACCCCATGCAAGGCAGTAAAGCCACTAAGACACAAGGAGTTACAAGGTATGGAAGAATTAGAAACAGAAACATTAATAATGAGCAGGAAGAGAAGAGAGTAATGAGGAGAACAATGATATTGCATTTAAATTTTTGTAGATTAAAGTTGGCTGGAAAGTATGGAGCTGGAAGAGAGTTCCACAACCAAGAAGAGCAAGTAAAGAAACAATTAGCATAGAATTTACGGCAACATCTAGCCATCTCAACTTTAGATTGATGATTACTCCAGTAATTCAGAAAGTCTAGATACCATAGTGAAGAGCTCATCTGAACAATTACCATGAAAGTATTTATAGAAAAGACACTTATATGACAGAATATCTAATGACAAGAGTGTGTATATAGGCATGATCCCTGGTGAATATGCGAGTTTGTGTTTATCAGTGTCTGAGTGTACTAGTATAAATCAGTATTCAAAATTTTCATTATTTCTGGAAAATTAATTTTCAGTCAATTAGTTCATTTGTGCCTGGTCTGATCATTGAATTTATTTTGATAATATCAAGGTAAACAAAAAAAAAATAACCTTCAATGAAAACTAAAGAAAAATATGATGAAAAAAAATCAAAATAATTTCATTTTTTCTTTTCTAACCAAGAGGAAAAAGAAAATAAGAAAAATGAGTAAAAATATAGAGACTGTCTTTAAAAAAGTGTTAAGAAAAAGATTTAAGATCTCAAAAGATTAAAATACAATTTTTTTCTTGCTGGAAAGAGTAAATGTGTGACCACAATGTGATGAAAGAAGAAAGAAGAAGAAAGAGAAAAAGAAAAAAAAAAAAAAAAAAGAAAAGAAAAGAAAAGAAAAAGAAAAAAGAAAAGAAAAGAAAAGAAAAGAAAAGAAAAAGAAAAAGAAAAAGAAAAGAAAAAAAAAGAAAAAGAAAAAAAAAAGAAAAAAAAAAAAAAAAAGAAAAGAAAAGAAAAAAAAGAAAAAGAAAAGAAAAAGAAAAAGAAAAAGAAAAAGAAAAGAAAAAAAAAAAAAGAAAAGAAAAAGAAAAGAAAAAGAAAAAGAAAAGAAAAAGAGAAGAAAAGAAAAAGAGAGAAACAAAAGTAGAATGAAATACAAGTAAGAAAAAGAAAGGCAGCCAGCAATGATGAAAGTAAGAAAGATTTTTCAAAAATTAGACAAAAAATAAAAATAAAGAGCAATGGTAGAAATGTAGACAAGATGGAGGAAAATGAAAGAGAAATAATCAGATAGAGCAGAGAGCAAAAATGTAGATAAGATCATCAGTGAGAGAAAATAGCAAGCCAGTTATTACAAGCTTCTCAAATTCCCTTCCAAAATGTCATACAAGACAATGTCCATATGGATAAATTCCTTTTCTAAGCCTGTTGATGTTATTTTTAGGCCATGAATTTAAATTCCTATAATAAGCACTTGGTTAATCCAAACGTTCATAAAACCAAAAGAACATTTAAAGCATGTTAATTATCATTTTAATATATGTGTGGAGTACCAGGTATTAAAGAGGCATTCCATGATTAATTTAGGTTCATAGGAAATAATGTCTATGAGAATCTTTTTTTCTATGTGCTGTGTCACTTCAGGTTGTAGATCATGCTCTCCACAACTTCCTATCTTTTGTAGCTCTTAGCAATGTTTGTGTTTTTACTATCCCTCCTAGTCTTGCCATCCACCTCATTAGGTAGGCTGCTTCATTTTTCACTACCCTTCTTACCTTCCATATATCCTAAGAGTGTGAAATTTGCCAAGACTTCTTTCCTGATTATGTGTCCTAGAAATTTTTAACTGTCCTTTTCATTTAGATTTTCCTTAAAACTGCCTCATTATTCTTGTGCTTGGACCATGGTATTCTTAGCACCCTTCTGTAGAACCACATCTTTGTTGTTTCAAGTGATCTGTGAGGAGAGCATTCTCTGCCATATAAAAGGATAGATACTACATAGCAGTTCAGCACTATCTTTCTTTCTAATGAAATTTTCCTTTTTTCCAAGCATTCTTAAAACCATTTAGTTTTTGGAAGGCGTATTTTTGCTATTTCAATATGCCTACTGATTTCAGTGCCATATTTTCCATCATTTCTAAACAATTAAATTTCTGTACTTTCACATTTTTAACATCTTCAATTGATTGTTCTGTTTGCTAACAACCATAGAGTCTATCTTACAATAAATGGCTAGTACTTTATTCCTGCTTAATTCTCCTACAGGGTGCCCCACAAAAAACAAGATATTTCAAATTTACCATGTGATGAAAAAAAATTAATTAACATACAAAAAAATTAAACCATATATTTTACTATACAAACTATTGGGCTATCAAGACTGTATAAATGATGATTGGGGTGTTCCTGCCCATCATGGCCAGTCATCACTAGGCTTCATCAAGGGTGTGGGATGTACTCATATAAAGGTCCAGCTAGACTAACCCCAGGACTCAAATGCTTTGACTCCAGAACATAAATATAGAGGGATAAAGAGTGTCATGTAGGGAGAGATCTTGGAAAGTGATTTGTGCCAAAATAGGAAAAAAAAAAAAAAAGAGAGAGAAAATGAAAATGGTCCAGGGTTAAGTGTGAAATAGTTGAAAATCATTCACTCTTCTAAAAAACAGAAAAATTTACAATCAATAAAACATATGAGGACTGAAGGATGTACTCAAGGCTAAACTTCTTTCATGTGCCATACCCCTTCAAGACATGAGCAATCATGGCTGTCCACAGCTTTTTAGCCTTCATAACAAACTAATATTTGTCTCTTTACTACACCTACCACTCTCTGTTCTGCCATCCATTTCCATACACAAGTTTGCAAGATAGGTTACTGACAATTTCTGTCTATCTAAAGTGATACCTATTTATGTATCACCATGCATTTTCCTCTTTTGCTTTAAATATATCCTGTGAAATTTCAAACCCTCCAAAAGCATTTTTTCTCATGTATTCCTAAAACATTAACTCTGATACAAATTATCCTCTTTATTTCCAGTTTCCTTAAAATTTCCTCATTGCTCACATGCTCTGACTATGGCATTCTCAGCATCATTCTGTTCTTCTCATTGAGTCGCTATACTACACCTATCCAGTGTTGCACACAGATCATTGTTTGAAGGTCATTGCAAGAATCTTCAAATTGGAACAAACTAGAAGATGCTCCATAGTTTGTAGTTCTCTCATTTGCTAATCCTTCCCCCCACACTAAATCACAGCATCTCTGTTGCTTCAAGTCTCTTCCTTTGCCATACAAGAGATTTAACCCATAGCTGGCAAGTGATAGAGAGATGAAAAGTACAGGGTGCCTCACAAAAAAAAATAAAATAATTTAGATTTACTATAAAATGAAAAAAAATTAACATATATATAAAAAAAATTTAGCTTTTTGAGTTTGAACATATATAAAATGTGTTTTTGTTCTGTTTTAAGCTACTAAATTTTTATCTTTTGATTGAAATAACTGTCACAAAAATTCCAACAAATAAACTGTACCAACTTTTCTGTTTGTTTGTGGGGCACCCTGTATATCAAAAGAGATGAAGACTGAATGATTAGTTCAAGGTGAAACTGCTAACTTAAAAAATTAAATAAAAAAACTTTTTTTTCTAAAATAGCCACATAGTAAAATCGATGCTGAAATAGAATTATGAATCAGCTGAGAGAATCCAAGGAAAACAAATACTTGGCAGGCAGATCTGAAATACAGAAAGAAAAAAAACAAAAAAACAACTTTTTATTTGTCTCCAGGTTCCAAATGTTGATAGTGTTTTATTTCCAATGTTGAATTTGCTAATTTTACCTTCAGAGAGAAAATTGAATTTCACAATTTGGCGTCACACTTGGCATTTTTTTTGTGTCGTTCTATATTCAAGCCAAATGTTTTCGGCGTTTGTTTTCAACATGGGTGGGGGGGGGGAACAAAAAGAAAATCAATCACCCAACATGGGTTCATTACAACACAATGAGAGGTCAATTGGTTTTTCTGGTTATGTAATATTTTTAGCTCAACTGGAGCTAAATTCAAGAAAATTGCCAACGTCTACCAGGATTAATCATTGACCAGTCTGCTACAGAAGCAAAAGAAAATCTAAAGTTTTCAATTACAGATCATCATAGATTTCAATGAAAATATTTTAAAATGTTATTCAGCATTGGCTTTCAATCGGATTCAGTGCTGCCAGATACTTTTGAATGTCCAATGCTATTAAATTTTCTATTTTGTTACTTGGGAATTTTGGGGGCTACTTTTTAAAAATAAAGCCGGATGAACATAGCCTACAACTAATGAGAATCAAGTTAATTATAAGTTTTGCAGTTTTGAGTTTTCAAATGTCACTCAATTTATTACTTTTAATCTGGTTACCTTGATTATAGAGCATCAATGATTCATTAACAAATGGACATTAAATGGGTGATCATTTTTTTGTACAACCAATTCATAAACTGACTTCCCACCACAAAAAAAAAAAAAAATTTCATTGTAATGATTCAAGATATTTCTGTATACTAGAAAATGCACTTGTAAGCAGACTGTTTTTGTTTAGCAGCGTATCAACCTCTGTGGGTTATTTAATGCCAAAATCTGAATATTTGTGCGCACAATTTTACTTTATTTTTGGGGAAATAATGGTGTTTTTAGTGATACAAGTTTTACTTATTAGCCCATAACTTGGAGGGGGTGAAGAAACGGAGTCATACCTTTCCCAAGAGTATTTGCACATAAGTGAATATAACGAACCTGACTGGAATTGGAACTTTGCTCTCCAATTAACAATTCCAAGCTATTAACCATTACACCACCAGCACATCCAAGCTTACTGCACCTAGTATTACCAAATGGGTCATCCATCTTGTTACTGATCAAGTTTGTCATTGCTTAACTTTGGTAATCATACAGGAACCTGTGTTTCAAGGTAATGTAAGCCTCTTCTAAGCAGGATAGATATGGTTTGTTTACTACCTGTCCTTAAAAAGATTTTCCATCACTTTTCACCATATGAGATTCTATGTGTTTCTCGACTTGAGAAAATATATTTATAGGCAGAGTTGTTAGACTGGTTGATTTTTGAAAGCCAAGGATTATTAAATTTTGAATTTCATTATTTCTGATTTTGGGGGTTACTTTTTAAAATAAGCTAGACTAGTATGAAAAGAGTCACTTCAGGATTTATTAGTACCAGACTTAACAAATGTAACCCAATTTGCTATTTGTAGTTTGGTGGTAACTCTGCTTGCAAATAATCAATATTTTATTAACAAATCAATATTAAGTGGAGGAATAATTTTTGCTTACAACCTGTACACAAAATGACCCCCACTTTTCAACAAATAAGATTCTATATATTACTCTACTTGCAAAAACATATTTGGAAGCAGAGTTTGCAGACAGGTTGACTTTTGAAAGCCAAGGATCATGAATTTTGAATTTTGCTATTTGGCAGGGGCTACTTTTTAAAATAAGCTTGACTTGTAAGAGAAAAAAATGTCAATTTAGAATTTAGTAATGCTGGACTTACAAATGTAGTCTAATTTCCAACTTTTAGTCCAATCTGGCAATTCTGCTGGTAGGGGGAGGCATCAATAAGTGGAGGATCATTTCTCTTTACAATCTGATCTTAAAACAGACCCCCCACTCTTCACTGCCACTTTTTGCCAAATGAAATTCGATACTTGAGAAAACAGTCAGAATTGCCAAATTAGCTTCATTTTGAAAGCCAAGAATTACAAAATTTTGAATTCAGCCATTTGTGATTTTGGGGGCTACTTTAAAAATAAACTGTGCTGACATAGACCACTAAAGTGAAGAAGATCAATTTAAAATTGATAGCACTGTGGTTTCAAATGTAGCCCAATCTGGTAAATCAAGGCAAATGATTAACACTAAACCATGAGAGATTATTTAAAAATAAAATAATGGCTTGGATATTTATAATATCTTGCTCAGTAGATTAAACACTGGAAGATAGCATGAACATGTCACATAATATAAAAGATGAAAGAAAGATATCATGGAGTGTATTATAAGGGTGCACATATTCCTATATTTATATAAGTACATGCACAAGGATATACAGATATGCACTTTTGCAACATATGTAGAAATTAACTGAGTTTAGTTTAGTCTGATACAATGTTACTAATTATACTGAAACAGGAACTGCTCTTTAAGTAACCTCCATGTGGTACTATGAGATGTATAATATACAAATGTACCTGGTCTACATGGCAACACAGCGCCATCTACCATAAACTATCTTTAAACTTAATAACTCAAAAATGAAGGATTTGCAAATGTGTTTATATGGATTTTTATCCTTGTTTGGCACAAGGAAGCCATCTCCAAAGTTTGTTAAAATATTTTTGATACACCCTGTATAGTGAAAGACAGAATAATAATATGCATATACATATGTTACTAGCTTAAAAGCTGTGCTATCAGGTAGCTGTTAAGCTAGCTTCTCTTGAAGGCTCTTGATTGGGCCTTCATCACAATAGGTAGGGAGGAGTAGGTAATGCCAGGCAATAAACTACAGAAGAACTCAAAATTGATTGTTGCATTTAAGTACTGCATTAATATTTAAGCTTAGTTTTTACAATTTCAATGATAATTCTTCTGCTGCCACTTAATTTAAAGACAATTTGTTGTACAGAGGTCCTTACTTTCCATACAATTATTTTTATTTCATGAGTGTCTTTCACTGAATTTTGCAATTAATTTTGATTATTCCCAAGTTATGAAAATTATAGTACAAAAAAAAAAAAAAGCAAAAAACAAACAGTAACAAAAATTTGTTAATCCAAAATTTCAGGATAGCAGATTTGGATCCGACCTGGAATATTTTGAATTTTCTCATGGAGTTGGCTTGATTCCAAAATGGTATAATATGTTGGGCTACAGCCTCTTGAAGTAAAGTTGAAAAAGTTTGACACAATGACATTCGCATTTATTATATGAGAGAGTAGGCTGACGACAGGAAGACAATAATAATTATAACACTAATATTTATTGTATAATGTTAGGAAGTGTGATTTCCAAAATTTTGCTTGTGTTTCTATTTTGTCTATTGATCTAATAATATACAATAAATATTAGTGTTATTATTATATTAATTAATTACATTCCGTAAAAGCATATATATATATATATATATATATATATATATATATATAAAATCTCACATACAAACACAGCCACTCCTCACTTAACAACCAGGTTCTGTTCCAACAACCTAAGTTGTACCTGATCCCAATTTCAAGCTTACTAGCATGTAATGGGTTTGTGTCAACCAGCTGACGTTTGCGCCATTTGTAATATTTCCAATTTATTTATAAATGTTTATATTATGTGCACACACACACACCTAGGCATCTCATTTTGTGTACAAAAAAGTAGCTACTATTTTTTTTTACCCATGAGTATATAAATATAATTTAACAGGCAAGAATGATAAAGACACTAGCATTAACTCTGTTTCAGCATAAACAATTATTTTAGCCTATTATTCACACAATTCACACCCATTCCTTCCTGAATGGAAGTCAGGTGCCAGGAAGGAGAAAGTTGAGGTCAACAATATTACAGCCTAAGAAGAGAGAAAAAAGTTTAGAGACTGAGGTAAGTTATGACACTCGAGGCCAAATTACAAAGCAACAGGATGACCATGGGTCAAGTTTACTGACTTCACCTTTAACCCTCATCCAGATCACTTACAATTCCCTCTTTGATAAATGTATCTTACTGCCTTTAGAAATAGTTTCATTTTTCAGACATGAGGTTTACTGATTCTTTTACAATGTGCAGCTGACTTTTGAAAATTTGTAGAACTATGTGTTTGCTACACATGGTCAGGTTTGTACATATCAGTTCTAGAGGAATATTTTAACAAAAAAAAGAAAAAGTTTCATTCCTCACAGGAAAACAAAGAGGATCCTTATCTTTTTTTCCATTATATGCATTAATTTTTCACAGTAATAATTACGATTTGTAACTCTTCAGTCTATGACTATAATTCCTGTTTTATACTTAATATCCAAACAATAAAATATTTTAGGCTTTGAAAAGGTACACTATTTACAGTGTTGTCTTCATTTTTGTTGTTATATTTACAATGTTTTGGTCATTTTACACTCTGGTCTTCTTTAGGTGATTGGAATTTTGAAGTGAGCCCTTTATTTCATTCACCAGGGTAGATTGTTCTAGTTCCACGTGCTGTGCCTCTTTCGAATATCTCAGTTTCAGTTATTTCCTTTTTGTAGCTCAACACTCCAAGTTTTGTTCACCTCTGCTGTGGCCAGGTATTGAACTCACAACTCTTTGGGTCAAGTCACTGGGTTACTTCAATCAACACTTTCATCCACTGGGCCACTTGACAGAAAAGGTAGTTTAAAATAAATTCTCCCTGAAATATATATTTTGTACTTTTTCTAATATTTCTTCATTCAAAACTTATCAAGAACAAATGCATGCTATTGTTTTTCTTTTATGCTAATAAAGGTTGGCTAATCCCTGTTGCAGACCTCTGCTCAGGTATATTTATGTTCAACAACTGGAGAACACACTTCTACTTTATGCAACAATTCTAAGTGAACTTTAGTTACAGTTTCTGAGAGAGAGGGGGGCACAAAATCTGGCAATACATTCAAACCCATGATTACAACAACTTTCCAATGATGCCACATGTTGGGATCAATTCCCCAGGCTGATAATATCAAAAAGTCAACTCCCTGACAAATCAAACATGGTTAGATTTGAGATATTGGTCAGAAAGCAAACATTTTAACCACTTAAAACTGCTGTATACATATTTAATGTAAACACAAGCATTATCCATATGACCTATTATTGAAAATCAACTTTGATGAAATATTGAGATTGTAAAATAAACATTTCAATTGTTTCACTTTGGTATAAGAATTTATGCAAATATATTTTAAAAGTTGCACTGTTTATAATTTTGAAATAAGGTATTGTAACTATTTACATTATTCAGACTGTTGTCTTTTATTGCTATATTCATAACGTTTCAGCTGTTGTATGCTCTGGCCTTCTTCTGTTTCAATTAGTGGGTAGATTGTTCTAATTCTAAATGCTAAGCATTTGGATATCTCGGTTTCAGTTAATTCAAGATATCTCAACTCTACAAGTTTTTTTTCTCCCAGTCTGCTGTGGCCAGGTATTGAGCATAATCAAAACTCTTTGGATCAAGTCATTTTTTGGATCAATCAAGTAACGCTTTTATCTACTAGGCCAAGTGTCCTTGTACAAATGCAAACAAATATTTTAAGCTCTGAAATTCTTTAATTTAAAATAAAACAAGATCATAATTTACTGATCAAAATTTAAACAATGCTCTGCATAACTAATTTAACTCAAAAGATGAAAGGCTTTACAAAATCAAAACAAATATTTTTTTTCCACAATGATGTTCACCTTGTACAAAGCTCAAGATTCACTCGAGTTACAGAGTAAGAAGCACAGTTTATGGGGATAAGTGGGAAAGATAACATTTAACCCTAATCTTGAACAGGTTAAGATTGTAGTGATTGGGAAAGCATTCTCCTGGGAGTTTGGTCCACAAAGCAGCAGATTGTGAGAAGAAGCTGCTCAAGTGGAACATGAATATGAAGGGAATGAGGGTGGTTAGCTACAATATGAATAGCATGGCAGGTCTTAGTCATGACGGTTAGAACCTGTGGAATGAAAGAATGTAGTTTGTCTAAACATTTTCCATGGAAATAGGGATGAAGTAGCAGGAGGTTTGAAACGTTTCATCTGTGGGGAAAGGAGTTGTAGGGTGGAAAATAATTTATCACCCACAAGGCTGCAGAGACTCTTTTGGACTGTGTCGAAACTGGAAAGTTAAAACTAGGCAGCTCCTGGCCATATATAGCAGCAGTACTCCATTTTCGGCATGATCTGGTTCTTGTAAAGGCAGAGGATAGCAGGAGGAGTCAGGTACTTACTGGAGCAGTACAGAGAATCAAAACATTTTCCCAGTATCCTTAGTGATATTTGGACAGGAGCTGCACAGTCCTCACCTTCCAGTTCTGATAGCATTCAAAAGTGCCTGCATGCCCTTGTTGGAAACAACTTATTTTCTACCCACAACTCCTTTATCACAAGACTCTCACTGCTTTATCACTACTTGAGGTCTGGATTGAGTTTAAGTCCCAATAGGCACGCAAGAATAGAGAACATAAAAACAAAGCTTTTTTGGACACTGGAAAAAGGAGTACCAAAAAAAGAGCCATATTTTGAAATGGTGCAGAAAGAAGAATAACATCATTGAACAGAAATGAGGAGCAATGTACAAAGTGGGGGAAAGTTTTAGGAAATGCAAGAGGGAGGATAGTATCAAAGTTGTGTGTAGAGAAGATTACAAGAAAGCAACAGGAAGTCATGTTTAGCAATTAGTATAATAACTTCATGAAGAAAGGAGAAGTTTAAATATTCTCAACAAAATCCAAAGAAGAGTTTGTAATGTTATCAGTCTTGATCTGGCATCTTGACTTCAGTCATTTTCCTACTGCAATGATGTGGCTTTGCTCTGTCTTTTCTATAAATATTTTCATGGCAGTTCTAATAAACTCTCCTCCTTGATACCTTGACTGCATGAATTTAAGTACTAGATATTACTATTGAAATAGGAAGATGTAATCATAAGTTCTATTCTAATAGTTTCTTTTCTTGCACTTCTCGTCTGTGGAACTCTTTTCCAATTTCCTGTTTCCCTTTCAGTGACAATCTTCAAAATTTTAAATTCAACATCAATCACCATCTTCTGAATCCTGTTCTTTTGTTTTTTTCTCCTCACTAAAGTCTTATCACTCTCTTCCACTCCCAGTAATCATTTGCATCTTAGTGGCATTATTGCCTTGCTTGGGGTGAAATGATTAAACAAAAAAACAGAGTGATGGGATTTTATAAATGATTTACATTATGAAACATAAAATAGGGGAACAAGGTTAGTGTGTGACAGAAAGGGAATTGACAGTAGAAGGAGACATGCAGTGTGAGTTGGAGAAAAATTTTTTTATTGATTTCTATTGTGGAACTTCATTAGTCTTACTGAAGTGCACAAAGATGTACAATGTATTTTCTGTATGAGAAACACAATCAATTCTTGGAAACAGGAGCTGAAAGAAGGTTGTAGGGTGGCAAGTAGTTTTAAAACAATCTCATTCAATTTGTCTTATCTTTGGAACACAACTTACTGTGTCCATTTCAAAGAAACAGATGTTTTACTGAGTAGTAAGAACTTTAGATGGCACCAGAATATATTTTCCTGTTTTTTTTAAAAGTTTTGTACAAGAGAACTCAAGAAAGTCTTGTTCAATATTGTTGTCATTGTCAAATGAAATTATGCTTACTTGCTACCACAGGAGCCAATCTCATCACAAAAAAAAATTAATTGAAACTCAAAAGACAAACATTCAGCAACCAAGCAAGATAATTAACTTTGCATTATAGCAATAGAATGATTAAAAACAGTGTACAGTCATTAGTTGGTTTTGTGTCTGTTGATACATATCAAAAAACAACCAGAAGAAACATGATAACACAAAGAATTTCATTTTGGCCTGTCAAGCTCCATATCCCTCCCACGGGATCAAATGAGATATTTTTCTTGTACACTTCTACAAATAAATTCTTGTGAGACCTGTTGAAAGTCCATGGTTATTGCTAAATATAAGAGTTGTATTTCAGTTTAATTTTTGTAATAACTAGCAGTAGAGCCCGGCGTTGCCCGGGGATGTAACAGTAAGAGATAGATCAAGTATCGACCATCATAAAGACTGAAAAATAAAATTGACAAAGATTATTGTTTAAGGTTGACGGACACGCATGTCTTAATTAGTTTTTTTTTTTTTTTTTTTACGAATTGGTCAAACCCAAATTCAAACATAAAACATTGTTTACAATCGTTATGAATCTATCGATTGGTGAATAGAATTTTATTATAAACAATTGTCTTGTAAATGGAATTTTAAAGCATTCTGAATGTAAAAATAAAAAGAAAAAAAATGTGCAAGACAATAAGAAACACTAAAAAAAAAAAAAAAGTGAAGTTTTGTTGAAATCTGTTGAAAAATGTAGGTAGCTTTTCTCTGTAATCTTTTACAATTTATGATTTCTACTTATTGAATACAGTAAAAAAAAATTGCATATTTTGCTTGTGGTGATTCATAATTAGAATTCTGATTTGAATATATTTTCCACTCGTTGTTTCTAATACAAAAATATTAAATTTATTTGGGTTTATTAATTTATTACAAGTACTGTGTTCTTTCCTTAATAATTATCATCTTGAAATATTGTGTTTTTTGTCTATCAGATTTCTTACGTCGGCATTTTTAAATTATTTCTTAATACTTTCTTTTTAAATATTGAATTAATTTCAAATAGAACCAATGCCTTATTGATCTGCCTTGTAACAAATTGCAAAGGGAATTGTAAAACGGCCCTAAAGTAATGCGGAATTATCTTTCCTAAAGATAAAAGAATTATCCGATTTTTCGATTCGTACAATCAGTAGAGATCGTTAGATTATTGTTTAGGTTGACGGACACGCATGTCTTAAATAGTTTTTTTTTTTTTTTTACGAATTGGTCAAACCCAAACAAAAACATTGTTTTCAATCGTTATGAGTCCCCCGATTGAATAGAATTAGAATTTTATTATAAACAATTGTCTTGTAAATGGAATTTTTAAAGCATTCTGAATGTATAAATAAAGAAAAAAGTGTGCAAGACAATAACAAACATTACCTGCCAAAAAAAAAAGTGGATGTTTGTTTTATCGGCTGAAAAATGTAAGAAATCCAATCCCATATATAAAGGAACACACACACACAAAAAACAACCTGGGTTTTTTTAACCTAAGTCACCTAAGTTCAATTCTTTCTGATTTCAAGTGTTCAATTTTCTTTAAAATTTCATTAATTACATGCTACCTCATGGTATTCTCAGCAATCTTCTGTAGAACCAAATTTCTGTTGTCTCATGTCACCTCTTCATCTGCGAGAAGACTGTCCAGCATTCACTGACATATTGGAGGACTGGTATTATCTAACTCTTCAACACTTTTCTTTATAACTTTTTCGTTTATAATTAAATTTAGCTTTTTGAAATATTCTGTAAAACAAAAAGTACAACCAAACAAAGGGCAAAAGTACTCTTGAGGTGTTGATGGCCAATTAACTAGACTTGATGTCTGAATAAAATCACCGAAGAAAGCAAACAGAAATCACTCAACTAATCATCACAAGAGAAAGCATGGCAATACACAATATAAATACTAGCACCACAGCTTAAAAAAAGAATAATGGTTTTATTTACATCTAGATCAGCGATTCTACCTTGAATCAGAATATGTGTGTGTGTGTTCTGTGCTTTAGTGAAAAGTGTCCTTAAAGGGTATGATTTAGGGGTTTTTTAAGGTTTACATGAAATAATAGCTCACTAAGTGAATATAGTTTAAAATAAATTTTTTTATTAATACCTGTACACTTAATTAGCATGTATGGTGTCCAGCAGGAAAAGAGAATGATTTCACACAGTTGGCATGAATTTCGAACTTTTGCAGATTATCTCATAAGGATGGTGATTGGTTAAGCTTAGCCAATTAACATCTTTGTTCCATATTCATCTGGGCTTATGGCAAAATCATAAATCGTCTGTTATAATGTTCTTATGATTTAGCACTTGCTTTCTTCTTCTCTTCTTTCACATATATATTTATTTCTTTATTCTTTCTCTTATTAATTTTCCTTATCATGAACCTTTGTTTCAAATTATTTTCCTTTATTATAATTATTATTTCCTTGACACAAACATATCTCTCTTCTGATTCAGATCAGTGTAATATCAGTGAGCTTTGCGAAAAGTGTTACAAACAAACACAAGATAGCCATCACCTGCTTATCTATTCATTTCCACACTGCAATGAAAAGTAAGGAAAGAAAGCCAGGTAAGGAGAAGAGGCTAATTAAGAAAACTCAAGAAAAAGCAAGTGAAAAGAAAGGAGAAAGAAGGAGACAAAAAGAGAAATTTCATTCTTTGAGTTTTATTATCTTTTGAAGTTTTATGCTCCTTAAAAAAAAAAAAAAAAAAATTAAAGGCCCCAAAATTACAAAACCAGATTATCTTGTGGAATGAAGTGGTAGTAAAAACTTATCTGGTTTCCTGGTTTTTTTTTGGTTTTTTTTAATAATTTTAATTTCATTGAAACTCTATTTCATAGAATTTGAATGAATAAACCTCTGAAAAAGTATTTACCACTAAGCCAAGGTGTTTTATTTAATTATAAAATAAAATTTTGAAAAGCTTGTCTCTGATCAACAGAGAAGTGGAGCATAATAAAAAGACATAAGCACTCCTTGAATAAGATCCTCATCTACAATGGATTCAATCAGTCAGTGGGATGTGATATATCCTAATCCACCAATTCTTCCTGCCAGATAACTCCCTTTATTAAATAGAGATGCAGAAAAAGCAAAACTAGATCCTCCACCAGCTGTCAGACCTCCTGTACTAGATATGAAAATATGCTTCTACTGTACAGACCTCACTAACCTCCCAAAAGCCAGCATTCCCAAACCAATATTTAGAGAAATGTTCTCAGCCTCACCATGATCCTCGACAAGAACATTTTTATTTTTGGTGAGATTTTGGAAAGTGGGTGAGCCCTTACATATATGTAATCCCAAATTGTATATTTGACAGAAATGCACTTGCAGGTAAATGAGTCAGTTTATTAAAAGGCTTTGTGCTATCTACTTGTGTTCAATTATTTGCTTGAGGTTATGTAACAATGTGTTGGAATAGTCCTGTGATCTTTACAATTGTTAACAAATTCAAGCAATGTGCTACCTTCAAATTTTGTGTAAAACCTTGCAAATCTAATAGCAAGAACTTTAAAATGACTTTTCAGGCATTTTTTCAGCATGCAAAACTCTAAGACTTTCAAGGCCAAATAGATATTTGAAAGAAAAAAGTATTCATTGTGACCAATCACCAGCAAAATACCAGAAAATGTAGGGATGAGGAGGGATCCATTAATTTATCCACAAGAACTACTGCCAAATGATGCCTCTCTAACTTCAGTTATGGAATTTACCAGATCATAGTCTGTAAACTTTCCAATACAAACTATATATATATATATATATATATATATATATGTGTGTGTATATATATGAATGGCGAAATATAGTTTTAAGGTGTGCTATAATTATGGAATAAAATGCTCAATACCAGAGATAAAATGTACGTAAATATTAAAGTGAACATTGTAGTCAGCACTCAAGAGGCGACAGATTGTTTCATGATAGACACAATCATCAGGCCATGAAACAGTCTATCACCTCTGAGTGTCGACTTCAATATTCACTATATATATATATATATATATATATATATATATATATATATATATATATATGTATGCTGATATCCCCTGACGAGTGGACAAAGTGATTTCCTGGAGGGTTCATGAAACTATGGAGTCAAGATGCTGAAAGTAACATCAATCAGCTAAGTGGCAAACCTTTTACTTGTATTAATTATATATATATATATATATATATATATATATATATATATGCATGCATGTATGTATGTATGTGTGTGTGTGTGTGTGTGTAAGTATGCGAATTGGGATCAAATGCAGATCAAATATGGATCAGAATCTGACAATAATAGGATAAAGGACAAATAGAAAACATTTATCAATCTAACAAACATGTTTAACTTTTATTAAAGCTTCATCAGAGAATGAGACCTGGAGAGAAAAGAATTTTGTTATTTTTATTTTTGTGCTGTTTGATTTTCATTGGTTAATATATATGAGGGGGTATTGAAAAATTCTTTATCTAACTCACAAAAACCTGACCAAGCATAAGAAATTAAAAAAAAAGTTCCTTGTTCAGTTAGTAAACCCCCCATGTCTGTGTGTGTTTAATTAGATATGAAGAGAAACCAATCTTTAAAAAAAAAGATACTATAACTTCTCATCTTAAAATGATTTTTTTAAAACCTCTTCCTTATTTACACTATTTACATTGTTTGAACTGTTGTCCTCATCTTTGTCATCTTCATAACATTTTGGTTGTTATATGCCACAGCCTCATTCAGTTGATTGGAATTTCAAACTGAACCCTTTATTTAATTCACCGGGGTAAACTGTTCTTGTTCCACATGCTATGCATCTTCCAAATATCACAGTTTCAGTTATTTCCCCTTTAGTAATTCAACTCTCCAAGATTTTGTTCAATTCTGCTGTGACTAGGTATTGAACTCACAACACTCTGAAATCAAGTCATTGGATTACTTCAACAAACGCTTTTACCCACTTGGCCATGTGTCCTCTTATTTTCTTCTCATACCTTTTATACATACTTGACCCCTTTTAACCTTGAATTCTAGTTTAGTCTTTTTATTCTTCCATTGATAATTTCTGCTTGATTCTTGTTTGTTCCCCACTTTTTTAAAAATCCTTCTTTGATTTTTTTCAACTGTTTCCTTTTCATTGTTTTCTAACTTTCTAGACCTTCATTTTTCTTTTACTATCTCTTCTTTCCTTTTGCTCTCTTCCCATTTCTGCTACCTTGAAACATTTCCAGATATGTTTCAGTAGATGTAAGAGATACTATGACTTAGTTCTCATAGTAACACTAACATTATTAATTGTTATGGGACCTTACTCATAATAATATAATGGACTATTCCATACGTAATAAATACTGCGCCTCAAGAAGAAGCAGGGAGTTCAGTCTGAAGTCTGGAGTGAGGTCAGTCAGAGTGAGCAAGTCAGTCAGTCAAGTCAGAGGCAGTCCAAAACAGAGTCGCATTCAGACAATTACTACTAAACCTGATTGTTCGTACTAACACTTTCTACTTCTCTATATATATTCCTGTTTGTAATATATCTGTGTTATTCCATATACATGTTCGAGTTCTTCTTTATTGGTTCTACCTTGGACTATCATCGTGGTACAAGGAACCGGACCATAACATTAATATATGTGCCAAATTTGACATTGGCACTATTCTGGAAACACATCTGTATTAATGTGAAACCAAGCATTGAATCAATTTACGATGCTCATGAAACTATTTAAACTCTTTAAAAGCCAGCAATTAATGGTAAAGCTCTAAAAGTGAGAATCTTTTGAAAGTAGATGAAATAGCAAAATACAATGAATATAATCGTGCAGAGAACAATATAGAACAAATAGGAAATGCATATCACTTTTGTTAAAGCTTTGTCAGAGACTAAGATATGGAGAAAAAGAAAAAAAAATCTGGTATTTTTATTTTTTTATTTTTCATTGGTCAGCCAGGTTTCATGTGCATTTGACTCTTAAATCAACATGAGCATAATCTGTGGCGTTCCAAATTCAAAGAGAGATGGCATCCATCTGAAGTTTGAAGAAATTAATGAATTCCTATCTATGTTTGATCTCGACTCATGCACCTTAACATTTTATCCAAGTTCATAAAACAAGTCAAAAAAAAAATTTCTGTCTGAATTTCTGGTATGATGAGTTATCATTCACACTATTTACAAATTAAAGAAAGGCAGATAACATTAAGTCTTCAACAATAGCAGAAGCAATAGTGTAACAAAAGAGAAAAGCTTCAGTAAGTGCAGGCAAGCATAACAAACAACAGCAGCACTCATCAGCAGGCAGGAAGGTTAGGTTATGGCTCCATGTTCCTATGGGACAATAGACTAGTGGATTAAATCATTGCTTCATGAATTTGGTGACATAGTAACTGTGAGTTCAATTCCTGGGCCAGACAATGTGTACTTGGACGGGGGGGGGGGCTTGGGTTCAAAGAAAAAAAAAAAAAAAAAAAAAGAATCAGACATGATATCCCTAAACATAAATTAAATAAAGGATTCAGTTCAGAATTCCCTGTAGGTTACTTGCATCAATATACACGTGATGAAGGCCAGTGGGTACAACAGCTGAAACATTGTGATAACATGATAACAACACAAAGATGAAGACAAAAGTCTGAATGTAAACAGTGAAATTTTTTTTTTTTTTTTTTTTTACAGTTGAACTAATATCCTCATCTTTGGTGTTACTGTTATAATGTTTTGGTTATTCTGACCTCCAGGCTTCTTCCAATGTCTGCCAATATAGTTAACCAAGTGAATTTTAAACTGAACCCTTTATTTAATTAATAGGCATAGATTGTTATCATTCTTCTACCCACATCTAGAGATATTTCGTCTTTGGTAATTTCTTTTAGCACTGTTTACTTATTGCACTTTCTGTTTCCTCTATATAACCTAGCAAGGGGATTGAACTCACACTTACTATGCAACTAAATTCACATTAATCCTTTGTTCCCATGGGTCAACAGAATTGAAGATTAAAGCATTAGTAAATGAGGAAGGAGGGCTTGGAAAATCTGATACTCATGGGACAGGTTGAGGGACAGAGGAGAACAAAACCTAATATACTTAATGAGCTTGAGTAAATGGATGGCAAAACATGGCTTAGGAGAAATAACAAAGACAAAGTTTATTAAAAGGTACAAGGGACAGGAAGTTGTGGAAAGCCATAATCACCTACATCCTGAGGGGACATGACAAAGGAAGAATAAAGTGAATTTGGTGGTGTAATCATTGTGAGTTCAATCCCAGGGCTGAGTCTCAGAGGAAAGTAAAATAATCAAATAGTACTAAAGGATATTTTTTTTTTAGACATGGTTAGTGGAATGATAAAATCTATAGATGAAAAGGTTACCCTGATTGACAGAAACCAGAAGGCCAGAGAGTACAAAAGCTACAAGATTGTAAGACATTAATGTGACTACTGAATTTTAGATGAAAATATAAGAACAGCTTTAAAATTTAAGTTTGTGACTGAGTTCTTGTAAGTATTTGTACTTTTCCCCCCTTAACTTAATGTCTGATTTTTGTTTTTGTTATTGTTTAAAAATGAAAATAAAACCTGAGCCATAAATCTATGAAAGGCTGAGATGTAACAACTAAGAATTAAGAATTTTTTCTGGGTATTATTTTTCATATAGACTTGTTTCATAATTTACAGGCAGAAGTTTTAATGGTACACTAATAAAAAATAAAATACCTCTTTGGTGTCATATAAACCAATGCTATATACATTTATGACACTATAATTGAGTTAGGCTCAGTAGAAGTAGTGATAGTCCAAAGTGTAATATACATTCAATTTGTAGATTCTTTTTCCATTTTAAGACATAAAAAAAAAGAAAAAAAAAAAAGAAAAAAAGTCTTGTTCTTAGAGGAATAAAAGAGACCCAAGCTGAAATTCATAATAAAAAATATATTGTTAATGAAGTTTCAGTTAAAAAGACTGAGGGGGGGGTAGAGAGGAGTTGTACTATTTTTGATAAGCAAATATGGGTTTACATTTGTAGATTCTTTTTCCATTTTAAGATGTAAAAAATGGTCTTGTTCCCAGAGAAATAAAACAGACCCAAGTTGAAATTCATAGTAAAAATATATTGGTATTGAAGTTTCAGTTTAAAAGACTGGGTGGGTACAGATAATATGTTGTACATTTTACGATTAGCAAATATGGGTTTATATTTACAAAGAATTTCAAACAAACAGAAGAGAAATAAATGCATAATATTCTGGGCAATGTCTACAGAAAACATTTGACAAAGATAGATGAAATAAGAAAAAAGATATAAAAAAAACCTCGCCATTCAACCAAACATTGATTTTTAAATATTTACTCTTCAAATTACCTATACCAACATAGGGCAGATAGTCCATGATTCAAGACAATCACTTAATACTCTTTATACAAATCATTTTTCTTCTTGTCCCCACCTTCAAATATACATCTCATTTTTACCAGTTTTTGGATTAAGAAAAAAAAGTCAACAAGTAAAAATGTTTGCAATACAGTAAATAATTTTTTTCTATTATAAATTTAAGTTTCAATTGATTTGACAACGGCCATCTTTTCAATTTCCCTAACTTAAAGTCAGAAACAAAAACTACAAACATTTTACTAATACCATACTAAATCAAATATATGTAGGCAAATAAATAAATTTGTAATTTAATGACAGGAGTAAAAAAGAAAAAGAAAAATTTTGTTTTTACATAAATATTCTTCTAATGTAACAAGAACAAAAAGAATATAAATTCAAATGTTCATAGCATTAATTTAAAAGAGGGCTCAATACCAAGAGTAGAGACACAGTTATTTATTATCAGGATCTTACATACAGAGAAACAAGTACTCATGACAAAGATGCATTTTTGTTTTGATGTGAATGCATCTCGACAGGTGAGAAACAAAGATAGTATAGTATGCGCTTTGCATTGTTTGTTATACCATCTTTGTTCTCACCTGTCGAGATGCATTCACATTTGCATTGAAACAAAAATGCATCTTTGCTGTAAGTACTTGTTTGTATGCATCATCTTTATAATAAATAAATATTCTTCTATATAATTCAGTGGTAAATATTAATCAAATAAGCTGAGCATTATACGGTGAAAATTTCAAATCAAAATTAACCTAATAATTTGTACCAGGTTGATGAAATTATTCCACACATTATATTTCTGCTTGTTCCTTCATTAGCTTTTTGTATCCTGTAATATCTTGTCTGACCCCTGCTCTCAAGTTCTCATTCTAGGGAACACTGAAGCTGTATACATGTATTACTAGAAATAAAGGTATACCTACTTATTTCATGCCCTACCATTACCACAGATAAATAATGGACTATTCGATTTTCTGTCTCCTTGAATCCTATTCTTTTATTGTCCTCGCTTCTCAAGGTTTTTCTCAGATTCTTTCACTCTCAATAACCATCTTAGTGGATTTATCACATAAAATTAAAAAAGGCTAAGGTTTTGCTATTACTTATTCAAATTATATGGCAAAAGACAGATATATGATGGTCATTTTCACCAAAAGGGTAGAAACAAAGCATACATTAAAGTTAAAAATCTATAAAATTCATCATCTTCTTCTGGCCCTTCCAGTATCTAGGGTACTACACTTGGAGGCAGTCTGTTACATCCTGATGAAAAGGTGTTATTTCTTGATGGCCCTCTCTCACTAACCTCCCATCATCCAGCAACCTGAATAAAATGGTATTTTGGCAAAGAGGAAAAAAAACAAAAAAAAAACTGCGTTTTTTTTTTTTGCACTGCACAATGATAGGCACTATTCTAAAAATAAAAAAATACATAAATGAAAAAATTTAATAAATAAATAACACCCTGCTAAAAATGGAGAAAAAAAATTAGATGGAGAAAATTGTGCTTTGCATTGTCCTGATATAGTATTTACTTCTTACCTAGATAACCTAATTTCTTTCAATGAATCTCAATTGAAACAATGGTGAGTTGCTGGGGATCAGAGATCTTTACAAAGGGTGACCAGCTGGTAAGATGATTGAAAAACATAAAACAAAATGAAAAGAAAGATAAAAACCATCATCCTTAATTAAAATAAGTAGAGAGAGGAAAAAAGTGTTCTACTATTAAGTTTTCAGGAAGATGCTGAATAGTCATCAAAGAAGTAATGTTTTTCATGTTTCAGCACCCACTCATAATACATTTTTGGAATTGTGAAGGGGAAAAAAAACTGTTTAAATATTAGAAAAGTCAAATTCATTTAAAATTTATTTATTTAAAATAATTTTGACAAATTATTGAATTTATTTCTCAAGAACATAATCATTTTTATTTTATGTGTCTAGTCCTAAGATGCATGCACTCATAGCTCTACAAATGCCTGTTTTTTTGTTTTTAAACATAATCAGTTTTATTGTTAATTTTATTGGGTTAGCCAAAAACATTTGTTCACTTATTAACACCCTTCCCTGGTGTAGATATGTATATATGTTTTTACCAAAAGTCTTTTTCAGACATGGTTGAATAAACACATCCAAAACATAATATTCAAAAACAAGCTACAGATATGTTTATATGTCGATCTTGATTCTTTTTATGCCCTTCTGAGCTTGAAATGAATCCAATTGTCAACTCGTATGTCTGATAGAGGTGTTAGCCACTGCTCAGGTACTTCAAGGTGCCTCAGTTTCTTAGTTACTATATTAAAATCAAATAAAAAATATTGTCTGAAAATGAAACGTTGTTCTTAAAATAATTGGCAGGGAAGGTATTAAGTAGATAATTTTTAGCCAATTCAATATGTGCCAAGTCCTTTCAGGATGTGTGCAATCAAGGCTCTCCATAAGTGCCTGTCCCTTTACCATGCCTGTTACTGTGTGTCTGATCTCCCATCAATTCATACAGATTCCTTAAGTAGGTTACAGTCCCCACCCCCAGGTTCTTATTTTTTGTTCAAGGATGAGTTCTGAATTCTCTTAATTTTCATTATTTACTTCTGAAATTTGACATTTTTTTACCTATTTTCTTTAAGACTTCCTTGTTGATCACATGCTCTCACAATGATATTCTTAGCATTTTTTTGATAGAACCACATCTTTGTCATTTCAAGCTTCTTCATCAGTGAGTAAATTGTCACTGCCATATAGATTAAATATAACATAATAGTTCAAAATTCTTCTTTCTAGAAATAATCTTGGATTCTGGATGGAAAACCAAAATTCTGCATGTGCAAGTTTTAGCAAATCATCAGTAGAATACAGTCAATTCACATTTATTAGGAGTGTTTAAACTAAGGTAAACAATCACAGCAAATCTTTACTGCAAACAACTTGAAGGAATATGAAGACAAAATAAAGATGCCAAAAAATCACCAGTTCTGATGAACAGAAAATACATCATTCTTCAGAATGTCAGTGCAAGTTGACTATTAGTAAGTAAATCACAAGTTTTCACATTTGACTGCATCTTGACTTTGAACTTCTCATTTAATCCTCTCATTAGAACATTTTCTTAAATTCAGAACAAGTCATTAATATATACTTGGATTTATACAAACTGTTTTCTTCATGTTGGCTGTTATTCTGACAGTATTTCATAAATGCTAAAACTATAATTATTAAGAGGAGGGCAACAGTTCGAATAACATTTACTTAGTGCGAAAGACTTTAGAAGGTGATAAGAAACCAATTCAGCACCATCAAAATTCCAGATTCTTTTAACAAGAAATAAAATATTTCTTTCTTAAGGAGAGATTTATTGCCAATAATGAGAATGAGTAACATATTTAAAGAGGTTCTTATTCCCTCTTTAAAAATCTGACATTTTTGTGTTTGAGTGTTGACTTCTATATATATATATATATATATATATATATATATATATATATGTATGTATGTCTGTCTGTCTAATGAGATAAGTGGACATTGAAGTCAATACCCAGAGGTGACAGTCTGTCACATGCTAAATGCAATTGATAGCCTGATGATTATATTTAGCATGAAAAAGACATTACTTCAATGTCTACTTTTCTATTTATATATGCTCTATCTCTGATACTGAGCACTTTAACCCATAAGCAAGTCAATAAAGCCACTAAGATGCAAAGGTTTACTGAGTTAGCCATTTCAACAGTAAAATAAGACCATGACACCAATTTAGTACTGCACTTAAATTCATAGTCGAGGTACCATAAAGCAAAGCTGAACAGAATATGTGTGTGTGTGTGTGTATATTACTTTCCAGAAAGACACTGATCAACCATTTCTTTGTCAAAAGACAAAAAAATGATTGATCAGTTTATTTCTGAAAGGTAATGCTTTTAAGGCTGGCAGTCTTTGTAATTAAAATGCTAAATATTAACAAATAGACCATTAATAACCACAAACAATATTAAACAATGTTTATCTTATCTGTCCCTATTCAGTGTTCCATGGAGATGACATTATTTTTTATAAATAAATACAATTTTACTAACACTGACAGGCATGCACACACCTGGACAAGTGGATACCATATCCAGGAAACTAAAATAGTTTATTTGTCAGTGTATATTTTGAAGTGGGCATCAGTTTCTATATTTGGGGGTAATGGAAGTTCTGATAAATATGCTTCTACTTTACATCAAGCAATCTGACATGTTTACCATCATTGGTATGGAGGAAATTCCCCAAAACTGTTACATTGTGGAACAACATCATTCAGTAACCCTCTACCAAGGGTGGCTCTTGAGCCTTGTATTGGGTGAACAAAGTATTAAATAAACAAACAGAAAGCAGGTGTAACTATATTAAAGTTACCAGAATTATCGTAAAAACAATTTATGAAAGAAATTCTTGTTGATGAATATCATCAAAGCAGTGGTTTGTGGCTGTCAATATAAACTCAAGACATACATACATATGCAAAAAGAAAAGAGTAAGAGACAACAGTGAATGTGGGGGTAGGGTAAAACAATATTCTGTCATTTTAATATGTTCAACTCATTTTTCTTTTCCAGTTTATTTTACATCATAAAGCAAAAAAAAGAAATGTAAAAAAAAGAAATTTCAAATAATTCCAAAAGTAGAACATGACCTCCAATGAAACAAGTAAAACATTGTTAATCATATTTCTTTTCAAAATCTTTTCATTTGTGATTTTATTCTTAATTAATTTTTTTTAATTACTTTTGGATTGTTCCACATTTTTAATTTCCCTTTTCATACACTTTGTCTTCTCTACCCGACTGACATCTTTATTTTGGTCAGCCTATAGCCTTTTTCAAGTGAATATGTTTGATGCAATCTTCACAGTAGCACATAACCTGGAGACAAAAATATATAAACAAAATATATCCAACAGCAAATATTTCATTGGATACATTTAACCTGAAGTGGGTCAGAGAATGATACAACAGAGGCAGTATGAAAAGGAAGGAAATAATGATGAGAATAAAATCCAAAGAAATCATTACATATTCCTAGTCAAGGATTAATAACATTATTTCAAGAAAGAACTAATGAGAAAGACAAACCACACAATACCAATAAGTCAAGGCTAATGTCAAATTCATACCATATCTAAACTTTTGTGAATCCTTGCGAATCCTCATCCCCACAGCTTCACTGGTCACTTTTGCTTTGTCAAGCGAAAGCTTGTTATCACTTCCAAAAATGCTCATTATATTTGAGACTTTGTAGACACTGGTACTAGTAATAACACCTTCCAATAATATCTGCACTAGTAATACTTGTTCAAGTAGTAATTGCCAAATAGTATAATGATCAGAAGAGAATTGTAATCCATATAGTAGTAGAGTAGAGAGAGTGAATGTATAGCAATAGTGGATAGACAAGAAGAGTGAACAGAGATCATATAGTCATCATGCTACTTCCTATTTATTCACTTCCTTTATCATCATGGGATCTACTTAATAATGGAATCATCCTGTGTTACTCAAGGGTAATCTAGTTTCAAACCACAGTATTGGCAATGACACTTACTCTTGTACAACACAAACCATAAGAAATTGATTGACTGGTTTATTTTTTATGACCTATCAACCTTTTGCAGGTTATTTAAAGCCAGAAAATATTTTTGGATTGTAAGAATTTTTTTGAGGTAATAATGATTTACTAATACAAGTGCTACTAATTAACCCACAACTGTGTGGAGAAGAGGTAGATTCATATCTTTCCCAAGGGTATTTTCACATAAGTGCATATAACGAAGCCCAACTGGAATTGGGAGTCAGCTCCCTGAACTCCAATTCCAAGCTGCCAACCCATAAAAAAGACAAAAATATGCTAGGCACTTCTTGCTTGTAGAACTCCCTTCTGGCTCCATGCTTTAAATGTCAATCACTATCTACTGTCTTCCTGATTACACTTCCCTCTTCTCACTCATTATTAATGTTTCTGTTCCTAATTCTGTAACCCCTTAGGTTTATATGGCTTTACCACCTTCTATGGGGTGATACAGATTAAAAAAATTACATATTTGTTATAAATACAACAGAGTATTTTTTCTAATATATAAGCTGATTGTCTAAGTAGATTTGTATACCAATGCTTGTACAAATATATATATATATATATATATATATATATATATATATATATATATATATAAAATGTACACAGTACGACAACAACTCCTGCAGAAGGTAGTGTAGAAAAAGCAAGAAGACAGAATGCATGGTTATCAGCCCAACATGCAAATTACAAATTGGAGATACCAAAATCAAACAAGTACTACAATTAAAATATCTGGGAAATCTTTTAACAGAAGATGGAATGTGCAACACCAAAATCTGAATGTTCCTTGGAATAGTGAAAGATAGTTTCCAAAAGCTAAGAAATGTATTAAGATACAGGAAAATTTTTGTTAGAACAAAGATTAAAGTACTGAATGGTTACATAATATCAGTCCTCCAATATGGCAATGAATGCTTGACAAACTCCTCACAGATGGAGTATAGGCTTGAAGCAACAGATGTTATTCTACAGAAGGATGCTGAGAATAAAATGGACTGAAGTGACTGATGACAAAGTTTTATTGATAATACAAACAAAAAGGATATATTTAACATCAGAAAGAGATAGTTTAAATTTCTAGGGCACATAAGGATGAAAGATGGCTTGGAAAATTTGATACAAGACATATTGAAGGAAAGAGGTAAACAATGCATAACCTACCCACAAAAGCCTGGCAGAACAGGGTTTAGAAGAAATAAGAAAAACAAAATTTACTAAGTGCTAAAAAGGACAGGAAAATGGGGAGAGTCATTAATGTAACTAATATTGTTGCAGGAAGGGAAATTGATGAGCTGAGTTCAAATGCCACTCTAGTCTAGACTTTTCCACAAATGCCCTTGAGAAAGGTGTGTGTCTCTTCTACTAAATATGGGTTAACTAGCAAGTGCCTGGAATCTTTAGCTTTGGGTAGCAAACAGTCTAAGAGAAAAAAATCTGAATTCCAAACTATGAGCAGACAATTCCAAACCATTCTCTCCCAAGAAGTCATGGCAATGCACAATCTGTGGAGAGCAATGATCATCTCTGCCGAGAAGGGACACACAGTATAAAAAAAAAGAACAAAAAATGAAACAAGTATGTTAGGCACAAATAAAATAAAATAAAAATAAAATAAAACAACATGCAGGCAAAGAGATTCCTTAAAGATGATAGCAAATATTAAATGTCGGTAATAGAAGAACTGTTCACCTACTTTGTAATCAAATAGAAGGAATTTCCATCGAAATTCAAGTGTGACAATTTAAAAGCTTATTGATTTCATTGTTTCTCATTTGGACTGGATTAAAAAAAAAAAATCAATTGAGAAATATCAACATTTCCCAAAGAAAAGTTGATATTTAATATTTAAAATATTTTTATTTTCAAAGAATTAATTTGAAATTTAGCATGGCTAATGCAAGTTTTACAAATTTCCAATTTTCTATAAAGCTTTGATAAATCAGTTATACTGCAAGATTTTTTTTTTTTTTTTTTTTTTTAACTAGACTAGTATTACAAATTTTGTTTGCACAATTCAACTTTATATTCTGTGATTTAAATGAATAGAGAAAAATAAAGACCTGTTTGTACACACTGATTCTGGCAAAGGAGAAACTGGTATTTGGAGCTACAAAGTTTCACTCTTACCAATTCTTCGTCACTCATAGGTTGTTGCTTTCTTTCACTCTTTCTTCCTGCCTTTCCTCCTTCCCTCCCTCCCTCCCCACAATGTTTATATCAGGTCAATATTGAACCCAGCCATTCCCATCTTTTTTGCTAGCCACAATGCACTCGTTTTCTCTTTGTTGATGAAACTCTTTCCCTCACATATTCAATTTTCCTACTTGTAACAAGAGACATTTTTTTCTTTTATTCATTCATTCAAGCCAACCCTGACTTTGCTCCAGTCATGATTGATAGTTGCACTCTCAATGATGCTCCTTGCTTTGAATGTCTATTGGGACAAGTTCATCCCAGATCTCAAGTGGAACTAATATTTACGATCCATAGCTGAAGTTGCTGGAAAAATGGTCAGATCATTGTTCTGTCCCAGAAAGCACTGACTCTCATCATGCTTTCTTTACAAGCATCAGATCAGATCAAAAATGGAATATTGTTGCCATATCTGAGCTGGACCTACCCAATCTTTACTTTCCAGATTTGACAGAATTCAAAATCATTCTCGCAAACTTATTTTCCACTTTACAGTCCCTCTCCCACAGACAAAATATCACAAGCCTATTACTACTTCTAAGATAAACTTTCTTATTTCATGCCAAAAGTTCAATTTTTTTATGGGTATAATTTTAAGAGTATATGTGCGCTACCAATTTTCTGGTAACTGGTAGTCCAGCACCTCTATTAATCTGAACACGATTACATTTGAATTTCATGAGACTGATAGACTAATTCACTGGGCAGCCACAGGTGGTGATATATTTAATAAAAAGTTAATTTAAGTTTCTGAGAGTTGATGCTGTTTCAGAGATATGAGAGAGAGAGATACATAACTAGTAGGTCAAAGGCGTATTATTGAATTGCTATTATACATCTTCTGCTGGTCTGAGAAACAGACCATCCAGCATGGTTATTGAACTCAAAATGCCAGAAAAGCAGTGATATACTCCTATTTTAATTGTATATATATATATATATATATATATATATGAGTTCTTAAAGTCAAAAATATGATCAGGAATAACTAATTTATTGAGTATGTTTTGTGAAAGATCAGTTTCCTGTTTATATAATATTTTATTTAAATTTCTAGACATCTTCCTAATTAATTTTATGGAACATTTTGCAATCAGTTTTAGAAATTCCTGAATGATTATGTTCTGTTAGCACAACACAGAAACCATATTAATTATTTCCTCTTTGTTTGTCCCTTTTTTAAGTTAGATACATTTTAGATTGGTCACCATTTTGTCCAATTCCAGTTAGCCATTAGCACAAGGAACCCAACACAATAAAGACATTACACTGAGTATGTGGTCAATAGTTTCATCTGTCTGGTCTCATCCTCGAAATTAACCATTATTATTTTACCCTTTTAGTTCTTAATAAACCTGCTGATATACAGGACATTGTTTTCTTCAATGTTTTAATTGCCTCATGGTGTTTATCTGGCTTTCTTCGAGATTGCTCCTGCATTTAACATAGAAACATACACGGGGGGGGGGTGATGCAGAACAGATCAAACCTGAATCAGAAATACAGAGTAGATTGCATGAATTACATTGGTGAGACATCTAGAAATTTAAATAAAAGATAATATAAGCATAAGTGAGATCTTTCTTTTTTAATCAATGTTATAGTAAACTGCCTTTAATTCAGATTTGATTATAAGTAAGCATTTGAATTTCATTGTGTTGCCAGACTAATACACAGGTGGTGTTGTATTTAATTGTAGTTTTCATCAATACCTTAAAGAGACATCAATATTTATATTTAACATCTGATTTATCAAGATCAGAAACTTAACCAACCTCAGTCAGATTTTTATCACTATTGTTTTTAATTTTTTCATATTTATTGGGATTATTTTTCTGAGAAAATGAAATATATTATAAAATCATAAACAAAAATTTGAGGAAGGAGATATGTTATATAATATGGACATAAATTTACTGTAGAGGAGTCTGAAATTAGTGCACTTCCAATACATTTTTATCTGAATAAATTTCTTTCTGTTTTAATCAGAACCACATTATTCAGGTCAAAATTATCAGATCTATTACAAAGAATGACTAATGCATTGTGTGTATTGCTTTGCAAAAGATCCTTCATATGTTAATTAAAAAAAAAGAAGAAAACAAATGAATGTGCTAACCAGTTTTGGTTTTATGCCTCATCTGAGCTAAATAAATAAAATTACTGTGTACACCAACTAAAAAGAACATAATAAAAGAAAATACAACAGTCTCAATGATATACTGAGAGGAATATATTTTCAGAAACAGATCACATAAAGTCCACACCACCAATCCTTCTGTTTACACAGGGATAGTCAATTCAATAAAAATAGTTTCCAGGACTTTTAGATGGGAGCAAGAATGTAATCTGAACAGGACAGAAAACATACCCACAGGGAAGGATGCAGTACATACTTGATTTGTTATAAGACGTTCCACAATAGGCAGACTTGGATGTGTCAACACCCATACAAAGTATCCAGCTGACATTTTCTAATGAAAGACAGGACATGTTGACTGTCTTCTCTAGAAGTTGAGTCATCCTACTTATATAGTCAACAGCTGCACTGGCAGACATTTAAATATATAACAGAGCTAGTTTTAAAGATAAGCAAGGATTGATCTTAACATAGATCAAGAAGAGATCATAATGCGAGTCATTTTGGGTATGATGATAAACTACATCAAGCAGCAAGGGCTCTGATTGGGAGGTTTTGAGGAGCATGGAACCACCCCTTAATTGCTGTTGTTCCAAGATCCACCTAGGGTGGTAGCACCTGTTAGGGTCCCAGCTATGAGCAAATAGTTATCCTTCAAACTGGGGTCAAAATACTATGAAAGTATAAAGATAAGATTTTTATATTACAATTACCAGCATTTTTGGAAAAAAATAAAAAATTAGCAGCAATACATTTGACTCTCAACAAAAGCCCTCTTTACATCAATGAAACCTGATCCACAAACTGATTTCTTACAAAGAATACATATTTTCTTCATATGAACCTATCATAAAAATCTTGTCAGCATTAAATAAGCCATTGAGGTTGATATGCCGTAAAACCAATAAACCTAACCATAATGTGATAATTGGCTGAGAAATAGCAATGCCTGACACTGACCAAGATTTGCTTAGCAAATCTCATATCGACTTCTCCAATCCATGACAATATAAGATATACATGTTTAAATTCACAATACAAATGAAAATCAGTGACAGCCTAACAAAACTAATAAGCCAAATATTTCAGCCAAGACGTATGAACAGTGGAGACAGAATGAGTGTAGCAGCCCAGATAAATATCAATAAATATTAATGACAGTCAGTGAACTCATAATATACAGAACTATTTTGTTGGGAACATGAGAGAATTATTCACTGTGATATTTAGGCTTTTCAGCAGCAATGTGTGCATGATAAATAGATGTGTGAGAAAAATATAAAATTAGTAAAAGAACAATGGTAATTATTAGTAATGTCCAGATGAACACGTCAAAAGGAAAAGACTAACTGACAATTTGTTCAGTAAACTTTCTTTGTTTTTTTCCCCGGTTAATAAGAAGCAGGTGTGTCGGTAAGTGTGTTCTCGTGAGATAGGGAGGATTCAATCATACAACAGATAAGTAAAATAATGATTATATATGCATATGATGGGAGGGGGGGATCATGAGAGAGTGAATTTATTTCTGTGTGAGTTGGTGAACGAATAATTGTATGCTAGTGCATGTGACTAAAACAAATTTAGTAGATGTAATATTAGAAATAATCTCTATATATATGTGTGTGTGTGTGTGTGTGTGTGGATAAGTATAAGAAACAATTATCTTGGTTATAAATGTTGGCTCACATATCATGTCAGATTTACATTAATTATATTCAGACTAATATCCTCATCTATGCTGTTATTATGGCACTGTTTAAGTCAATGGGTCCACTTGTAAAAAAATTTAAAAAAATGAGACCTTCCTTTACTTATGAAATTTGTCAGATTAAAGACATTCATTTTTTATCATTTTAGAAGTGGAGGTACTGCTCATAATATAAATGCAATGTCAAATCGATCCCTGACTTCTTAAAGAGTTATCTGTATTTTATTTTTATTTACAAATGAAAAGTTTGAAGTGTGTATAGGTACACTTCACTTGCTCACTGAAATCAAAAATTGAAAAGCTTGATAAAAGTCTTTTACATGCAATATCTTTAAAATAACAATTTTTTTAATGTAGAAACAGTCCCATTTTTGTAAGTATGGATGTCTGCCACATGTTTTAAGAGTTGTCCTCCCTGAAAAATCTGTCCATCTGCAATTCTTTCATTTTCATTTGTTTTATCATGCTCACGTCGCAACATACTTTGCAAATCATCCCTTCAAAATCTTAAACTTTAAAATTTAAAGTAATTTTTACTTTTTTAATTCCTATTTCATTAAATATTTTTATTTTACACATTTATTTCAATCGACATCTCCAGTTACCTTGATCTATCCACTATCCCTCTCCTCATCCTTTCTTCTATCACTCTTATCTGCTCTCGCTCCAAATCTTCTGCAACCCCCTGCATCCTAGTGGCTTCATGCCTTGCTCGGGGTGTAATGCTTAAAAAAAAAAAATTTGATTAATTTTTTATGATTTACCAACACCTTGTGGGTTATTTAAAGCCAAAATATATTTTGGATTCTAAGAAGAATTTTTTTTCTTTTTGAGTGAATATTGCATTAACAGTTGTTTTGGGATTAATGAAGATTTTTCCAGAAAAAAGTCTTACTATTTAACACATAGCTAGAGGGACAGGTTCATAACTTTCTCATGAGTATTTGTGTGTAGTTAAATGTAACGAACATAACTGGAATTTAAACATGGCTTTTCAGTTTCTCATTCTGAATCACTTATCCCTTTACCCAAACACTATAACATCCACTGACATTTATAAATAAAAGCAAAGGAGAGATAACTCTTTAAAAAATGTCACAGATTTGACACTTTTTATACTATCAACAAAATGAAAAAAAATCTTACAATTCCAACAAATGTTGTGACCTGAGGAAAGTCTAATGATAATCTACAAAAATTATTACCCACCAGAGAGAAAGAAAAAAAAGTTTAAGTAGTTTTGTTATTAATCATATATATATATATATATATATATATATATATATATGATGGCTATCACTTGGTAAATGAGCATGATCATCAATTTAGCCTTATGAAGCTCTATATTCTATAAAATAATACCATTATTTTGATGTGTTCCATGCAGTTGAACTCTAGACTGAGCATGAAACTGTAAAAAGTTTTTCAGACAAGCCTGTGACTTGCACACTATATAACCTTACCCTATATCTGTGCTTGTGGTAGCTCATGAATTTCTTTGGGACCTCATTGTTTCTACCATGTACTCTCATATACCATTTAAAATCAGACTTGCTGGTGTGATGAAAAGTCTGTCAAGTTCCCACCTATATTATAATTAAATTTTTGGTAAAATGTATGCAATCATATGACTTGTGTCCAATTTGAGAGAGAGACTAGAACAAATCTCATGTACGAAAGAAGTTCAGCATGTGGCACTAAGCAGGCTTGTTTTTTTTTTTCTGCTTGATCTGATCTCTTTCTTGGTCAAAGCAAGTGGAGTAATGGATAGCAGCTCAAATTGAGGGATCAAAGTGCCAGGTTCAAATTCCATTACATTCACATGTGCTAATGCCCTTGGGAAATTTATAAATCCAAATCTTCTCCACACAGCTATGAGTAAACAGCAGGACAGACAGTCCTATAGCTTTGGGTGGCAACCTGTCTAAGAAAAGGACGACTCTGAATTCAAAACCTGAGGGAGGTTGTTTGGGGGGACCTTGTGACATGCTGTGTACCAGTTCTCTGTATTCGGCTCAGCTGGTTCTGCACAAGCCTTTACGATTATAATCAAATATATGTGAGTAGTTGGGCTGTTTGGTTCTAAGAACTGAGCAGCTGGACCCTGATACACTGAAAATAATGGGAGAATCCTCAAAATATATATTGTGTGTCTGTGTGAATATATAATATTGCACATTGAATGCTGGTTTTAAGAAAATAGTGCTTGATGCAATATAACAGAGATATGAAGTATATATCAATAAATATATATTTTTTTTTGCTCACTGGTAGCATGATTCTGAGTTTCATGCACAGCAAATCTGCAGAAGCTAAATTAACCCAGCACCTGAAGATTGCATTGTGCATGAAACTCAAAGTCATGTTACCAGTGAGGAAAAAAATAAATAAAATATATATATATATATATATATATATATATATATATATATATCTCAGTGGTGACTATGGGGGTTGGGCTTGTTGAGCTTAGCCAGATTTGGTCAACATTCAAGTATATTTCAAAGCAACAAAAATCTTTTGCAGTGCATCATTTTCATTCTTGACTTCAGCTGGATTCAAAATTGTTTTTAACTCAGTGCCTCAAAATATTGACTGAAATACATTTTATTGATATTGTTCATAACAAAGAAAGAAAGAAGGAATAAAAAAGTTAAGTAAAAAAGAATGAAATAAAATGAATATGGTTAGTCGGGCTACATAGATCTGAGCCCCTATCAGGTTGGAAATATACAGAATAGGCAATGTATTTCTTGCTTTAATTTTATAAATAATCTTTTAAAAATCTCTAATGACTTGTATGCCCTGTTTTTCAAAGAACACATTTTTATTTCATCTTATTGTTTTCAAATGTCCATTTTAAATAATTTATTCAATACAGTATAAGGTTTTTTAGTGGAATACATCAATTGAAAAGGATTAATACCTTGGCTGGAGGGATGGAGTGAGGAGCATAACTGGGGTAGTGTTGAAGAAATATGATATCCGTCAACTATTCCTATCCCTGCCATCAGTGACTTGATAACCAGGCTATAAAACAACAACAAATGGAAAGGGGGCAATAAACAGGCAAACATATCAAAGACTTTGTCCTCAGACTTTTTTCGTACATGTTTTTTTGTTTTTTTTAAGCATTACACCCCGAGCAAGGCATGAAGCCACTAGGATGCAGGGGGTTGCAGAAGATTTGGAGCAAGAGCAGATAAGAGTGATAGAAAAAAAGGATGAGGAGAGGATAGTGGATAGATCAAGGTAACTGGAGATGTCGAATTGACATTACATTTGAATAGTTGGAGATTATAGCTCACGGAAAACACTAATAGGGAAGGGTGTTCCACAGGCGAGAGGTGCGAGGTATGAAGCTATTGGAGTAGAAGAGACGGCTACATTTAAAAGTTTCTACAGTGAAAGGGTGAGAGCAGAATGCCAGCCTCATAGGGCGCTTGAATTCATTAAGTCTGGGAACCAGTGAAAGCAGCTCATCGGAGCAATTACCATGAAAGTATTTGTAAAAACGACAGAGAGAGGTGACGACGCGTCTGTGAGAGAGTGACTGTAGATGAGATGCCAGATCAGGGCCAATTATATTACATATCCATCTCTTGATCTTGTCAAGAACTCCGAGGTAAACAGAAGGTGCACCAGACCATATATGGCAGCAATACGCCATGCAAGGGCGAATGGTTGATTTGTATATTTGAAGTATCGATTCCAAGGAGAAAAATTTCCTGGCGCAGCACAGAGAGCCAACTTTCCTCCCGGTGGACGAAGCAATTGACTCAATGTATTTGTTCCATCTCAAATCAGCAGTCAACATGAGACCGAGCAGACGCAGAGAGTTGCTCTCAAGAAGTTGACTATCAGACATTCTAATGGGGGGGCAGGTAAGGATCTCTATGGTGATTAATAGAGAGTAGTTTAGTTTTTGAGGCATTAAAGTTGACCAGCCAATTCTTGCCCCAATTAACAACCGATTGGAGGTCCATTTCAAGACTTGGCCAGGTTAGTTTTGTCAGCGACACTAGATTTGTTTTTGAGGCAGGAGTAAATTGTAGTGTCGTCTGCGAGATGCCAACTTGGGAATCTATGGCGTCAGAAAGGTCGTTGATGAAAATAAGGAATAGAGTGGGGCCAAGGATGGAGCCTTGGGGGACACCTGCATTCGTGGGAGAGGAACTGGAGGAGAATCCATTGAGAACGACCTTCAATTCACGGTTTGACAGGAATGATTGTATTAAGTCAAACAATCGACCTGTAATACCATAACTCTGGAGCTTGCGAAGAAGGCCGGCATGCCAAACCCTATCAAACGCTTTGGAGATGTCTAGGGCCACGGCACGAGCCTCACTGTTATTTTGAAGGGCTTGGTAAACGGTTTAGTGATGGCCGTAAGCACATCAGCTGTAGATCGGGCATAGTGGAAACCATATTGCTTGTCTGAGAGCAGGTCGTGTGAGGTAAGGTGGTTAACCACTTTGGTGTTGATTAGGGCTTCGAAGACTTTGCCAAAGAGGGGTAGGAGACTAATAGGATGTTAATTAGAGGGGTCTCCAGAGTTCTTAAAGACAGGAACAATGGATGAGGACTTCCAGCAGTCAGGAAAACAGCATTACTTGAGGCAGTAATTATATAGTTTAGAGAGGGCGGGTGCTAGCTCAGGCGCGCATTTCTTCAAGACAATGGCTGGTATCCCATCTCCACCACTAGCCTTGTCTAAATTGGAGATAATGCCCAATACCAATGATGTGGAAATTTTTTTTTTAAATAAATGTTTATTTTTATAAAATTATTACAATTAATATTAGAATGCTGAAATGTGTTTTTTATGTCATGCAAAGAGATTTTTAAAAGTTATTTTAGTTAGAGTAAAGTTATCCCTTTAGCATCTAAGTTATACCAATAGTATATTTTGTTAAAGATTATAAGGAGCCAACAAACATTGATGACCTTGAGTTATCAGTTATATATATATATATATATATATACACACACACACACTGCAATTTATATATGTAGAATTTCTTAATTATTTCCATATACCATACAAAACAATAATACTTTTAATCACTTAGAAAAGAAATAAGCACTTTTAAGTAAAAGTTTTATCTTTTATTTCACCAGTATGAAAGATGCATTTTTCTTTAACCTCAAAAATGTACTATGGCCTACAGGTTATTTCATTTTGTTCATCCTTTTTTTTTTTTTTTTTAAAAAAAAAAAAAAAACTTCCCCATTATTTCGTTCTATTTTATATTCATTTGTTCTCATAATAAAAAAAAAATTACTGTCTCACTGGCCTCTGGTTATTTTATATTCATTCTATTTTTTTTTTTTTTTTTAAATTTGGAGCCCAAAATTAGGGTTAGTCCTCAATGTCAAGAAATATGATAAATATTTTTGAGAATGTGTTTTCAAAAAATAAAGAGATATGTCAAAAGCACTTATCAAAAAGAGAAAGTTTACAAGAAATAACGATATGTTGATGTATGTAGTTCAGTTTAAGTATACAATAATGTACGGCAGTTTAAATACCTGTGTTAATCAATAAAGAATAGATACTGAAGTTGGTGCATTAGAAACAATCCATGATCTCCACCCATCCTGAAAAAATATTTCCCAGCTCTTGTGCATAAAGTTGAGGTGTCTGTTCGGCTAACATCTCAGACACTAAAAACTACCAGCACTTGTACGAGGGTCATTCAATAAATAAGGTGAATTTTTCGGTATAAGGACTTCTAATACAGATAGAAGCTTACTTTTTTTATTTTATTTTTTTTGTTTTACTTCTTTTTCACATGGATTTAATTTCTTTTGCCAATTAAAAAAAAAACTTTGAGAGTTTTGGCAATTAACAAAGATGACCGACCAAGAAGCATGCTCCAGGATTGAACAGTGGTCAGTTATCAAGTTTTTGGTTGCTGAAGGCTGCAAACCAGTTGAAATTATTAGGAGAATGTCAACTGTGTATGGTGCCACATGTTTCAGCCAAAAAAATGTCTACAAGTGGGCTAAATTGTTTAAAAAAGGACGGAGCAGTGTTGAGAATGAAGACAGGCCTGGAATGCCTACAGAAGTGAGATCTCCTGAGGTGATCGAATCAGTCAATGACCTCATTCAGTATGACAGAAGGGTGACAGTGGATGAGATTGCAAGGACTTTGAGCTTATCTGTTGGGACAGCACACAAAATTGTCCATGATGACCTTGGCTACTCGAAGGTCAGCTGCCGGTGGGTGCCAAAGACATTTACTGCAGAGCACAAACAGAGGAGGGTTGAGTTGTCCCAGCAGTGTCTCTCCCGCTATGAGAAGGATGGTGATGAGTTTCTGAAGAAGGTTGTCACATGTGACGAGACATGGGTTTGGCACTATAAGCCAAAGTCCAAACGGCAGTCCATGGAGTGGAAGCATGTAGGCTCTCCAGCGAAGAAGAAGTTCAAGTCCCAGCGGCCCACGAGGAAGGTGATGCTCACCATTTTTTGGGATATGCAAGGCCCAATCACCATTTCATTCCTTGAGAAAGGAAGCACTGTGAACAGTGCCAACTACTGTGAACTGCTGAGGCAGGTCAAGAAAGACATAAAGAACAAACACAGAGGTCATCAGTCAGAAGGAGTCATCTTGCATCATGACAACGCCAGGCCTCACACAGCAGCCCAAACGGTGCAGACCATCAACAAGCTGGGCTGGGAACTGCTCCCTCATCCCCCTTACAGCCCAGACCTTTCCCCTTCAGACTTTCACCTGTTTGGTCCCTTGAAAGCGTTCATGAGAGGCACGAAGTCAAAAGTGCTGTGAGCGACTGGCTGAGACATCAGTCCAAAGATTTTTACACTGAGGGAATATGGAAGCTTGTGCGCAGATGGGAAAAGTGTTTGGCAGTGCTGCGAGACTACATTGAAAAATAAAAAAAAAAGTAAGCTTCTATCTGTATTAGAAGTCCTTATACCGAAAAATTCACCTTATTTATTGAATGACCCTCGTACTTAGCCTAAATCCATAACACTAGTATTAAATGTAAATATTCTTTTATGTGCAGTGTCCCTTCAGAATGTAGGTTTTAGTGACCTTCCACATCTTCCTGTCCCTTGTAGCTCTTAATAAATTTTGTCTTTTTGTTATTTCTCCCAAACGCCATTCTGCCATCCATTTGATCAAGCACATCAAATATGTTATACGCTGTTTAACTCTGTCCCTCAATCTGTCCTGTGAGTATCAGATTTTCCAAGCCCTCCTTCCTCATTACATGCCCCAGAAATTTCAACTGCCTATTCCTGATGTTAAGTATGTTTCCTTTTTGTTTACATTTTCTTCAAAACCTTGTTGTTGCTAACTTGTTTGATCCAGAGTATCCTCAGCATATTTCTGTTGAACCACATTTCTACAAACAGCAGAGTCTAAAATTCCATCAAGTGTGTGTGTGTGTGTGCGTGGACACACACACATGGACATATGCTTACATCTCACATACAAACTAATGTGTTAAAAAAAGATACTAGAATGGTACTCTATATAGACATGCAGTAAGCATAATAAAAACACATCCCAACTTTGCCTTGGTTGTCAATCAGCCTAGGAGGACAAAAACAGGGATACAATCCACTTTTCTCCTCACTAGAATATATATTTAAAAAAAAAAAAAAAAAAAAAGGTGCCAAGTGGGACTTGTAATCCAGCTTTGTAAAAATCTGCTTACTGAAGATTCAATTGGATACAGGATGCAGATTCAAGAACTTTATTATATTAGGGATTTTCTCCCAAAACTTTCCTTTTCCCACTCCTAGGCCCATGCTAACTATTGGCTAATACATGCCCAGTATCATTCATATGCAAATAGTCAGTGCCACCTATTGTAAGTAGAATGTCTTTTCTCAACAGCCCATTATGGAAGAGGTCATAACTTCTGGTGCGTACAGCACCACCTACAACCAACTCTGAGTCTTATGGGTTGACCTGATTCTCTGTTACATGTATATAATGCAAAAAGGAAAGCTTATAGCATTCATAAATTAAAAAATAAATATAGTTTTGATATTGCCTACAAATAGCTGAAAAGAATTATCTAAACTTAATTTAAAATTTGTTACAACTACTACAAAAAGTGATTTAACGAATACAAAACAAAATAACACTAAAACCTAAAGCAGGAATTTACAGTAAAGACTATTTAAAAAAAGAAATGTCACAAGAAATACATAGCTGAAACATCTAATAATTTATATTGAATACAAAAGAGCTCTTTTACAAAACAATACATTCAACGCATGAATCATTGTAATAAATTTGACTATAATTTTGATTTAAAGCATACAATTTTAATTAAAGGAGAAAATTTATTTAGGCAAAAATATACTGAAAATGTACTAATTACTGAATTTTCTCTGATAAATCTATATCCATGACTATACAACTTAATGCCTTTCTAAAGAAAGCTACTGCTATAATGTGAGATAATTAAAAACAATAGTAATAAAAACAGTGGTAGAAGGCCAAATAAGTTTGGCAAAGTTATGTATCCAGGCACATCAGATGTGAGGAATTTAAAATTGAAAGTTAAGCATCCATGCATCTTCAGTAATTCTCTTGATATATAATTATAATCAACATTTGTTGTATTGTGTTCCCTTTCCTATATATATATATATGTGTGTGTGTGTGTGTGTAAGATGCCATCAATAAAAATATTCTGATGAAATCTTTTCAAAAGATGAAACACAGAACATAAGTATCCATTTGTTAAATGCCAGTGTCAGAATCTCACTGATATCACACTATTTCAAATAATGTGACAACTCTCTAACTTTCAATAGCTCATGTTACATGGTAATTTTGAATTTCCAAGATTTCATTACTATGATTGTTTTCGGTATATTTTATACATGATTTTTTGCAATTAATTTTTTGGTATGATAATTTTTATAACTTAGAAATAAATTTGGGAATAATAGAAATTGCAAAATCCAGCAAAGTCACCCATGAAATAAAAATAATTGTTTGTATGGAAAGTAAGGACCTATACATATCAAACAGACTTTAAATTAAGTAGCAGGAGAAAAATTATCATTGAAATTTTAAAAGTTAAACTTAAATATGAATTTTGAGTTCTGTAGTTTATCACATACAGCAGCAGTATACCTTGCAAAAATAAATCTCCGCCAGATAGCAACCAAGATGGCCAAGACTGCAGTGAGGAAAAGAAAGCCCCATGGAAATGTGAACCCAGATCAAACAGCAGCCAGAAGAGCTTCAAATTCTGAGAATATGCAAAGACTTAGGGACTTTCAAACTGCTGAAGTAGTCAAAGGCCCAATTAAGAGCACTCTGTAGGAGCTATTTTAAATGCCACCCAATAGGGCGGCTTTTAAGCATACATATATATATATATATATATATATATATATATAACTCTGAAGTCGGGGTTATGAATATAACATCAATGAACTAAACAACAAATTTTGTATTAATGTGTGTGTGTGTGTGTGTGTGTGTGTATATATATTTTGTGTGTGTTTTATTATAAAATATACATTTTCATACATTTATTTTTTTTTCTTTTCAGAACATAAATTAAATATTAAGAACATAAAAAGAAATAAATGTGTGAAAAATATCGAGGTGACTTTTGGAACAACCTGTATATAGGTTATGTGTGTGTGTATGAATAAAATAAACAAAAGTAAAAAGCCAACATACAGAACTATACAAGTGTTAAAAAGATTAACCTTGACTTTTCAGTTAGGCCTATATGTATTCATGAGCATTCTTAAATTTAAAAATTTTGTAAAACTAATGATATTTTCAATTTTGTTTATAAATACTTGTCGCAAAATAAAGTCCTTACATTTGCCTTGGTAAAGTTCCTCTGGAGGAAGAAATGTGTTTTATTTTTTTTAACCATTTCACCAAACAAAGTAATAAAGCTACTAAAACACAAGGGGTTACTGAGTGTGAAAGAATAAGTAAAAAGAGAAACATTATTATGGAGCAAGAACAAAAGAAAAGTAATCAAGAAGACAGTAGATTGTCATTACATTTAAATTTCTGAAGGATTAAAGTTGACTGGAAAGCATGCAGCTAAATGAGTTCTACTAGCGAGAAGTGAGAGAGAAGAAACTGTTAGCATAGAACTTATGATTACAACTAGCCAATACAACTGTAAATTGATGAAACCTTTGTGCCAATGTAATCTCGTGCTTATCATCGTAAAAAGTTCATCAGAACAATTACCATGAAATTATTTATGGAAAGAGGACAGGTAAGGTAAGGTAATGTAATTTATGGTCAGTATTTATCCTCAGAAATCTCAAGGCATTTTTCCTTCTCACATAGTTTTGTCTTTCTTCCATTTTAACCTGATGAAGCCAAAGAAAGCAGACCCTCTTGGCAAAACATGTTAATATTTTTTCAACTTTGTCTCACCATCTTCACACGCACACACATATATAAGTGTCACTTCTTTGCAAAAGAAGACTGTCTCTTCACTTTATATTTTACATAATTTTTATTCAAGTTAACACTCTGGAATAGGCATATAAGAATGTTATTATGCAATATATAATATATAATATATATATATATATATATATATATATATATATATATATATATATGTGTGTGTGTGTGTATGAATTCTTTAACAAGATAGATTGTGTTTCATTTGTAAATAGACAGGTACATTTAACTATATTGATGAATATATGCAACTGCATTTTTTCTACCTGCATAGAAACTTGTAAATATGTATATTAATTAGTGTTGTCTCCACGGAAGGGCACATCTCTAAGCATTGTTCCCAAGGAGACTATCATACTACTTTTAATTAATCAGATTGCATAATGAAGGGATAAAAATATTACTACTTTGTAGTTGCTTGAGAATTCATAGTGGAAAAAAAGCCACTGTTCTTTGTGCACACATGAGATTATTATCTGAATTAATTTTGAAGTTTCCCACAACTAGTAGTTCATAAAGGCTAAGAAAATCCTTTCAGATCTTTCATTTAGTTTTCCCTTGGCTGATGTGGGTTTATCTTGAAAAATGACACAAAAGTTAAAACACCAAGTAGATGACTACAAATTTTATAATTCAATCTGAAAAGCATGTGAAAATATTATTTGTTAAGTCTTATAAAAAAAAAAAAAATCTTGTTTCTTCACCTTCATTAAAAAAAAAAAAAAAAAAAAAAATGGAGAAAGCGGAAAGAAAAAAGACTTCATTGAAGCACATAAAATAAATCATGATTGACAGGACAAGACAGATTTTCTGGAACAAGGCACAAACAATTTATGTTTACAGCAGTTTTTCAATTAAGTACGTTTTATTAAAGACTGCAACCATGTCTTATTTTCATGAGATTATTTTTTGTTTTCATTCATGCGTGACTCATCTGTGTAAAAATATATATATATATATATATATATATATATATATATATATATATATATATATATAAAAAAGAACTCTTAAGAAATTCTGGTCAAAAACACTAAAATTCTATATAAATCATATTACCGGAAACCTCTTGCTACAAGAGAGGCTCTATATATTAAAACATCTCTCTCCTGCTATCCACCTCAACTTATTTAACAGTAAGAATAGAGCGTTAAACATTTTTTAAAAACAGAAAAATGCTCACTCAAATTCCATCCATAAAAGTTTTGGAATAAACACGCTTATTCAAAACAACACAAAAAATAAAGTAGAACTTAAACAGTCAAAACATGAAAAAAAAAAAAACTAACACCAAAAACAAAACTCACTTGAAAGTGGCTAAAGAAGTGACTGAAAGAATGTGGGACAATGAAAATTATGGAACATTTTTCTACTCCCACCAAACAAACAAAAAAAAAAAAGATGTAAGAACACTGGAAGAACTAACTAAAAAATTAATTAATTAAATCTTCCTTGTCTTCAATATTTAACTAAAGATGTTTAAAAGGGAATGTTGCTATATATATATATATATATATATATATATAGAGAGAGAGAGAGAGAGAGAATAAAAGTGCTTTCAAACATTTTTGGTCATTTTCAAAAACAGAATACATTATGTGTTTTGATTTCAAGGCAACATTGATGAATTAGCTTTCATTACATGATATTTACTGCTTCAAACATAAATTTAAATAATGTTTTCAAATGTTGATGGCTTCATTTGCTTGGTGTTTCAAATAAATTTAAGTCTGTTTGGAGTATTATACAGATTGATTAAATGTCTTTATTAATTATTGAATATATTTCATACTTCATTTAATGAAGTTTTTGTTTTGTACTTTATGGTTATGGCTTCAAGTATTTGTAGTCATTTTTATAGTTAATGTTATATTTTTATGTTTTCTACAATCTCTCTTTAAAATTGCTTTGTTGATTAATATTTTATGGCACTATTGTCTGATAAATGCGATGTGAAAGCAGTTTAATTGTATGATACACATATAAATTTTGTTATAATTTCAAACATGTGTCTGAGTAGATGTCCCAGAAGTGCAAGAAAAGGAAGTCTTAGAACAGAATCCTCCATCTTCCTGAAATCTGTTTTTATTGTTCTTTCCCACAGTGATTTTTTTTTCTTGTATTCTTTTTCACTCTCAGTAACCTCTTACATCTTATCACCTTGCTTGTGAGTGAAATGATCATAAAAAAAGGGTAGTTCCAATGTATGACCAGTATCAAGATGAGGCCAACAGTCCAAATAAAGAAGTAGATAAGAATTCCTCATCTCAAAAATTCAGATAGAAATTATATCTGAAAAGATTATTTTTAATTTTCTTTTTTTTTTTCAATTTGGAGGCTCCATGATCTTTTAAATATTGAAAACCATTTTTTCTACTTCATTTGCATTCAAGTAGATCTTAAAATATACTCAGACAAATATTTCCTTTTCATCTATTTTTATGTCCCATGGGTTAAAAAAACTATAAAATAAAAAGCAAAAGCAAAAAAGCAAAATAGAATAGCTACAAAAGGTTAATCAAAATGTTGGAAGCTATTTTAACCTGGTCATTGTCAGGTAATCTTATTAGTGTCTAAAAATGCAACAAAATGGAGTTAATGTTAATTTGGGAAGAAAGATAATCATATCAGTTGGTCATGTGTGTGGCATTTTGTACCTTTGGACATTAAGCAGAATTCTGCTTTCACTAACTCTGCAGACTGATTGAAACAGCCTGACCACTAAAAGAATGATGGACAACCTTGTCCAAAAATACTCAGAAAAATCTGGCAGATCATAAATACATGATGAGGCAAGACAAGAATAATTGAAATAAAAGCAAAAAGTAAGGAGAGTGACAAGAACAGTGGGACAGAGGAAAGAAATATCATGAGATAATGAAGGAACAAAGAAAAGACAAAATATCAGGTCATCCCATAAGTTCTGTCCGAATTTTGAATAAAGAAAACAAGTGACCAAATGTTACATTTAATTACAGATTCAACCAACAATGTATTTTCTCCGATTATCTATGACTTCCTTCCATCTATTAACAAGCTTACTAATTCTATTACTGTAAAATTCTTTTGGCTTTGATTCAAAGAACTCACAAATGTCAGTTTTAACCTCTTCCTGTGTTACAAAAGATGTTTCTTCCAAATGATTCTGTAAGCTACGAAACAAATGGTAGTCTGAAAGAGCAAGATCAGGAGAATAAGGTGGATGAGGAATTTTCTCCCAACCAAGTTCTTTGATCTTTTGTGACGTGATTCTTGCTGTGTCAGTTCACACATTGTCCTGATGAAACATTACCTCTTTTCGATTCACTAGAGCGGGTCTTTTTTTCCTCAAAGCTTGGTTCAAGCCCTCTAATTGCTGACAGTATATTTGAGCATTAATTGTTGCATTAGGTGGTAAGAATTCAAAGTGGATTATTCCTTGGCAATCCCACCAGATTGAAAGCAGAACCTTTTGCCCATGAAGTTCCCTTCTTGGCTGTGGCTGGGGTCCTTCCCCTTTACCAAGCCACTGTCTACGATGCTTAACATTTCGATAAAAGATCCATTTTTCATCGCCAGTCACAAGTATATCCAAAAAAGGTGAAACAAGTTGGCGAGAATGGAGAGGAGAGAAGAGCAGATGTCAACTCGGGATTTGAGGTTGTTTTCAGGCAATTCATGAGGCACCCACTTTCCAAGTTTAGGAACTTTTCCAAGTTGTTGAAGATGACAATGAACAGTTGTATGATTTGAACTGAGAACCACTGCCAATTCCTCAACTGATAAAGCAGGATTTTCTTCAAGGGCTGCTTCAAGAAGCTTTTCATCAAACTCAATTGGATGTCCAGTTCGATCTCCATCTTCAATGGTGAAATCTCCACCTCTGAATTTTGCAAACCATCTTCTGCAAGTTCTTACATTCACACATTCCTCTCCATAAACTGAGTGAATGTTTCTAGTAAAACCGGCTGCTGAGTTTCCTTTCTTGAACTCATAAACCATTATGTGCCTCAAATGATTTTTGGGTACTTCCATGTTAGCAGGGTTTTAATCAAACAAAATTTAATTTTATTGTTCTCCGAAATAAAATTTGATTAGTTTAAATGCATCTAAACATAAAAATAATATTCATCTCCATTAGACATTATAAAATACTCTTTAAATTTCATTCATTTTAACAAAAAGTTAAAATTCGGACAGAATTTATGGGATGACCTCATAGAAGAACAGAAAATAAAGTAGTATATTTTTTAAACTCAAATAAAAGAGAAAATAAAATGTAAAATATGAGTTAATCATTAAAATTCACAAAGATACAATAACAGCCTAATCAAGCAATCAACACTTTCACTTCTGATAAAAAAAAAAAAAAAAAAATAGTGTCCCAGAAAAATATCTGTGATGAACAGAAGTTCAATTTTTACTGACTTCTAATTGACTTATTCTTCCTTTATTCATTTTTATGCTTATTTTTCCTTTGTAAATAATATACTGATCTCTATTTTTTCCATGAAATGATTTTTAATGTGGTCTTCATAAAGTGGTCTTTGAAACATTTTATTAATCGGTAAATAGAAGCAGGAATAAGCTATCTTACTTTACAGACATTTTCCTAAATGTCAGTTATTTTCATTTACTGATAAAAAATGATGATGATAAAAGAGAAGGTGATCAAAAACAACCAAGTCAAGATCTTGCGGGATTTCCCTATCCGAAATGGTCATTTTCCAGTACCACTCAAGTAAGTACCTGACTCCTCTTGCTATGTTCTACATTTACAAGAACCAGATCTGCCATATCTAAGCTGGTGCTGCCCAGTCTTCACTTTCTAGTTTTGCCTAGACATCAAAACCATATATGTGGCCTCGTGGGTGATGAACACCCTTTCCTACAGATGAAACATTGCTATCATCTCCCTACTCTATAGTTCCTTCAAATCTAACCCTCCCAGGTAAGACCCACCATGTCATGTACACTGATGTAAACCACCCTTATTCTAGTCATATTCCTTTAGCAAGGAGTAAATTCCACTCAGATGTTTTCTTCTCAAGGACTGTTGCTTTGTGGAACTGAATCCTACACACTTACTACTCACACAACAATCATCTTCAGTAACCCTCTACTTTGAGTGGCCCTTCGAAAGAGTAAACATTAGAAAAAAAACTCCAAACAGACTGCATTCCTGAAACCACCAAACCAGACATCACCATCATTGAAAAAGAAACAAGAAAATACTTCCTCATCAATGTAGCTGTTCCTGATGATCACCAAGGTCAAAAGAATTGGAAAACTTAATACATATACCTTTGGATTGAGATAGCTAGAATGTGGGACCATCAGGACACTGTTGTCACAATTATCATTGAGGTATAAGGGTCTATACCATAAAACTTGAAATCCTACATTGAGAAAAATCAGAATAAATCCTAGTATCCCATCACTTCAGAAATCTGTGTTGCTTGGAACTGACAATATTCTGTTATAGGTGCTCTCTGTCTGAAGACATACAACTTGCTGGAGAACATCTATAATGCAAGATATTCAGTTGAAAATGAAAACTTTATGAAAGAAGAAAGACCAATAGTAATAGTAATAATAATAAAAGTAATCACTGGGATGTTGTATAACCAACAGAAAAAAAACTTGTAGACATTGGATTGGGATTTGGAAATGGCGACATTACAAAAAGCATGCCAGCTTAGAACAGCAAAGGTATTTTGAAAAGCATTGGATACCACCTGATGATGAAACAAACAAGTAGCCGGTTTATTTTAAGTTACAAGAGGCAACCAAAAAGTAAACTTTTTATAGCTGTACAGAACCAAAATAATAACTGTTAGAAATATTTGTATATATCTTCTTCACTCACATCCTCTTTCGTTAGTAAAGATTTTTCTTTCTAACTTGGTCTTATGCTTTACCATTCCTTTACTCATTTTGAAATTTTGCTGCTCAGTCTGAACAATTTACATTACTACTGTTTACCAAATAGAAAAAGGAGGTTATTTCTTATTATACAAACTATAGTAGAGTTTTTTTACAGTGACAAAATTTTAACAAGGCCTCAAAAAATATTTAAGCAATGAAACATTACTTTAACAATGGTGATCCTTTTAAATGAAAATTAACTCCAGCTTAAATGACTGCAACATACACATTTGTGAAAGCCATAACACTGTGATGCTCCAGACACACAAAAACTGCATTGTATTTACAGGTTAACACTAAGAAGCTATAGTAATGTCATCTTGCTTCATGGTACTGATGTTACTTAAGGAGAATTCAAAAAGACTTGTTAATGTAAAAGTTTCAACTCTTTCAATTGATATCAAAAAGCTTGTAAATATTTCTGCATTTCTTCATTGTATACAGTTCAGCAATACAGTTTGTTGATTTATTTGTTTGTAATTTATATCTTACCACTCATTTTGAAGTTTTGCCGCTAAGTTTGAACAATTTGCATTACTACTGCTTACCAAATTGATAAGGGAGGTTAAAGACCGGTTTTTAATTTTGAAACTTTCCGCATATACTCTTGTTCTTAATAAATCATTTCAATGTCTACTTCAAATCTAATTTTATTTTTAGTAGTATCAATTTATGGAAACATACTGTTGAATTCCAGGATTTTCTCACCACACTTGGCCAAATGTCGATTGGCAAGGCTATTTAACCCCTAGTTGGAGGTTCTGAATTTGTGATAGATTTAGTTTTGTATTTTATATGTGCTAAAATATTAGATGGCTACTGAGAGTGTGCCATAATTAAGGCAAGTGATCATTAGGAAATTGTCCATCTCCTAGACCTGTTGCCACCCAAGGCTATAGGATCCACGTTGTCCTGCTATTTACCCATTTACTCAGTGGGAGAAAAAGAGATGGATTCATACTTTTCTCAAAGGTATTTGCACATAAATGTATTTAATATATTCAACTGGAATTCAAACTTGCTCACCAATTCCTCAATCTGATTGATTGATTCAAAAAAGTGGATAATTGCAAGGAAAATGTTTAGCAGTTCTAAAATGTTCCAGATATAGCCATTATATAACTTTTTAAGCGCCAAAATATGCACCTTGATTAACAATGATTATTGTGAATATGCATCCATTTTTTCTTTTTTTAAATGAACTATCAGAATTAGTTTCAGATAAAAATGTTTGGACAGCAATATGATATGTAAATATACTGTATATTTATGCAGACACCTACAAATCATCAAATTACTTTTTTTTGTCCATCTGTCATCACATTATTCAAGAATAGCTCCAGATATAGTCATTCAATTTTTTGTTTGTTAATAAGCATTGTCAAGGACTTTTAGCTTAAATATTTTGGATATGTTCTCACCAGTAGAGGATTAGGAAACATTAAACATCAAAAATAAGTTATTAACATTTTTCTGGCTTTCAAATATGTCAAGTCAAATTAATGAATACTGAGTTTATAAGAAGGACTAAAATCTAATCAAGAGGTTTTCCATGTTTTCCTTTGCAAAGGTAGTTTTCCTTCCACCTCACCATTCAGAATCTAATTTTAATACATTAGAAGCAAATGTAGCAAAAAAGAAAAAAAAGAGAAACTTCTTTGCAAGATTGTATTTATTTTGATTTAAAATTTCTATATTAAAACATTTTATTTTCCATCTCCAGCTGATAGAGCAGGAAGCCTGTGAAGTTTGTACGAAAAATGTCCAGAATGAAGTAGAAAAATATTGTTGCTTTCTTTCAGAGGGTAAATTTCAATTATCAGGTAAAAATAAATTCATGGATGCCTTCATTAAGAGAGAAAATGAATGTACAGCTCAGAAGTGGAATGGATGTAATTAATTTAAATAACCCTATCAACATAGAAGAGCAAGTGAGAGAGTTGAGCATTGAGCAAACACACTATAGAAAGTGTGATCTAGAGTCAAAAATAGAGGGGAATGAAGGAGCACTAAAAGAGAGCCAGTGAAATAGAGAAAGAAGTGATCAAGTGGAAGAGAGGGAGAGCAAGACAGGAGAAGGGAGCAAGTGAGAGAGCAAGGTAGAGCAAGAGAAAGGGTTGGACGGGGCAAGAGAGAGCTGGAGGGAGAAAGAGCAAGAGAGAGCTGGAGGGAGAAAGAGCAACAGAGAGCTGGAGGGAGAAAGAGCAACAGAGAGCTGGAGGGAGAAAGAGCAACAGAGAGATGGAGGAGAAATGGAGATGGAGGGAAAGAGCAACAGAGAGATGGAGGGAGAAAGAGCAACAGAGAGCTGGAGGGAGAAAGAGCAACAGAGAGATGGAGGGAGAAAGAGCAACAGAGAGATGGAGGGAGAAAGAGCAACAGAGAGATGGAGGGAGAAAGAGCAACAGAGAGATGGAGGGAGAAAGAGCAACAGAGAGATGGAGGGAGAAAGAGCAACAGAGAGATGGAGGGAGAAAGAGCAACAGAGAGATGGAGGGAGAAAGAGCAACAGAGAGATGGAGGGAGAAAGAGCAACAGAGAGATGGAGGGAGAAAGAGCAACAGAGAGAAAAAAGAGTGAACATCAAACATTAAAGGAGAGAGATAGAAAAAAAAAAGAAATTGAAACCTCAATCTGTGACATTTAAAGACAGTTACTAATGTGATCAATTTTCAACACTAAATGTCTCCAAAGTTATCACCAACCCAAATTTCATAAAAATCACTTCAGGCATTTTGCAATGTCAGGATCAGTTACTTTAAAGCTCATGCAACATAATTTCACTGACATTTGATCAATCGATAATTATATATGAGAATAATAATAATAATAATAATACAGAATTTATATAATAACATGCTGTGATTTCCCAAAATCTGTCCTTCATGAATGCAAGAAGTGTAAACAAGTGCAGAATTGTAATCAAGCAGTAGGGATTCAGATCCTCAATCACTGGCCAAAGTAATTTCCACAGTCTGGCCAACTGCAGAACATGATAACAATCAGCAATTTATTTATGTAATCACAGATTTTCATTGGTCTTGAAAATCAGTGACTTTTACAATCCAATGAATATTCTCTTTATTTCCTGATATGAGCAAAATCAAAATAGTTGAAAGAGAATGACTGAGCTTCTTCAAAGATTTTGTTCTTTTAAACATACAAAAACACACACATACACTAAAGTAAATCCTTCTTTATAACATTGATTAATGAAGTAAGCACATTTCTTCCTTTATTCTTAAGATGCATATTAGTAAAAAATGAGCACATTTCGTAGAAAATTTGATTGAAAACTGAAATCATTTAACAACAACATAAATATAAAAGTTTCAACAATAGCGGTAAAGGGAAGCTTATGTGAATGCAATCAAGTGCGACAAGCAGTAGTAGCAACAGTTTAATCAGTAGGCAGATTAGGTTCAAAGTTCTACACTCAGGATTGTCCCATGGGACAATAGCTTAGGGGATTAAAGCATTGGTTCATGAATTTGATTACATAATAATTGAGAGTTCAATCCCTGGAATATGTGGCAAGCAATAATTGACCAGTAAGTGATATTCTATGCTAAAAGTTTCTTCTCTTGCACTACTTGCTTATGGAAGTCTTTTGGTTTCTTGCTTTCCAGGTCAACTTTGATCTGCAAAAATTTAAATGCAATATCAGTAGTTGTCTTCTGTCTTAATTCCTGTTCTTTTACTGTTCTTTCTCCTTAATGTTTTTTTCCCTGTATTTTCTCACATTCAGTAATCTCTTGCATCTTAGTGGCTTTATTGTCTTGCTTGGGGTGAAGTGATTAAAAAAAAAGAAAATTACTAAATAAAGAATGACAGATATTCAAAGACAGCAGAATGAGAAAAATCTACCCCACACAGATTAAACAAAGGGTTCTGTTTGAAATTCCATCAAGGTTACCCAAAATGCCAAGTACCATGGGGCACGCAATTGAAACGTGATAATAAAGTTGAGGACAATAGTTTGCATGTAAATAATAAACCAGTCAGCAGCAAATTCGAAGTTCATGTGTTTTTATTGAAAAGCGTTTATATTTGTAGTTCTAAAGGCTCATCACCATATCACATTGAAATATTAGTTCTTAAATGATCACTAAAGTTAAACATGCCTGGTCAATAACTAGATGGTTGGCCACTTGGGAATACCTGAAGCAGTAAGTTTGGATATGCGGAGGGTGTATTGGATAATGGCTAAGAACTGGAAAGTTAAAGAGCCAAGTTCCAATTCCAGTCAGGTTCATTATATTCACTTATGAACAAATAACCTTAGGAAAGGTATGAACCCATCTCTACACCCAGCTAGGAGTTAATTCATAGAACTGTATCACTAAAACAATTATCTCTAAGAAAAAAAAAAAAAATTCTTATAATCTAAAACTATTTTCTGGCTTTAAATAACCTGCAAAAGTCATCGACCATAAAAATAAATCAAATCAATTGTGGGTTTCAATAAATGACCATGTCTATTGATTTGTAACAAAGAAAACTTACGCGCGCACACACACACACACACACACATATATACATATATATATATATTAAAATGTAGACCAGATAAACCTTCTATATTTTGTCTATGTAGTCTCAAAAATGTCTGCATAAAATGGTTGCATTTTTATGCTGTTCATACTCAACTTCTCTTGCATCTAGAGGGGTCTGGAATAACAGTGGGCAGGTTAGAAAAAATTCTAAATAGTCATCCAATTTTTTTTTTAACCTGCCCACTGTTATTTCCGACTCCCACCCTGTTTATCTTTCAACTTGTCTATTTATTGCAGGCTACCCTCCCAGCTTTTTTGTTCTGAAAACAAATTAATTTTGAATTAATATTCCAATCTACACTTCTACTCCCAACTTTAGAGAACTACTAAAAAGATAGCAAATTGTAGCAACCATCAAACTTTGTGATATTTTCAAGACATATTACACTAATTTAGGCATCATTTTGGACGTTTTCATTTTAAGTGCAAGAAAAATTTGAAAAAAAAAAAAAGACTTGTATACTTCATGCAGATTTTAGACTGTGTTAATGTTAATTTCTGTAATCTAAAATTAACTTCAATTAGGTCATGATTGATGTTGACCAAAAAGAAATTAATACCTGTAATTAAATATTTTCACAAAATAAATTAACAGAAATATAGGATTTGATGAAAATTTAATGATTTCTTAGCTGCTTTGTTTTTTTTTAAGTATTACCTTTTTACTTAAAATCTAATGACAAATACATTTCTTTACAGCTCATAACTTATCTGTCAACTCGGTTCAAAAGGTCAAGTGATTATCAAGCTCTTCTTATCCATAGGTGATGAAAGCCTGCTTAAATTTATAATTATCTCAAAATGCAATCTAAATATGGACAATCCAAAATGACAAAATTTGATATTATCCACAATAACAAAAGTATATTCCAAAAATTAAAACAGAAATTATAATTGAGAACTGAAATGAAAGCATTGACAGCATATACCCTGAATCCATCATAAGAATCTAACATATGGAATTAGTTGAAAGAAAATACTTCAAATACCTCAATGTGAAAACATATTTGGTATAAGAGTTAAGGAAATTGAATACAGAATAGAGGCACAAAATGTCCAACACCACAAAATGCAACAAAACCAAACCATTAACCTAAAAACTCACATTCTGCTCTTAAATAATCTCATCAGATCAAACCTCACATACATGTCATGCATAGTGTTCCCCTTATTCAAAATTATATAAACTATCCTATGTATACAACTGCTTTCTAAGATTAATGATTAAAAATGAATTCAAACAAATGAACACACTAGATTTTAAAGTAGAGTGTCTTGTACTGGAGCTCATCAACTGGTGCTTTAGAATCACAAAGAACTTTACCAAATAATAAAACCATATCACTTAAAAACTTTCAATAGCACCAACAACCAAAATGGATAGCACATTAACTCAAAGTGAAAATAATGATATCAACAAGATGTCAACTTTCCACATTACCTTAACCCAAATCAGTTCAAGAAAGAATGATAAGAGTTATTGAAGACTATTTTCCTGAAAAACCGAAAGAGTTTATGAATTTCAACTGACAGTAATACAATTTTATCAATAAATGCTGAATGTTTTCTTATAAGTGAATGGCTAATATTGCCATTACAATTTGACAACATTCTAGTGGGTCATAATCATCTCAAATTAACCAATGGCCACAGGTGACTCTCAAAAACCTCTGAGAAAATTTGTTCCCCAACCAAATTTATTGGTAAATCTCAAATATTAGAGTTGTATCTTTAACGGTTTTAAAATCAGAGCTACTTGAAATTTCACTGCATTTTTAGCATTTTGCAAGACTTTCAACAAACTTCTGATATTCATAACTTCAAAGATATTGCAAGGCTTTCAAACTTCTGACATTCATAACTCCAAAGATATTGCATGTACAAATTTGAAAATTGTTGAGAATAGTTTGTATCTATAGTAGATTGCAAAAATATAAACAGCTTAGTCATGTCTTATGTACTTTTATTTTTATAAGCACCTGGAAATGCCCAAAATGCAAAAAAGATACTGTCCAGCCTGAGAGCTTCTCATTTACATAATATGTCAGATACAGCATCCAAATTAGTTTTCCTGTCATTTATGACATTATAGATTATTTCTATACAGCAGCCATATTGATTCCTGGTATAAGAATGTCAGTATTACTGTTTGAAAATTGTTCAGGTTATTAACATCCTTATAATTACTTATTTTCATGACATCAGTAAACCAGTTAGACAGTTTAAGAAAATGCTTATATTTGTACTACATATTCTTATAATGTCTGAAAAGCATGTGATACAAGTTTTGTTTTGTGGGCAAACTTCTATATTAGGTTGGTGCAAAAATAATGTCGTTTTCTCACATATGTTACTTTTATATATGATTTCTGAATTAATTCATTGATATATATATAGCAATGTTATATATCATTTTGAAGCGTGTTTTTACGGCTTCTATCGAATCGTGTTATTCGTTACGTTCTCAATCTCTTCATTCATTTTTTGCAGGCTTTTTTCGACAGCATGGACAAAATTCAAATCCGCACGATTTTCTTGTTCCAGTTCAAACTAGGCGGAAAAGCTGCCGAGACAGCTCATGATATCAATGATGCGTTTGGCCCGGGAACCACTAATGAACATGTGGCACAACGGTGGTTCAAGAAATTTCGCGATGATGACGAGAGCCTCGAAGATGAAGACGGGTCGCGGCCGCCGACTGGGCGGTTGATAACGTAACATTTGAAAGCCTTAATTGAAGCCGATCCTTGCAAAACCACACGAGAAGTTGCTATTGAACTCGAGGTCGACCACTCAACAGTCGCTCGCCATTTAAAGCAAATAGGGAAGTCAAAAAGTTGGATAAATGGGTGCAAGATGAATTGAACGATAATCAAAAAATCATCGCTTTTGAGGTGTCTTCACGCCTCCTTCTGAACAAAAACGACCCATTTCTCGAGCGAACCAGACATGTGATGAGAAGTGGATCCTCTACAACAACCGCTTATATTCGCACAGTTGTTGGATGCCGGAGAAGCTCCACAACACTTCCGGGTCGTAAATTGCACCAAAAAAGGTTATGGTGACTGTTTGTGGTCTGTGGCCAGTCTCATCCATCACAGCTTCTTGAATCCGGGCGAAACAATTACGGCGGAGAAGTACTGCCGACAAATTGACGAAATGCACCAGAAGCTCCAACGTATGTGCCCGAGATTGGTCAATATGAAGGGACCAATTCTCCATGACAACGCTCGCCTGCATGTTGCTCAATTGACCCTGCAGAAGCTGAATGAATTGGGCTACGAGACTGCCTCATCTGCCATATTCACTGGACCTCTCGCCCACCGATTATCACTTTTTCAAGCATCTCGACAACTTCCTGCATGAAAAATGCTTCAATAGCCGAGATGATGGCAAATCGGCCTTCAATGACTTCATCGCTTCCAGAACTCCGGATTTCTATGCTAATGGGATAAATAAACTTGTTTCTTGTTGGCAAAAATGTGTCGATTCTAATGGTTCTTATTTCGATTAATAAAGTTTATTATGAAAGGAGTTATGATCTTTTGAATTTGAACATCAAAAAACGACATTATTTTTACACCAACCTAATATTTTCTCTTCAGCAACTTGTCATGCCAAAATAATCTTTTTTTTTAATTTGGCACCATATAAATAAGATATTTAAGAGAATAAGCTGAAAGTTGGTACCCCTATAATTTTCTAAGCAAATAAACTATTTCTGACTTCATTTTAGCTTTGTTCCAAATACTTAAAGTTTTTTTTTGGATGGTCTACAAAAATTTCTAGCTGAACGAAAAAGCTGAAACAAGGAAAAAGCCCGATTTTAACTTTTGCTGCCTTGCAGTCACATCCAAACACAGAAAAGGCTATAGAAGTAAATCCAGAGAGAAAACCCTGAGTGGAGCACTGAAGGTGGTTGGTTATCAACACTGACAACTTTCCAGCAACTCTTGTCGACAAACCATCAACAAATGTAATGCCCTATATTCCATCTTGCCAGAACAGTGGGGGGGGGTGGGTATTGCATAAGCATATAGTCTGAGCACTGCTCAGCCTCCATATACCATCACCCAGGCCTGCACTACAGTTTCAACACGAAAGGACTGAATTTTAACCAAACAGAGCAGGGCTTTTATCCAGTGAGATATATATATATATATATATATATATATATATATATATATATATATATATGTGTGTATGTATGTATGTATGTATGTCACTTCTTTGCAGAAGACCATCTCTTGGTAACTTTGTGTTTTTCATTCAAAATTTTATTATTTCCATCATTTATACCTGCCTGTAAGTGATTCTTAAGGCAAGCTTAACTTTTACGACTTTTCTTACACACGTGACAAAGTTTGTATTACCCATGTTGAAAATTTGCCTGTCCCTGTGTACAATCATGTGACATTTGATAGCATTGTATTCATGGAAGTTTTACCCAACTTCTCTGGTATGATCTCGTGTGACATTATATATATATATATATATATATATATATATATATTAATCAATTCACCCCACACAAGGTAGAAAAGCCACAAGGAGCTGCAAGGTGAAGAAAAATTAGGAACAGAAACATTAATAATGAGTGGGAAGAGAAAAGAGTAATCAAGAAAATAGGAGACAGCAATTGACATTGCATTTAAATTTTTGCAGATTAAAATTGGCTGGAAAGTATGGTGCCAGAAGGGAGTTCCTCAAGTAAGAAAAGAAACTGTTAGCATAGAACTTATTGCTACATCGCAACTGTAAATTGATGAGATCTTGACACCAGTCTAGTACTGCACTTAAATTCATGAAGTCTAGGTACCATAATGAATAGCTCACCTAAACAATTATAGTTAAAGTCTTCCATTTCCAGGTAAACAAGCAATGGCTGAGGAAAACCACACAGCAACAATAATAATAATAACAGTGGTTACAACTACCATGAAACCAGTTACCACTACCTCCACAAATACCATCACAGTCACATCAGCTGCAACTGCCAATGGTACCAACAAATGATGTTTACAACTCTTCTTTAAGAAAAAAAGATAGAATGGATTCTGCTGCATGCCCGCATGCAAGAATTCCTTCAAGAAAACTCTGGCAGGGAGTGAAAATTATAAAGATAAGGAGTATAAATAATCATTAACCCTTGACTTGAAGAGGTTAAGATTGTAGCGTTCAGGGAAGCACCTATACAGGAGTCTGTTCTACAAAGTACCAGTTCTTTGGAAAAGTCTAAATGATACATGAACAAAATGAGGGTGTTACGACTTCATAGAAGTAGCATGGTGTGCCCTCACTGTAAAGGTCTGAACTGGTAAAACTGAATCTTTGTCCTGGAATTAGAGTAGCAATAGCTTTAAATGCTGTGTCTATGAGAAAGTTGCTGCCAAGTGAAGAGTAAGCCTGATTGCAAAAAGTGTTGAATCCTGTCAAGGCTGGAAAGTGAGAATTGAGCAGCTCTAACAGCAACAATCCATTTTTTCTTTTTATCAGCAGAATTAAGAAAGCAAAATAAAAAAGTTGTCATCAGCACAGGGGCTCTGAGCATTATATCCAGCCCACAAAACAAATTCCTTTAAGAAAAATATGTATATATATATTTAAACACAACATGAATGATGTCAATCATAAGCATTGCTGCTAAAGAAAAATCATGAAAAAAAGCTGAGTTTAGGAGTAACCACATTTGGTTTTAAGAATGATGCACATAAACAACCAAGACAGATTCAAGGCAAATGTGCAAGCTTCAACTAATCAGTCACCAGCCTCTCTCAGTGTCACCACCATGACTTCAGTCAACCAACACAACACACACATCAACTCCAGAGACATTCCACTCATATTCTCAGTATTAATTTTATTTTAACAATTCTTGTCTTCTTTTCCTTTCACCTCACTGACTGTACTGGGAGAATGTGTCAGGTACTTTCTGGAGTGATGGAATAAACATTTCCAGCATATTTAGCAATGTAAGAGTACCATAAGTAATCAATAACAATACTCTGCTTTGTTTCCATCATATCATTGAACAAGCTAATGATTCAGTCCCATTTTTTTTTTTTAGAACAAACAAAATTAAATTATGTCTTTTCCAAAGATTAAAAATTGGCAGTTGAGAAATTTTAATAGCAATTCAGTGAAGTTGATGAGTGTTGTTGATTTCTGAAGAACATTGGAAAGGTAAGACATTAATGTATATCTACCCAATTAGAAAAACAGCCTTAATTATTCATATAATTATTGAAGATGGTAATGCAATGAAGCCTCTCATTTATTTTTTAAATAACTATAATTGCAACATCATTTTAATTAAATACAAAATTGGTTAAACTCAGTATTACAGAGAGGAAAAATCTATATCATTGTATTCTATCAATATATGGATGCATACACACCATCACATACCAAAAGACATCAACAAAAATACATTTACACATGTACAACTTTTCATATAGGCATTCATACATAATTATAAATAATACATTATTGAAAACAATAGCGATAAACAAATACAAACTCAACAGAAAGCTGAATAAGGTGAGCTAGGTTATTCATCTTGATACAATGGACATCAAAGAAAAATTTGAATTTAAATTTAAGGCTAAGAATACCTATATCTTTAGCATTTTAAATTCTTTTACTATATAAATGCATTGAAATCTAAAAGAAGATGATTGTCAGGAATTAATGTCTGCAATCCTGATTATTTCATGTTTACTGTAAATGTACCTTTAATAGTTTACTGTAGTAATGCATTTTAGATATTTTCATTATGAAAATGTACTGAAAATCAGGACTGACTGATTTTTAATGGACTGTCAACCTTTATCAAGGTTATTTAAATCCAGAGAACATTTTTTAGGTTGTAAGAATTTTTTTTGAAGATGTTTTACTGATACAAATCCAACTAATTAACACATAGCTGAGGGTAGAAGAGGTGGATTCATCCATTATATCACATGCGCATCCAAGTTAACAGCAAGTGATCACCCATCTAGGTATTGACAAGCTTCAAGTTTGCAAAGAAAGGCAATGACAGTGGCCAGAAATTAAGGCAAGCAATACTGATTATTATACACAAAATGTAAATTCATTACTAATAATTTACTATACAAGCGCATTTACATAATTATGATTTTACTATAGAAAATTTGGGATAAAAAGGGATATTTAAACACAATAGTGACAAAAATAAAAAAAATCGGTAGAAAATTGAATGAGGCCAGTTAAGGTTACACATCTTGATATGCTATACATCAAGAAAATAAAAACTTTCAATTTAAATGTCCTCCATATCTTCAGGTTTTTTTAATGTAAAATGATAATGTGTGTGTGTGTATATATATATATATATATATATATAAAAATGATAATGTGTGTGTGTGTATATATATATATATACACACACACACAGTAAAAATATAAGCTAAATCTTAAAATATAAAATTAGCTGACAGCTCAGTGCCAAAATTGGTAGAACTTAAATGCAGTATATTATAATAATATTAATACAATGACATCAAAGTCTGCTACTCAGAGTTTCATGTGATAACACAACAACCCAATGAATAAAATAAAAATTTTGATATTATTATAACATACTATATAAGAGGCTAACTTCATCAAGTGATGAAGTGCATTACTTAGTTGTTTTGTTTATGTTTATATAGTTGACCAATGAGGTATTACATTTTTATTGTTTGATGGCTTTAGGAGTATGTTTAAACTAACTTCTTTAAAAAAAAAATTAGTTTTGATAGATATGCATTTTTTATTTGCTAAAATTGGGGCATTTTGTTTCTTTTATTCTAAAACTGAAGATAGCAGAAAATAAAGAACATTTTTGGCCTATGCTCTAAAGCAAATGAGAAAGTAATAAAAATACAGTTCAACTACAAAAATAAATTTGTGCTATTTATGGAGAAGCTGCTACAAATAATCAGCTGAGCCAAAAGTAGAGATTTCACAATCAACATAAATCCACCTAAATGTTTCTTTTTAAACTTGGAGACTTTTTGAATTTGAATTAAAACAAAATTACATCATTAGTCATTCAAAGACATCCAAGTTCTTTCATTTACAAGTAAAACAATCTGTTTAATTCTATAAATACTTTTAGCTATTTCATGACTCAGAAATGGATTCATTATTCTAAAGCATAACTTTAAGATGCCCTGTTAGTGATCAACCAGGATTGCCACATTAGGCTACAAGTACCAAATTGGATTACATTTCGAAGTCCAGCATTGAATTTATTTTCTTCTCATTAATCCAGCTTATATAATAAGCCCCAAATCAAAAATAGCAAAATTCAAAATATTCATATTTTAAAAGTATACTTGTCTGACAACTTTACCTCTAAGCAAGTTTTCTTAAGTAAAGAATAGAATTTAATATGGCGATAAGTGTGCGTATGTGGGTGAGGCAGTTATGAATATCTTGTACACAGAAATGACCCCCCCCCACTCAATATTTCCATGTTCTTTATTAAATATTGATCTACAAACAAGGTTGCCAGATTGTGTTACAAGTGGTCAACTGGGTCCATTCAAATTTTCTTCTCATTGGTATCCCTGTATCAGATTAAACTGTGCAGTATATTTCTATATATATTGCAGATGTGTATATCTGTATGTCCTTGTGCATATATAAACATAGAAATATGTAGTGTAAAATAAATTTACATCTAGAATATAGTTCTTGTTTCTTCTCTTTATGTTAAATCTATATTTCCTATTTGTTCTTTATTCTATCACACACACACACATATATATATATATGGATCTCCAGGGATCCATATATATATATATATATATATATATATATATATATATATATATATATATATATGGATCTCCAGGGATCAGTTAGCCTAAATATAAGTTTTCTCTAACACCACATATAATATTGTTACATCATTTTTTGACACTCAGTCAAAAGATTAAAAAAGAAAGAAAAGGAATAATGAGGGAATATACGGAGACAAGAAAATTAAGAAAAAAAATAACAACATCCTACACATGTGCTTATACACACACAAAGAAAAATCAGTCTAACATCAATAAAAAAAAAAATGTATATATTATTTTTTTAACTTAATATAAAAATAATAAAAATGAGAAAATTGACAGATATTCTGCTGATGATTCCTGACAAATGAACCAAACAATAACACAAAGGTTTGTCTACAAAACTCTGGAGTAAACTAAGTGAAGAATTATATATATATATATATATATATATATATATATATATATATACAATACTTTTTATGGTATCTTTGAGTATTTACCAAGTCTAATCAACTTAGCAGGATACTTAATATTCATTAACAGATAGTTTTCATCAATAAATAATGTGATAATAATGTCACTGGCATGCCATGAAAGCTAATTAAGTGTGGGTAGGTGAGCATGCAGGCAAATGCAAACATTTGCTTTAGCTGAAGAAATCTTGGTTGCTTAACTACTAATTGCGAATTGGGTTGCATAAAGAAGATGAACACTGATAAATCTTGAATTTTTTTTTCACTTATCCAGCTTATTTTAAAAAGTAACCGCCAAAATCAGAAATAATGAAATCCAATATTTAATAATCCTTGATTTTCAAAAGTCAACCAGTCTCAAAACTCTGCCTACAAATATACTTTCTCAATTAGAGAAATATATAGAATCTCATATGGTGAAAAGTGGGGGATCTGTTTATGGGTAGATTGTACACAAAAATGATACCCCAACTTAATACTCTCTCATTTGTTGATCTCCAAAGTAGGGTTGACAGATTGAACTACAAGTGATGAACTGGGAAACATTTGAATGTCCAGCACTAAATTTTGAATTCACTTTCTTCTTATTAGTAATGTATCAGATTAAACTAAACTCAGTTAATTTCTACATATATTGCAGATGTGTGTATCTGTGTCTATCTTTGTACATGTGTTGTATAGATATAAGAATATGTAGGTTAAAATATGTGCATACCTATAATACACTCCATTATATCTTCCTTTCATCTTTTATATTATGTGACATGTTCATGCTATCTTCCAGTGTCTAATCTACTGAGCAGGATATTATAAATATTCAGGCCATTATTTTATTTTTAAATAAGCTCTCATGGTTTAGTGTTAATCATTTGTCTTGATTTACTAGATTGGGCTACATCTGAAACCACAGTGCTATCAATTTTAAATTTACTTTCCTCACATTAGTGGTTCATGTTGGTCCAGCTTATTTTTAAAGTAACCTCCAATAGCTAAATTCAAATTTTTTAATAATCAGCTTTCATAAGTAAACGAGTCTGGGAATTCTGACTTCAGGTATGTTTTCTTAAGAAATATATGGAATGTCATATGGTAAAAAGTTGGGTGTCTGTTTATGAATGTGTTGTAAATGAAAAATTATCTCCTATTTGAGATCCACTTGTCTGTTATCAAATATTGATCTCCAATATATTAGATTACACTACAAGTTACATTTGAAAGGTGAACACTACTAAATTTTTGAATTTACTTTCTTATTAACAAAAGTTAATACAGCTTATCTAAAAATATAAAAACAGTACCAAGGTAAGTCTCAAGTAGCAAAATTTAAAATTTAGAACGACTGGGCTTTTAAGAATAGCTCCATCTGGCAACCCTATTCCCAACACAAATTTCTTGATCATCAATTATTTCTTGCTTTTGGTTTCAGTCAGGATTGAGGAAAAACAGAAAAAAAAATATGTGTCCATAGTTCAACTCTAGCTGTGGGCAAAAGAAACAGCTCAATATACAAATTAAAAATTGGAAATGCCAAAATCAAACAAGAACAAAAATTTAAATAACAAAGAATGCAAATGGTAACACTGAAATCCAAAGGTACATTGGGATAGTGAAATATACCTTCCAAAAGCTAAACAAAATATTAAACAGGAAAATTTAATCAGAAGCAAAGAAAAGAGTACTGAATTGTCAGTCCTCCTATATGGCAGTGAATGCTGGACAATCTCCTCAAAGATGAAGAGACTTGAGGTAACAGAAAGATGCTGAGAATCACATGTACCAAACATGTAAACAACAATTTTTTTTTTTTTTTTTTTTTAGAGAAAATAAAAACAAAAAGCTCACTTATAAGAAAGAAACAGTTGAACTTGCTACAGCACTTAAGGAGGAAAGAGGGCTTGAAAATTTGATACTCACAGGACAGTCTCAATATGAGTGATAGATAAAATCTATGCATAACTTACCTAGCGAGTGAATAAATGTATGGAAGTGCAAGGTTTAGGAGAAATAACACAAAAGAATTTATTAAGAACTACCTAGGACAGGAAATTGTGGAGAGCCATGATCACCAACATCTTGAAGAGAAACAGCACATAAAAGATGTTATTCTTGTGACATATCTCTGGTCAAAATGTTTTGACTTCTCACAATATATATTTGTTTACCTGGAAGCATAAAATTTTCATATTTTCTCTTGACCAAATATAATTCAGACAGAAATTCCCACAATCTCTTTGAAAAGAAATGTTTTATTCACTACAAGCAGCAACTAAAAAAAATCATTTGCACTTGGAAGACTGAGAATTATTTTATTTTCAGTATCCTTCATTAAATTCAGAATTGATAAAATCCTGTGAGAATATTTATTAAATGTTAGTCATCATTAGATCAACAAGGTAAATACATTTACTTATATTTGACAAGGATTGATTTGTTTTTTATGGCTTATCAACCTTTTGCAGATTATTTAAAGCTAGAAAATATTTTTAGATTGTAAGAAGATAATGATTTACAAATCCTACTAATTAACCCATAGCTGTAGGTGGTGTGGAATTCAGCCATCCAATTAACAATTTTGAGCCACTTTTAATTACAACACCACCTGCACATCCAAGCTTACAGTACCTGGTATTCCCAAGTGGTCCTGCATCTAGATATTAACTTCACCGATTGCACGAAAACAGGTGTTTCAATGTGATATTGCTGTAAGCATGTATTTGACAAGTGTGTGTATGTATGTGAAGACATCATGAAATGTAAATTTTATTGCCTCACATTAATAATGTAACAAGTTGCATAATCATTTAGGAATCAGATTAAATTTAATCTTTGTATCAAAATAAGAAAACTGTTTGAGAAAGTGACATGACGGCAAACAAAATATTACAAGTACTGTTAGCTAGCACTAGTATTCACAGTATTACCTCCAGTAGTATTCACATTAGAATCAATACATCAAAAAATCATTTGTATGTACAATATGGATGCATTTCAGAATGTAGTATCTTATACTTAATTTGAAGATGTAGTGATATAGAAAAACACATTTCACCAGGAATGAAAAACAAATCATGTAAGAATATAAATACCTATCATTTTTATTGTTCTTCCAGAAATTCCTTTCTGTTTAACTTGAAAAAGAGAAACATTTTTGACTGTGATAAAGCTTCCTCTCGGAGAGTTTCAATAGCAGATCTGCTGACACATTACTCTTTGACTGACCCTTCTAACCTAGAATTGCCAGTTTAAATGATTTTTCAAAGTCCAGTGTTGGTAAATCTTGTTTTTGTGGTGTTTTTGAACTATTTTTAAAACAAGACAAGAAAAGACCGATTTATATAATGAAGAAAAAAAAAACAATTTGTCTGGCATTTCTCTTTTGAGTGCTTGTAATATTAATCCTAAAATCCCAAATCTAGTTTTACGATTCCAACATCCTTTTCACTTTGCTGTCAGCAAGAAAAGAAAAAGACAAAAAAAATGTTACCTGAAATTTAGCCAGAAGATCAAAGTAAATTTGTTTGATATAAAATGCCTAAGGAAATGAATAGAGTCAGGTGGAACAATTTTATAACCAACAGCAAAGTTAGGAAATATGCCAACCTATGCCCCATTTCAAAGGAAATCTATAAATGGGAGCTGAAATGGCTTCATTATGTGGCAAGGCTTCCACTTTTAAGGCTTGCATTCCAAGTACTATGATGGATTCTTAATGTAAAACGGAAGGTCAACTGAAAACCCACATGGCAACAAACAAGAAGACTTCGGATATATGACCAAGAGCTGGAATGATGTTAAATTTCTGACTGATAAAAGTAAAAACCACTGTTTGCTTCAAGCGTCAGAAGACATAAAAGTGTTGATTGCTTGATTGAAATTTGTCTAGTTACCTGAAAGGTTAGAAGTTTAATATCGTGTTCAAATGTGCAGAGTCACTTTGGGAGGCAAAATCCAAGGACTCATGACAACAGCTACTGGGCATGAAGTATGTTTCTTCTGAATAAATCTCAACATTTTAGGATATGAGACAACCAGGAAAGCCTGAGAAACTAGTTACTGAAAGTTCATGAAAAAAAAAACAAAGGAGGATTATTAAAGCCCAAATGAACCAATTTACAAGAGGTGGAGATGGCCTAATGATATTGACAAACTGAGTTCAATGCGTAACATACTTGATGAGCTTGAGTAAATGGATGGTAGAACAGGGTATGGGAGAAATACCAAAAAACAAACCTTATTAAGAGCTACAAGGAACAGAAAAATGTCGAGGGACATGATCACTTATGTCTTGAAGGGGCATGGCACATAAAAGAAGAGGAGTTCAAATTCTTAGCAAGGCAGACTGTATACACTTGGAATCATTATGAATTTATGAATACACTTCTAGCATACTCTAGGTATAAGTTAAATAACAGGGAAGACTGAGTTCTATAGCCTTGTTAGTAACAAGTCTAGAAGGACAACTTTGAATTCAAATCCATGGAGAAAGACTAAAGAATTTCAAATTGATCTATTTGATTTTTGAAATGACCATTTTCTTGACATTCAGAAAACATGTCAAATTCAAACAACGTCTAACAAAAAATGGATTGATCAGCTCCATCATAATATATGTAATGATTAGACTGAGTCAATGTTTTGTGTATTTGATTAATACATAAACTCCTTAATAAGTCTGTATATTAAAATGTAGAATAGAAAAAAGTTGGATTTAGTCTTGTGTATGGTTTTCAAAGCAGAAAACTCAATGCTATAAAGTATAGAAATCATTTCATGAAATTTTATACAATGAATTTTCAACCTACACACTTCTGTATTCATCATTTTATATACATACATACTTACAAGGCGTGGCTATTAAACAAGACTACACTTGAGTAAGCAGAACCACTGTGTATGTTGTACACATTGGTTAATAAAAAGTGTAAGCTGCTGATGAAGGTTTCACTCTGCATTGGAAACTGTTTTGTTATAAAAATTCATTGCTAATGATCATGGATAAAATACATTAAACCTTCATTCATTCTAATGATTACATATACAATGACATAGCAAATTATAGTACAGAAAAATAATTATAGCTATATGTTATCACTGAGTGCATTTAAATACTCAGAGTGAGTGTGTGTATATATATATATATAAAAATAAATTTAAAAAAATTTTTTTTTTTTTTTTTACTGACTTTCACTGAATTAACTACACCTTTACTTAGTATTAGTCATTTTCTGCACTAATAAACTAAATATTTTTTGTCCTAACAAATGATTTCATGAGTCTTGAAATTTATTTTAACTTTTGGGACTCAATGTATAATTGTACATCAGAAATCAGAATTAAAAAAACAAAAACTTGTTTGCAGTCAAGAATTAAAACACCTATGACTAACAAAATTAGGTTAATATATATATATATATATATATATATATATATATATATTATTGTATATAATTAAGAAATAAAAAAGAAGTTTAACACAAAAAATTGGATTTAAAAAAAAAAAAAAAAGAGAAAATAAATATAATCACAGGACCAAATTTATGGCATTATCTTTCCCACATATCAGTATAAGGCATTATCTTTCCCATATATCAGTATAAGGCATTATCTTTCCCATATATCAGTATAAGGCATTATCTTTCCTACATATCAGTATAAACTACACTTCTTACCTCCTACTTTTATCAATCATACAACTTCCTTCAGTAAAACTATCAAGTGACTCTTGAGCTTACTATGGGTGAATGTGAATAAAAAAAGAAAAAATATCATACTCAATTTACTTGATTACATACATGAGTATTTTAGTAGGATGCGGAGGGCTATGATTGTCTATATCATGAAAGAACACGGCACATAAAAGATATGGAAAAAAAAAGGCAGCCCTAGTAAATTTTCCCTGAAACTATGTACACTTACACTATGAACAAATTATATGCCAGAAAAAAAAAATACTGATTTGCATGTAAATCAATTGTCTATAAACTCCTATTAAGTATTATTTCTATCAGCACCTGATGAGTGCATTGTGCATGAAACTTAGAGGGGAAAAGTGTGTGTGTGTGTGTGTGTGTGTATATATATATATATATATATATATATATATATATGTATGTATATTTCTTAAATTTTCCATATTTATAGGGAAGAGAGCTCACTGTCAAAGAGAGAGAGCATTTGTAGATATAAATAGTGCAGTGTGGACATATAAATCAACTTTGTTAAATATCATCAGATCATGGTCAAATGATCAGCTGAGGCATTAAACTTAATTACCATGTGGTGTTGATTTCTATGTCAACACACATTATATATGTATGTATGTGTGTGTGTGTGTCCAGCCAAAAGTTAGGAAATTTTAATCATATGTACTTTTGCCAAAATAGTTTCAGCTAGTGTGCAATCAGCAGACTAATGACTACTTCAAAGTAAATAGTAGAAACTAGGTATTAAATAAGTACTTTTTTTTTTTTACATGGCCAAATTCTCCAAACCTATGACTATCATATATATATATATATATATATATATATATATATATATATATATAATCTGACGTTATTTCTTATTACTATATACATTACAGTGTTTGAGTAGACATGCCCAATTTTTTTTTAAACAGTGAAATTGACATTTACCAACCTGGTCAATCTGAAGTCATATTAAAGAAAAAGTACCCCCTTGACAGGGATTTAACCTACACTTCCTTTATCTGACCCATTTTCTAAAATCTGACCAAATGGCCAAAACAAAATTTTTATTTAATCTTGACATGCCCTAGAATTTTCCAGCACTCCTCGTGTGCGTGTGTGCATATATGTACAGACCTTCACATTAGGCATATATGTATGTATCTTTAATGGAATTTTTAAAACATTGGTTAGGCTGGGGGGAAGGAAATCTTATAATGTAAAACTGTCATAAGTGTTATTGTTTCATTCAACCAGAATTTTTTTTTTTTTTGTTGAGACTACAGTCGTTCATCATGACTGAACAAAATTTAGTGCATGATCTGTGATGATGAACTTTTACTAGCTTGGTTTTACAGGTATTGAATGTTACAAGCTAGTATTTACACTATCGAGCTATGAGAGCTCAGTCAGAGGAAACAACAGCTGCCAGGCTCTGAGCACCTCAGTTTTAGGCAGTGCACCCATAAACAGTGGTATTATCTGCATACATATTTACTTTAAAAGAGAAATCCTAAGTCATATCAGAAAAGAAAACTGTGATGCAAAGCAAACATATGAAGACTATAACAAAGTCCAAAAAATGGGGTTTAAAATGTATTAGGAGCAACATTTAATGTAATTATATTTAATTAGATATATAAAATGAAAGTAATATAACCAGAACTTGGAAAGGATATTAGAATACAGAAACTATACTAGCAGAAAACTGCCTGCCTTCAGATAGAAAATTAATTCAGCTAATATGCAAAAATAGAAAGGGATGTCATACAAGGATGTGTTGTCTCACTGGACTTATTCAGCCTATGATTTCAGCAAGATGATTTGGAGAGAACTCAATGTCCTACCAGAATTCACTATTGGTGGCCACAATCTTAACAACATTAAATATGCAGATTACAGTGTTGATAGCAAACAGAGAAAGGAAACTACAAGAACTCCGACAGAAGTTAGGGAAGGAAAGCAAGTAGAAAGGAATAAACATC